>VZRV01001107.1:0-27956 GCA_013398115.1 Falcunculus frontatus | reverse complement strand
CTGGCCCGTTTGGGGCGAATCAGCAGTTAAAATCAAAATGAAATTACTTTAAAATTTACAGCAAGGTAAAAGATTGCAGTGGCAATTTTGCTTGTAATCTGAATGTTCTTTATAAAAAATATTTAACAGTAATAAAGGTTTAATGATCATGAAAGAGAGTATGTGCTGGTTTTGGCTGGGAAGAGTTAACTTTCTTCACAGTGGCTGGTATGAGGCTATGCTCTAGATTTATGCTGAACTCAGTGATGATAATAGAAATGTTTATGTTGTTGCTGAGCAGTGCTTATGCAGAACCAAGGCTATTTCTGCTTTTTGTTCTGCCACACTGGCAAGGAAGTTGGAGGTAGTTGGGAGGAGCCAACACAGCCAGGACAGGTGACCCAAACTGACCAAAGGGATATTCCAGACCATATAACATCACGCTCAGTTTATAAAGTGGGGGGAAGAACGGGGAAGGGGGAGACATTTGGACTGATGGTGTTTATCTTCCCAAGTAACTTGGTGGGGCTCTGATTTCCTGGGGATGGCTGAACATCTGCCTACCCATGGGAAGCAGTTTTGCTCTGCTTGTGTGCACGGCTCTTGCTTTCCCTATTAAACTGTCTTTATCTCAAACCATGAGTTTTCTAGCTTTTACTCTTCCCACTCTCTCCCCAGTCCAACTTGTAGGGGAGTGAGTGAGTGGCTGCATAGTGCTTGGCTGCTGGCTGGGGTTAAACCATGACAGTGTGTTGAATTTATATTTACTCCCCTTAAAAAGTACCTCTCAGTGACATCAGAACAGCCTGAGGTTTTTAAACATAGCTATTACAGAGCACCCTCATGTATTTACTAGATATATATTTGCTAGATTTTTCTGACTCAGCTTTGGCTGGAGCTGTTCATGTATTCCCAGAAGCCTTTCAGTAATGGCAGTAGAGTAATCACTATAAAACACTTTCTTGTTTAATTCTTGACAAGGTGAAAATTCATAGCCAAGTGTAGTGTGAGGCAGCAGATCTAACCAGGAATTAGGCTGTGGTGGCCTTATTTTTAGCTTGGTTCTTGAGAGCACAAAAATCACCTTGCTTTAGATCTAAGTCTTAACCATTTTTTCTAGCAGTTTTCGAACTCAGCAACTTCAGTCCTGGATAGTTCATTCAGATTTCCTGAAAACAGGAGGTAGCTGAAGGATGCAAACTATGCTAATGCCTCCTGAGAGGGAGTAATCTGATTTTTATTTATGCCTTATATATTATACCTGAGGTGAAGCATTCCTATAAGGGCTGTACACGTGCTGGCAGCCCTGTCCCCAGGGAGACTTCGCCTGGCAGCCAAGTCCCTGGCAGGGGAGAGAAGCTTCCCCGATTGGGCTGAAAGTGATGCCCCACTGGCCAGTGGGGCAGATGCCCGGGAAAAAATGCCCGGGAAATCAGGCCGCGGTAGGAGCCTTAGCACTTAAAAGCAGTTAACTGCGACACAACCATGGGCCATTTTCTTTGGGTTTCTTGGAGGGAGCCGAGATTCGCCCAGAGGGTCAGCTTGGCCCTCCTCCCACCCTCGTCTTTTCCTCCCTGCGGTCCTGCTTCCCTGTCCCCACCTGTTCTGCCCTGCTTCACTGCTTCCGCGAGGCAGCTCGTCACCGCGACAACCTGGTGCTCTGCTGCTTCCCCGATGGAGCAGATACCACCTGTACCCAGCTGCAGCCGCCGTGTTTCCCGCATTGCCCGCCGCACCTGCCTGCCGCAGTACCAGCCCGCAGCGGCCAGCCTGCAGCCGCTGCCTATACCCAGCCGCTCGCAAGAGCTGCCCAGGCTCGCTGCGGCTTTGCTGCCCATGCCGGAGACCCACTGCCGCAGCTGCTTGGAAATCTTGCCCAACCACTCAAGAGAGCCGCGTGGGCTTGCCGTGGCTTGCAGCGCACACGCTCCATCTGCCGAGCTGACGCCGACAGAGCACTCGCTGTTATTGAGGTAACACACTGTTCCTGTCTTCTGTTTCTCTCTCTGTCTCTTTTTCCCCTTTCTGCTCTTTCTACCCCCCTTCGGTAAGAACACTTACCCTTGTTTATCAATAAACAGGTCTCAGATATAATTTTGCCTCATTTGCGCTTCATTTTCGTCCGAGAAATCTATCAAAAAGAATCCTCCCCGACTCTACCTTTTACAGTGGGACAGGACACCTCCATCAATACAATCCTGAGAGCACATCCTTGTTCATCGAGTCCACTCAAGAAACTGACCTCAAGACACTAAAGCTCAGGAAAATAGACCTAGTTAACTTTGCTGTTTATCTCTGTTTTAAATGCACTTACTTATTCTCTTTCCTCCTTTCCCAAACCAAAGGGCATTCACTAAATTGACTCTCCACAGTCTAAACCACAGCAAAGAAACACAAGCTTCAGCATCTAGAATACAAAAGAGAAAAATAGTATTTGCCACAGCTGAATTCAACCTTTGCTTTGTCCTTAGAAAGTAAGAGGAACACGTACGAACAAAACAGTTCCTCCTTTCGCAAACCTGCCATATATTTGGCCTCTGCCTTCCCCTTTCCTCTTGTCCGCTGCCCTGTAATCACCCCATTCCTGGTGAACGAGGGTTCATTCTCCCTCCATTACCTCTCCCCCTGGAGGCATGATGATAAACTGGGTGAAAACCTGAGACAGTACCTTTAAGACAGCTGAAGTCCTCGAAGTGAATCCTGCATTAGTGAAAGTTTTCCCCTTCTCTTTTTCTTCATATTCTAAGCAGAAGTTACCGTTAAACAACAGCCTCTGAAGGAAATCTTAACAACCTGTGTGTTGTGTGGACCAAGGACAGCATCAAATTACGTGCACACTTGAGGGAAAAAGAAGCTTTTCCGTCTCTCACTCATTTCATTTATATTACAAAAATACTGTAACATTTGACACAATATTCCCTCCATCAGCGATGAACATGCAATCTCTAATGTTTTGCTGCTTCTTTTCTAGTATCAGGGGAATCAAGGACAAGTCAAACTCACAGACAGATACAAAATGCAGAGATGTACAGAAACCAGCAGATGGAGACTAACTTCTTTAGGGTTAAGCAATAGCCATGGTAGCCCAAGGAGAGGGATTAGAAGGGGCCCTGGGTTTATTTGCAGTGTGCACCTCTTCAGACTGCAGAGTAGAATCTTGGAAGTGTCACACTATAAATAACAAAGTCAGGTTGTCAGATGGCACAATTTATTTTATGGAAGTAACTTGCTTACAAGTTAAAAATTGGCAGGAATATCAATCTGGAAAGAGTAGTAAAGCAGGCATGTGATGCTGAATATCTCTATGCTTGCACTCCGTTCAGAGTCACTTCCCCCGACTTCCAGCCGTGCCATTTTAAATGGCTCCAAGTTTGAAAAAAATTAGTCAGACTCTTTGGCATGTTGCATATAATCCAGGGAGATGTCCCTCTCTGATGAAGACAGCTTTTGTCACATGTAAAGAAAAGAACATTTGGTATAACCAAAAGTGGGGTATATTATAAGAGCAGTAATTATCAAAAAAATTTCTGTTTCTGGAAACATTGATAAAATTTCTTTTCAGGTTGTGGTCTGATAGATTCCAGACATTCTCTTTTAAGCAGTTCTGTTTTCAACAGAGAAATCTTCAAGCTAAATAGATATTTACTTTCCAGGTTACAAATTTATTTAGGCTAACTACAGATTACAGAGGAGTTATTTGCAGGCGTACAGAAAAAATATTTGCATCTGTTCTTGGTGGTGAGTTTGGGTTTGGGTTTTGGTTTTGCTTTCCTTTGGGTTCTTTGCATGGGCATCCTTAATATTGCCTTTTCTTGACTTACATGAATATTATCTTAAACATAGGTGGTTTGTATAGGATTGTGTTATGGTTTTACTCTTCTATTTTGGTTACAATAAATAAAATAATACATGGTCACCCTGAAAAATAAGGATAAAGAGGAATGTAAAAATATACACAGGGAAAGAGCAGGCATTGATAGTTAATTAAGGAGAGGGAAAAGGATGCAGTAATAGTGAAAGATGATCAAGTCACAAACTGTTCATGGTAACTGCTATGAAACCTTGTAAACATGTACATGCTGGAATACCATTAAAGTGAGAGGTTACTTTATAAGTCCTAAAATGAGGAGGAGATAGCTTTTTGATGTTAAAAAAAAAAAAAAAGTAAAAATTTCAAGCTTCTTCCTGAAACTTTAGAATATTTCCCAGAAATGTGGCCCTGCCTCAGGAGGGCCGATGGAACGAGAGGATTGCAATGCCCTCCCGTGGCGGCAAGCGCCCACTCTGCACAGGCTTGCGGCCGGGGATGACCCTTCTACTGCATTTTTCCCCTGCAACAGCAGATGACAGATGGTACAATAACGCTGCAAAAACCATGTGCTCTCTTCTAAACAGGTATGTTGGACAGAGTTGCTAATAATTAATAACTAATTAGAACAATTAATTAATATTTTATATAACTAAACATAATTAACTGATTAATAACTGCTATAGATTTTTATTCCCTCCAGGATTAGGTCAGTGCATTAGCACCTGATAGAAGTTCATACAAAATTTGACGCTGTTCCGAGCAACATAAAACACTGCCACAGCTTCGGTCAGCCTGAGGGTGCTTGCTGCACAAACAGGACACACATAACAAGGAGTACTGGAGCATGCTGCAGCAGTGTCCAGAGAAATAGTTACACAAAGTTTCAATTTGGAGGACCAAGCACACATTCACACATTTCACTTTTTACAGACTTCATAATAAAAATCACTAAGCACAGGTGTGGAGTCATGCAGAAAACATAGAAAAGGCTTTTGTCTATCTGTGTCAGGATGTACTGTGCTAATTTCATTTGCACATTTCAGTCTTCAGAGATGCAGGGAGGAAGATGAAACATTTAATCCCAAGGCCATCTATTTCAGTAAGTAGTTCTTCTTTCCGATGTGAAACTTTGTTTGCCTACTTAATCCATTCATTTCCCACGGAAATATTCTATATCCTTCTTCTTTTTTATGTGTTTTAATCTTTCACATATGCAAAATAACCACACTGCTTTTTTTGCCTTTGCACAGCTGAGGCAAACATTACCATAAACTTCTGACTTCACAAGAAGATACACAATTGAACCTAAATCCTATGATAGTCCTAAGTGCCCAAGACTATTTGCCACATTTTGGCAAAATTATTTATACTCATTTTCTAGTGGGTCCCTACTCGAGACTTTTTCAAGGAAGCAAAAAAAAAAATTCATAATATTTCACTTTGAAACAAGAAGATTGAGAAATACCTGCACTTACAGACAGACATTTAAACACGGGAAAAATGCATGTGTGTGAAAAATTCTTCACTTCTCCCCTCAAAAACAATTAGCAGTGGTTTTTTTCCACAAGTATTCAGGATTAAGACAACTGAATTCAAAGCAATACTTCCCCCTTCTCAACTGGAAGACAAGCCCATAGCTTTCAGTGCTGCTAGACAAGAAATCAGAAGACAAACATTTTTAGATCCTTTAATTCACATTGAATAAGACTAACTCAGGTTTATATTCTCAGTTATGGCAAGAGAAGTTTTAGGAGATAATAATAACAAGCGTGAAGACTGGGACAGCTTATTAACAGAATTAAGTTTCTTATATAAATCACAATTTTTTTTTTAAATCTCCATTCTAAGGTGTTGTGCTCAGAGACCTTTCCTATATTTATATTTACACCCTCACAATTTGGCAAATCTCTAAAATGCTATTAGAGTTCTTTAGTGACATACAAAGCAAAACACAAACCAAACATTGTTATAGTCTTTACACGTGTGAAGAAAAAAAAGTGTGTCAAGATAAATTATTTTGACATAAACAGTTTTTCTTCCCCACCAAGTAAGTTTGCTGACTTTCAGTTCCATCCTGATCCTATAAGAATACCGAGTTGTCTCTAAGAAAGCCACATCTTTTACAGTTTAAAAAAAATCCAGCTCTAATACAGTAAGTAGAAATAATTTTGCCAAATTTGAGCCAGCTAAAAGCTGGCCTTCAAGTTTAAACTGTCTGAGCTCTCTCTGTAGTCAGCAAACAGCAGTAGCCAATTATAAAATGGGTTGAATACATTATCTTCTGGAATACTGAAGTAGGAAGCCTAGATGCATAACTTCTGGATAAACATCAATTTAAGTCAATACATACATATTACAGAAATTTATGCAGCTTGTGGTAAGTTTTGTTTTCTTGGGTTTTCATCTTTTGTTCAATCTCCCTGTCTCTTCCTCGCCCCATTTTTCGTTTCCTCAGCTATTTTTGTTTCACTTCTCCGCCACTTTTCTTTGCAGCTCTTGCCTTCATATCCAGCTTTTAGTCCTTCCTGTTCAAGATCTCCTTTGCTCTCTGCCTTCCTCTTTGAATCTCCACACACAAACATGCCTCCTACTTCTGAGTCCCCAGTACTGTACCCTCTCTCTTCATTACTTTCTCCCAGTCACTAAAGGTTTAAAGTCAAGAGAGTAATCAAGAAGCAGTTTTGTTACACACATGGGGGAGGAAGAAAACAGAGGGAACAGTAATATCTGCTAAAGAGCAGTTTCTCCTTCTGTTAAGAAATGAAAAGAGAATCAGGACTGAGCCTGCTTGCACAGCTACCAATCAGTAATTTAATCAGTAAAATATCTTGCTTGACAAAAGGGTGATTCTTAACCAAATCTAATATAATTTAAAAAGGTAAGTGGCTTTGGATGTGTTAAGTTTGTTCTCTGATGACGAAAGACCCTGAGTAAACTTAAAACATCTGCTTCTCTGACATCTTTAGATATATAAAACTTGTTTAGATAAATTTAGCATGGCTGGGTAGACCAGCAATCAAAATTGTGCCTTTCAGGAGGGCCCCAGCTTCCACCAGATCTGCTTGCAGGTTGTTCAGGAAGTCAGAAGTAAAATACCCTTCTTGTAGTAAATCATGGAGTACAGTGACAACAATGGAAAAGGAAGGAAATTATTAACAGGGTTTGTTACAAAAAATTCAAGTCCACTGGAACAGGATGTAATTTTAAAGAAAAAAAGTTATAATAAAACTGAGTTAGAACAACTTATTTATTCCTTCTGGTTTATGAATACATTGTGGGGTTTTTTCCTCCTTCCCTCTCTTAATGCAGGAACAGGCAACCTTTTCATAAATTATCAGAGTTTCAGTGAAACTTTTCTCATGACTCCAAAATCAGTTTCACAGGAATATCTTTTAACTTCTCATAGCAACTCATTTGTACATCACAACCAGAAATCCCATAACAACGCTGTGTGCATTGCAAGGGACGGGAGAAAGGCTGAACAGTAGGAAGAAGGCACCAATGGGACTCATTTTCCTTTGCTCTTCTCTGACCAAACTGTCATGGCCATGTATTAGAGGTAATTAAAACTACAGAAGGCTTTCAAATTTCTTTGCATGTCTATTTCCTTTCACCTACCATTTCCATAGGGTTTAGTTAGAGCAGACCGCATCCCCCAAATGTTGGGAAAATGGTACGGTCTTCAGTGGCCCGATATAACTCTGCTGTTCGCTTTTCTTCTTTTGATACTTTGTCTTAATTATGATGTCTTAATCATGAGCTGAAATGTTAGAAAACATATTCTTCTTAGGATTTACTTGTTTTCATCCACTTGTTAGTAGCAGGTCTTTCTCAGAATAAATTTGCTCTGTTTTCACCTGGTGCTTTCTAGTACAATCAGATGGATGGTCATGGAATTGGCTCTTAACCCACCAACTCCCTGCTACATCTATCTGGAATCTAAGGGAGAAATGGGAGCAAACACATAAAAAGTATAATTTCCGCATCATATAGTAAGAGGACAGAGCACATATAAAAGTGTCCCAGATGCAAGTGTGCATGGCAATTCCAAATAGCTCCGTGGGGCCATATTTGGTTGTGGAGTTTCCCACTTTGGCCCTAGTGCTGGAACCATGCTGGGCAGAACTGCTGGCTGCTGCAAATACCACACCCCTCTGGTTTCACAGGGAAAACATAGCTTTCTCAACCAATACCCCCTTCCCAGCAATTGGAATCTTTCACTACTAGCAATACATGTTGCAAATAGATACCACAACTATAGTGGTAACAGTCAGAAGGGAAAAGACGAATTACAGGGGGAACCTTTCCTAATGAAAGGTCTGGGGTTGATGTTCTGGGTCTAGCAACCCAAGCAGAGATGTGCAGCTCTGGAGAGGAATCAGGATTTCCTGCCTTTGATCTCTGTACTTGTCTTCTAGATAGTTTTGACAGAGGCTAAAAATTAAAAAAAAAAAGTCATCTCCTTGAAAATTATTTTTGTACCTTTATAAACACCTATCCTTTCAGATGGTCACAACACTAGGGGAATGTATGCAACATGCACTAAAGCAGGAAAAGTCAGAGGGGAAAAACCATAGCATTTCTTTGCTGACATCGATTATTCAGCTCCCAAGGACAGTGTTTCAAGAATATACAATAAGTACAGTAAACACTATATTGCTGCACCAAATTTTGTCTTCAGTCTGCCTGAAAGCAAGACATGATGTTACCTTTTGCAGTTTTTGCAACTGATAGCACCATATAATTTTGAAAGCCTGAACTCTGCTCCTGGTTAGTACTGCAACTAAAGCAGGCTCATGTTGTTTGCACAGAATGAAAATATGTCCCTGTGAGGTTACTTTTGGATGCACTCTGCCAATTACATTTGCAACCAATGATTTCTGCTATGTCCTGAGAGCTGTATGTATCTGACACTGTAATCATCAACTCTTTCCTCCTCTTGCACATAATTGTGATGTCTCAGATGTCATCCATTTAGCTCAGAAGAGGCCTCTCTCTCTATAGCAAAGGTTCTGTTTTTTCCACACTCTGCATGGTATTCAACTGTGAGAACTAGGTTCACACATATTCCAAAGTTCATGATGTTGTGTCCCAGTTAAACATTTATATATGTGATTGAAAAGAAAAACAAAACAGGTCATAATCCCATATATAGTTCTGTACCTTGTCCTAAAGTCATTTGTTTCTCTTGTGTAGGTCTTTGCATGACATCTTTCCAGTTGATAAAAAGTGGTCAGTCGATGAAAGCCAGAATAAGTGTGCCTCAAAATATAGTCCAGCAGCCCATGAGATGGTATTATAATCAATACTCAGAGGTGCTTTTCCAGTAACCATAATATCATGGCCAGGAAGCAGTTACACTGGGTACAGTATTTTTTTCTCAATTCCCTCAATCTCTGAGTGCCTTTGAGGAATGTACAGCATGACTTCAGCCAAAGGGAGAAAGCTCTCTCTTAGCCACAAAATTCTGTATGCATTTCTCACCCATGTAAGCAAAAACTGTACCCCAGAGTCATTCCAGGAATGACATGGACAGTGCCAGATCTATTTGATTTAGCCACTGCTAAGAATGGATATACTGCAAAAACTGTGAAGGAAGCATTCAGTGAGTCCAGCCCTCTTCAGCAGTAAAGCAGCTTTTTAGCAAGACTTTTTGGGAACATGCATGTTGGGAACATGCTTAGCTCCTTAAGCTATATACCTGAAGTTTGAAAACTATTTGAAAAGTCTCTCCTAAAGAGTAGGCTGTAAGCCAAGCAAGATGGACAGATGAAGTAGTAACTGTTGTGGCAAGTAGCATTTTAATCTGCAGATCACACACATAGAGAAAGTTTTTCTTACCTGGTAGGACCAGAAGATGGATAGATGGATTTCACAATTATTGGTATTATCAAAAATATCAGCAAGAACAACTTATCATGTAAAATATACTTAGATTTCTAAACCACAGTGTCCTCGACACCAAAACACAGAGAAAGAGGCAAGTAGCATTTTCCTTTAGTTTCATTTAAGAACAAGATACAAAGTCTAACATCCTGATGCTGAGTGTTGATGCTGTGGTTTTTGATTTTGTAAGTCTGATATTCTGGTGTATAGATATTATACACCACGCTATTTGGCATATACTCTAGAAAACAAAAAGCTAAGCTAAAACTAGGTCACATGCAAGGAAATATATGAGCTCAATGTAAAGATCTTCCTTCATCACTGAGTGATATATCCCTTTTTTGTCACTATCAAAAGGTACAATCACTACTGCTGCATTAGTCAGTCAGTCTCTGCCTTTTTTCATGCAAAGAACTGAGACAGCACCAAAAAAAGACCACAAAAAGGGGCAAAACCAGGTCCCTGTAAAAAGTCTATTTTTCTTGAATTGTCCTTTTCTGAAGACCATAAACATTTCTGCAGCTTGTACACTCTATTAGCTCAATATATAGTCTACAAGAAAGAGCATATATGAAAAACGTCTTACACAGACCAGAAAAGAGTAACATGGAGGGTAAAAACTTTAAAAAGTTTTAGAATTATTTATATATTGAATATTTTTTCATATTGATTTTTTAATGTTTTCTTTTTAAAATGTAGCTTACATCAAATTATCCCCCTTCAAATAAGAAAATGGTATTACCCTTCGAATAAAAAACCAGTATTAATATTTGGATCAACTGCTATTTAACTATAAATTCCTCTGCATTCCAGAGTCCAACTATTCCCTTAGCTAAAAAGACAGTAAAAGGGGTGGAATGGGGTGAGAAATCACCATGTACTATAATTTCTACATTTTACTTTATATACTGGAGACAGTCAGGGGAAAATGACCCATAGCTCAATGCTTGCAAGGTTTTTTAAAATCTGCAAGTACTTTCAGAAGAATGCTTTCAACGCAGTGTGATTTTCACAGAGTTTAAAGCCACAATTATGAAGGTAATTAGGAGTGTAGGTCTTCCAAGTGACACCAGTAATATTTTTCAGCTTTCCGGTTTTAGGATTTCTTGCAAGGTCTCCTCTCTAATCCTGGCTCCCAGTTTCTATATAATGCCCCAAACTGCCAACAGGATTTTAGAGGAGGAATGCCTTATGGTAAATTTTTTTCTGACTTACTGCAGAAAGAGCAAAATGTGATTCTCCACCCACCATTACCCAAAAATGTAGGTTCAGAGAATTTTCAAGAATCCATCAGCCAGCAGTCCATTCATCTGTGTCAAATCCCTATGAACTAATGTGTATTCAAGTGCGTATCCCAGCTTCATTCCACATACTCCCAAGTTAAATGTTTCTTCTCAGTAAGCATGGACTGAAAATGCACTTTTCCTATTTGTCCTGTCAGTGTTTGACAGGTAGAAGCCAGATTTCAGTTTGCAGTCAGATCTGAGACACAAAAGTGTTGAAGACAATAATTCAATTAATTAGATCTTTAGTTTTAAAAAGTTACGGTGTAAATGATCAAAACACTGAAGATAGGACTGAAATGCGACTGCAGTATTAACAAGGATTCTTGTTATTTGTTTATTCCATGCTTCTAACTTTTGTAACAAAGTGTAATACATAGAATTCTACAGTATGTAGAAGCAACACAGGACATGAATATTTATAAGAAAACTGTTAAATTCACGGAATGGATAACAGCTACCCTTTCAAGTGCACAGATCCGTAGCAAGATTCATCATTCTCATCCCTTTTTTGTCATTCTCACTATGTTTCAGCAAAAAGTTAAGATTAAAATTTTAAATCTTGTGAGAAAAGCCTTTGCAGCTGACTGTCTGAGCTGGAATTTAAAACATGATGAGTTTAAAACAATTGAAACTGAAAATTCTCTGATGGGTTTCACACACTTAGTTTTTCCATTTAATGCCCTCCAACATTGCTGAAACCTGGTTTTGCTAACTTTTTGAATAATGTTCCAATATTGTTACACTGACAACTTCAATATGGCTGCAAAACCCAAGAAGCAGCAAGCATTACCAGAATGTCAGTCAGAGCTGCCTAAGGCTCAGCTTCCACACTTCTACAAAAGCCTCTGCCTTTCAAGATGGAGGCCATGCACATTGAAACCAAGCACTTGATTCTGGTCTATTAGTTCTACGTTTCAATGAACATTTAGCAACATCCTTTCAAGATGGATTGCAAGGGAGAAGTAAGACAAGAAAGTCAAATATCTTTCTGCTTTCAGTATTCTTCCATTTCTCTTTTTATGGATGTTCAGAGCATTCATTGATCCCAGCTGATACGTTAAAACCATGCTCCTTTTTCTGTGTGATACATTAAAACCATGCTTCTTTTTCTGTGGGGAGAACAGCAAAGTGTCATGGTGTGGTGACACAGAGGATACCTCATCACTCTTGGAGGGCTCTGTCAGTGCTGCTTTTGCCTAGACTCTTACATCCTAAGTCTTGCTAGAAGTGTAAATGCATTCCTAAATACGAATTCTTTGCAAATAAGGGCTGAGGAAAAAAAAGTCATCCCCATACTGGTCTAACATGATTCCACAGTGAAGAACATTACAACTTTTGCCTTCAGATCACTGGCTTTAAAATATCACAACCTAGAAACCCTAAAATCCTGCAAGGTTTGTTCCATTTGATCCAACACAGTCTCTTATTTTCCCAGGTGGGGACACATTTCACGCAACTAAAGCTATCCAAAGTCATTGGGAAATAAGTTAGGACAGACTCAGTGGAAAGTTACAGGTCAAGTGTCACATAAGCAGGTAGCAGAATATACACTTTTGTGTCAAAGTAACTGCAAACCTCACCCTCCTTCTACATAAGAAAGTTAAAACCAGGGAACCCCAGGGCAACAGATTATCCACCAAACTTCCCTCTGCATGACTTCAGCCCTCCTCAAGTTAGTACTGCTGCTGGTGTCATGGTACTGAAAGAGCTGAGTGAAGTAGTATACCCTAAATCATTTTTACCTGAACGTAGTTCTTCTTACAGTGCCCATCAAAACCACTCATGCACAAAGTAGCACCTTCCCCTGCTCAAGCACAAAGGCAAGAAAAAACTGCTTTAAATACCTTAAAGACAGGATTAAAATACAGTCCTTTGTTTAACTGCCCACCAAAATTACATCTGTATGAAATAGAGGTCAAAATCCCCAGACTGAACTCACTCATCTTCTGTATAATCTTTTTGTCTCACACATGCATGCTGTCACACACCCCCACCACGTCTAGGTTCTAGTGCCACTGTGTATATGCTTAAATTGATGCCCTTGGACCACTGCATTCAAGATCACAATACGATCAGCTTGTCACTGAAATGCCGTACTGAATACAAGCATGCACTGAAAACCAATGAACTGATATTGCAATAAATCTACAGAGAACCTTCTTAATTTTTATGGGGAGCCTTCAAGGACAAAAACCCAAATGGCTTTAATTTTCCCCTAACTGATAGCCCCAGTTAATACCTGATTTGGCAGAGAGCAGGCACTACACGCCCGTCAGGCTTGTACAGACATGAGAAAGAGTTTTATATTTGACATTTGCTTTAAAAACATAGTGAAAAGCTTTTGCTCTTTCACGGCCAAAACTTGCATTAATTTTTGAGAGTCCATTACTCTAAAAAAGTATTCGTTGGCTCTGATTGCTTGGATAACTGACAAAAAAAAAAAAAGCATTAGGAGCAGGCTCTTCATTAGTGTTGACAGAGAACTGAGAGAAACAGAAACAAGATGCTGAACAGCACATTCTCTCTTTGTCCCCCTGTTTTTTATAAGTAAGTGGCTCATGACATCAAGCTCTGATTCATCACTGGCAGCTTTTCATTAACAGAAAGGAAACAATATGTAACATTTCCACATATTTCCGTGGTTCACTCCACTTGTTTTGTCCCTGAATGTCATATACAGCCATCTGCCTGGTGCCCTGGTGGAACAGTCAAACCATATGACAAGTATTGGTAACAGTGAAGATCCATAAGCAGCAGTCCATTTTCCATCAGTTGTGTTCCATGTTCCTGCCAGACATGGAATAGAGGGCTAATGCCTCCACAGTGCTAAATACATTTGAGGTAGGTTAGAGTTGAGAAGGTTTGTAGATTATAGTCTTCTCAGGGCAGAACATACCAAAGAGCCAAAGACAACTAGCTGTGAGAACTGGAATTATCACTTTAATACATTGATATTAATTGTCCCACAGTCAGTCATGATCAACCTTCATTCTGAAATCCATATGGGAACCAAAAAGATACATCTTGCTCTATATGTGACAGCTCCTGAGAAAATGGCTGACTTCAGTCTGTGTGTAAGGCAGAATACCTAATGGTATAATTGAACTTTTAAATATCATGACCTAAGGAAAGGAGCAGCTCTGTGGTATACCCTAGATCCACCATCATGATGATTTAACACTTAATGCTGCATTATTTAAAATTAATACACCACCAGTTTAACCATGTGTTAAAATACACTCTGGCGTTCACAAGTCACTTGAGATATGAATAACAAGCACTGTAAATACATTCATGCATGTACTCTCACATATAGATTATGTGCTGCATTTTGTGAAAACATATGCATTAATTTTTTTCAAAACAAACTCTTGCTACAGAAACTGCTTATATTCATATACAGGCAGTAAAGGTACAATTAAAATTACTACTAGAACCTAAGTGTCCAAGAAGTAACAGAGAAGTCCCAGCTCTGGTGACTTAGAAAGAGATCTAGGACATAAGTACCTTTTCTTAAAGACCACAGGGTTCAAAAGGGGTTTAGAAAACAGAAAGTTATCTCAAGATCACTTTTGTATAATCATCTCTTCTTATATTACCATCTGGCTGAAGTTGGAATCCAGAAAAAGTGGGGTCAAATAAGCGTTAACCCTTCCTCAGGAAGGGCATCCATGATCAGCTATGTGAGGGTCAATGGGAAGATCTACAAACCAAGTACAGCAGCATGACAAACAAGTGGATTAACAGCGGCATTCTCGGGGAGAAAGTCATGCTCAAAGCTGGTCATCACACAGGATTTGGGAATGAACTCTACTTTCAGAAGTCAATTCAGGCATACCAGACAACCACGTCCTGATCATCATGAGTCAAGGTGGTCATCCTTGTCATAGCAAACTCCTGAGGTCTGAAGCAGTCCTTACAAGAAAATGTACTTTTTGGCTAAGAATAAGTAGAAATCTCAAAGACTTTGAGGTAAACTCCACTTTACCCTATCACCCTGAAGACTTCTTAGCTTAGTTTTATGTATAGTCTAGAAAACGAAACAGGCCGGGAATGAATGAGACTGCCTATTCACTTCAGTTAGCAAATTTTAGTTAGCTCTGGATTTATCCAATTTTTTCTCCCCAGATTTTAAACAGCTCTAATAAACCATAGTGGCACTTGTCTCTCTAAAATATTTCACTTCTACATTATTTGGGATAACTGATGAAAGGAAGATCCACAAGGAATAGGTATTTTGTTTTAATTGCAAAGGACTTTTAAGAATTTAAAAAAAAAAAAAAAAAAAAAAAAGCCAGGAATCCTTTAGTGCTGAAAGCAATATTAACTGATAGCTAAAGCACAGATAAAGTGAACTAGTACGGTCTGTTACAGGCAGTGCTAGCAAAATCATGTGGTCTATGTACACACATTAGGGGGAAAAAGAAGGGCAATGGGCAAGAAAGCTGGTTTTGTGAGCCTATCTGAGAGGGCACGAGCAAGCAAAAGGAAATATCAAGTAGGTATTTCTTTGGAGGAAGAGAGCGTAGTGGTAAGTATTCTTATGTTTGGGGAGAAAAGAGAAATTTATCCTGACCAGCACCATACATAGGTCACTAGCGGATTAAACACTCCTAAATTTAATTCATCTTAAGTCATCTTTAAAATTCATTTTCGGTTTCTAGAGATGTCAAGATCACATGAGCCTGTAAGTGTTTTATTGTGTAAGAACAGGCTTAAGAAATTGTTTAATGGTCAAGTGTTTTGTTGAATTAAGAACCCAGTGCTGCTGGATCTAAGTAAACATCTGACTATGGCAGATTCATGATTACCTTTCACATAAGTAGAGCTGAGTGGAGGAGGAAGGGGTATGCTGTGAACGTTTTATTTTTTAATGAAAGAAGCTAGGACTGCTCAGGCACCAGCGTTACTCAATCAGCAGGAACTGCATTTGGAGGGTCAAGGGATTTGCATCAACCTTAAGGTCAGGAGGAAGGACTAGCAAAAATAAAGGAGAAAAGGAAAAGGACTCTCATTCCACATATCATAGAACCTCACATGTTTTGAATAACAATTATGATAATTTATTCATTGGGTTGGATTATTAAACACTGTGTATCAGTGATCTATCTGCATTCTGAGCCATTGATTCAAAGAAAGAGCTTTATAAAATGGTGGGGTGACCAAAACTAACCTACTTGCTTTTAAACAGATAGATTTGAAGCAGATTATACATACTTATAATTCTTAGATTGAACACATTCATTTCTCCCTCACTGTTCTCCAAGACTTTTATTCTATCAGTTTTCTGGATAACCAGAGACTGTCAAACATTCAGGAAATATCTGTGTTTAGACTTCAAAAAAAATAAAATAGAGAGAACCGACAATTAATCTCTTTTTAGAGTAATACAATTTATTGTACGTAAGTAAGGTCTGGGGGAAGAAAAGATTCTGAAATTATAAAGCAACAGCAGTGGCCAAAGTAAACTACAAACTCTAAAACAAAACCGTATTATTTTCTATTGTAAGTTTCTGTTGGGGTTTTAGGAGTTCTCCTTTTGTTTTTTTTCTCTTCTCTCTTAAAGAATTTTCCCCATACTAGTGTTGCCAAGAGTCACTAAAGACTGGGTACTTAAGAGAGACAAAAAGACCTGGCCACAGGGGGAGGGGTCCAGCTGGCTACCCTCTTTTACCTGGGGTTTTCTCATGTAGGGCAGAGATGCTGAGAGATTTGAACTGGGGAAAAAAGGGGTTGGCTGCCACCCCTAGCTCTCTTGTTCTCTCAGCATTCAGAGGGCAGAGAGGCTGCGGTTGCTATGGGGGGAGTCCATCGCCACTGCGGAGTTCCGCCTTCTGCTACCTTCTTTCTACCGTGAGTGGGGGCTCTGCTTGCTGGAACAGCAGCTGCACTGGGACCCTATTTAACACCCTACCTCACTAAAACAGGGACCTTTTCACCATCTGCTCCGGTGCCTCGTGGAAGAGATCATCCTGCCTGCCCAGACATCCTGGGGTTCCCACTGCAGCTCCGAAGTTTGATACACCTCGTCTACTACCCGGGGTTTGTGCTAATCCCTGCTGTTCCTGAGGGTCTGGCTGGGTGTCGGGATCGGCTGCCCAGGGGGTTTGTGAAGCAAGCTTTTCTTTCATCCTTTCCCGGGATCCCAAGCCGCCATTACGGCGTGGTCCCGAGCTCGCCCCGGAGGGCCCCCTGCAGCCGCGGGGGGATCATCGCACCTGCCCTGCTCACCAGGAGCTGCCAGCGCCCCTGCCGGCTGTGACCGGAACTGCAACCGAAGGGGAAAGGGCCTGACAGCCGAGAAGGCTGTCACTGGGTTCTGGTTCTGTTTGTTGTTACTGCCGTAGCTATTGTGGTTTGTTTGCGTTGTTATACGTGTATATATATATATAAGTAAGGAACTATTATTCCTAATCCTCATATCTTTGCCTGAAAGCCCGTTAATTTAAAAATTATAATAATTCGGAGGGAAGGGGGTTAAATTTTCCATTCTGAGGGAGGCTCCTGCCTTCCTTAGCAGACACCTGTCTTTCAAACCAAGACAGTTGCATAGGAAAGTTGTTCATCTTACCAAATGCCTTTTGAGAGCAGTAACCCAGCCATTTGGGGAATTTTCTTTTTTCTAATGTTCACGTAACATTCTTCTGCAAGGAAAGTGCTTTAAATCCTTCTTTACTTATCAGTTCCTCTAAGAATTTTTTTTTTTAAAGTTCCGAGGCTGCATTTATTTTCCTAAAATAAAATGTTTCCCTTTTGCTGAAAACCACTATAAAACTGGATTATAATGACTGAAAACTATCCAGCCTATTCTCCATAAGATATATTGTAACTGTCAGACAGAAAGCAGGATACTGAAGATGTATGTAATTCTTGCAATTAACAGCCATCACATTTCGTTGTACTTCACCTGTCTGAGACCATTTGGAAACTTAAAAGAAAGAGGCTAAAATTGCTTGAGGTTTTAAAAAGCTTTTTCCCCTCCCCTTGGTCATTAAAAATATGATAGACAACTTGCATTTAAGGAACCAGGCGTTGTGGTGAAGACCATGAAAAGAACTCCAGTTACATACTGCTTCATAATCCGTATTAGGCTAGCTCCCATTTCCCTCAAGATTCTCATGTACTAAATAACATTAGCAACAGGGACACCATTACATGAATTAACCTGACTGGTTAAATAATAATAATGAAGAGGGAACAAGATACACAGTCTAAGGCATTTTCTATCTACAAAAAATAATAAAACTTATGCCACTTTCCTCTAGAATGTATTCATTAGATGAAGGAACACATTCAATAACTGTCGCCCTGAGTTTTGCAGTTCTTCGATGTTTTCACTTCTGTATAAGAGTTTCTCACACACTGTTCTGTAAACATAGTTATGTTTTTGTAACTTGCTCTATTGTTTGCATTCTTTTCTCCTGGGCGGAGATGTTAGATGGACTTTCCTTTGACCAGTGTGGTTGAGGAGGGTAAAATTCACCCTCCAATCAAAGCTGATTATTGAGAAGATATATAATAAAGTCCGAGATTTCCTCGGCCCCTTTTTTTTCTGCTTCTCTCCTGGACAGGTGTCTGCGTGTTCCTTTCGTGTCCGAGTGCGACAAATAACAAAATGGTGATTGGCCCAAAAGATCCATCAGCATCTTGAACAGGATGACTAATAATGGCCCCACTGGCTCAGTCTTCTACAGTTGTCAATTTGGCCTGCAGTCTGCAAAGAGGAGTTAGCACTGGCAAAAAAACCCCCAAACTTATTAAGGATTCTTGCTGTTTTATTCTGACTTTTCTATTGCAAAGCACCATATAGTGAAATGATGCTAAAGACATATGAACCTGTGGACATTTTGAGCCAAAGCAGCTATTTGCTTGTTATTCAATCCATAAATCCTCTAAATTTTCTTTCCTGGAAGAACTACTTTTCTTCCTATTCTTTCCATATATACAAATAAGTTATCAGTAGCAGAAGTCAGAATACTCCCACAGGGAGATTATGGACTGTGTAATATTGGTGACTGCAGTCTGATGTACAGTACTCACATTTGCACATTTTCAAACAGTCAGAGATACTAAGTTATAATACAGAAGCCTACTGTACAAGGGAAAACACTACAGAGATATATTTGGACTCTCCTTTTCCCTCGCTTTGCACAAGTGATAACTCGTTACTCAAAAAGTAATATGCGTCAATGGAAAAGCATTATGATGAAGATGAGAAAACCTAAAGTCTTTTATGTATTTACTAAGCAACTCTGAAAAAGTTATTTTATTTGCTTTACTTTGCACTCAGTCTTCACTCGGCTTTTTTTCTGATGTAAGACAGCAGGACTGATATACCTTTTTCTTCTTTCAGCAATACAAAATGCAGGTATTTATTATCATAAAATGTTATGAACTGTAAAAACACCAGACACTGAACTAAAATTATCAGAAGTCATAAGCGAACAAGTTCCTGTCTCCCACAGTCAACTTCCAAGGGGAAAAAAAAAAACAAACCAAAAACATCATAAAATTTGCTCCTCAAGAAAGTCTGATCTCACTAAAGGTTGTTCATGGAGTTTGACCTCCCTTACAATATTATACCCAAAGAAATTACATTTTAAAGACGTAGTTAAAAAGTAAAGGAGTTTTCAGTCAACATTGGGATATGCTGAGGAAGAATTAACTACAGAAACTGAGCCAGGGCTGGTCCTTGCATTCAGTCCTGAATCCATTTCAGACTGAAAAGGGAATTCAATAGCCAGTGTCACAGCAGCCCCTCACAGAAAGCTGATAAACTACCCAAGGATGAGGCCTAATGACATATCGTAACTGTAAACTTGTGGCATTAGTGGCAGTTTTAAGTTAATTTAATTCCATTGATTCCAAGAGAAAAATACTTGTCTAGCATAATCATACTGGAAAAATCTACCATTCCCCTTGAAAAAGTAAACCAAGACAACCTCCTAAGTCTTTAGAACACTTTCCTAGAGTCAAATTCATGCTATTTTCCCTTCAACTATGTGTTAAGAACTTTTGGCATATTCTGAGGCAGAATGTTGAATGTCACGATTTGTTCAAACACCCAGTGATAGAAATTCAGGCCCATTGTATAATCATATATCTTCCTGCTGGAAAAAGAAAGATCGAGAGCAATTTAGAAAGCTCATTTTTAAGCTATTGCTTGTTGCCTCATTTTTTATGTTCCAGAGGTAAAATAAAGCCACTGATGTTAATACGTCCTGCCCACGTTTTCTATTCTATAATAGCAGCATAAATTGGAGTCTATGCCAGCTTTTTAGACTATTCCACCATTTGAACTAACTTTAACGTTTTGAGAATTACTAGCTCTACTTCCCCTATCACTCATGCTAATTTAAAACTGATGAAATGCATTTGGTTCTTTCAAAGAAGAAACTCTTGATTTATAATAATATGTAATAAGAATGCAGACCATCCATTTCGTGTAGACTTTGTATGAGGGTGGTGAAGTTCTCCTTAACCCCAGCCAGCCCCTGCTACTTCCCTATAGACCAGTGGTAAGGAAACTATGAGATTTCGTTATCTTCTTGTTTGATGTTACTTTCACCCTGTCCTTTTAAATGTCACATAAAAAGGACTTGTTCCCTTGGACTTGTCATTCAGTTTGTTCTCTTGCAACTAGGTTCAATGCTCAGGTTCACTTGACCCTTCAGGATATCTTAAAAAGGAAAGGAAGAATAAGAACAAACATGAAAGTAAAATCTAGCTTAAAAGGAGTAACATTAATACCTGGAGAGCCATCTGAGCAGCAGACTCTCAATTAGCATCCCCAGGCATCCACAAAGAAAAGCAGCAAAGTACAGTGGGGCAAAACTGTCATGGTGAACAGGTACCACAGCAGTGTGACACAGTTACCCATCCCTAACTAAGTTCTAGTAATATAAGTGCTGGCATGAAGAAGAGAACAAGACCTTTGCTCCCCAAGTCACATAGAGCGGTGCATTCTCTCAGTGTGTTTCAAGACCATCCAGCAAAATTGGGGCCCTGGTGCCAACTGAGTCACTGCACATAACTAAGAGTAGTCTTCCCTCCAGTAAAGCATGTTTCATTAAGATTCTACAGTCAGACTCACTGTGCTGGAGCTAAGCGTTACTCAAAAGTTGATATTTAACAATCCCTGAAAAAAGTTTGTGGCATTAATTTTTCTTTCAAATGTAGCATTATGATTTTCAGATTTAATATTGTGCCTAAGGTCATAGGCTGATGCTGATCAAGAGATCACTGGAGATCACTGTATATGCTTTCAAATGGAATCACACTTGTTCTTCTAATTCTGAGAGACGGCAGAAATTCAGCCCTTTAAAGGACTCACTTGTCTACAGTGGCCATTCTACGCCTCAGAGGAAAGCAGCTCTGGCAGAAAAACATACACTCAGAAATTTCCTTAGCAATTTTTTATAATAAAATGGATATTTTAAGCTACTTGGTTGAAATGTTAGACACAAGAGTGATGGAGATATTTTCACAGGTAGAGTGCACACATGATATCATCAAAGGGAACTTGAAACCAGTAAAGATTATTTAGTGCATACCATACACCTGTGTGGTATATTGTCCATGAATTTCTGGGAAACCAACCCAAAAAGGATACAATAGATATGGCATGTTTTCAGAAAGAATATCAAACGAAAGAGGTTGCTTCCTTAAGTATGCAAAAGGAAAGAAAGACTGCTAAGCTGAACCCAAGTCAGCAAAAACATTTAAACATGTGCTTAAAATTAAGTCTGTTGTTGAATCAAACTTTCAGAAGCAACCCAGAAGGAGGTGCATGGAACTTCAAAGGTCCAGAACTTTGCTTAGCAAACCAAAACCAGAGATGATTGACTGAGCCTCTAGAATGAGTTGTGTGGAGTGAGACTCTCAGCTCATGCTCTACAGATTTCTGGTAAGTTCCCATTTGCAGTTGTGCCCTGAAGCTGCTATTTTGTCAGTTTCTCTGGTTTCGTCCATTGTCATAAAATCAAAGGGAACCCATCACTTAAAACCAGAATTAATTAATGTTAATCAGACTTTCATACCCATTAAAAGCTGGTATGTGTACTTCAGGACTGTCAACCCATTCTCATTTTTGGACCATAAAAAAGAGACGAAGCCCCCAAAAAAGAGCTTTAGATTCATATTAAAATGTAACCAGGAACATTTCCAAGACTAGGCAAGCGAACACATGCTCTGGCAGATGCCAGCTGCGGTCAGTGTCAAAGGAAAGCAGCACTCTGCTGTCTCAGCTCCGCGGGCTCAGCACCAGTCACCGGAGCAGCGATAGCCGCGAGCTTCCGCGTACGCGCCCCGGAGCCGAGGGGAGCTCTGGTCTCTGCCGGGTTCAAACTGGGCGCCAGGAAGCCCCCAGTAGGACTTAGGGAGGTGGCTAAGACGCCGCTCGCGCAAACCCGCGCTTCGGCTTTCCTCGTCACCGCGGAGATAGGTGGGCGCTGCCGCCGTCACTTACAACCCGCGCTGCCCGGAGCGGTGAGGACCGGAGCGGAGTGGCCGCAGGCGCCCGACAGGGAGTGGCCGCGGCCTCGGCAGTGCCAAAACCCGCCCCGCCGCCCACTCCGCACCCGCGTACCTGAATCATTGTCTCGGCCTCTCCTTGCGCCGCGCGGCGACGGGGCAGGGGATGCAGCTTCCTTCCGCGGTAGGCCAGGCTCGCCCGGCCGCCCATGGGGTGCTCCCGGCCGCTCCCCGCCTCCAGCGCGGCCCCGCGGCTCTGTCCTCTGTCCACTCCTCACCCAATCCCGGCAAGTCATGAACTCTCCACCACTACGCGGCCGGTGTTGGGCTTCTCCGGACGTTTTGAGTTCCCCTGGCCGTCACCAGCTCGACCGCCCCGCAAGCCCCTTCCCTCTTTGCTTCGCCTTTTGTTATCGGGCTCTAGAGCTGACCACAACGTGCCCCCTCCGTGGCCAGGACGACAAATCAGAGCCGGTGCGGAAAGCTCTGTCTCCAGCTGGAGAAATGTAGCCTTCCGTACCCTGGCGGGAGGGCTTTTGGATCACTGAGTGGTATGGATTCAATAACGACGAAACTAGTAACTTGCAAAACAGTCTGCTTCGGAGGGTGTGCTGCTTTTGTGCAGAAGAAAAGCAAACTCCCCAGCAGTCTGTCACTAAAGTAAGCTGATAGTACCCGAATAACTTGAGACCGAAAACCGGGTAAAGTTAACACCAAGAATTACTTTGAAAACAGTTTCGGAAGGGGAGAACCTACAGGAATTTCCTGCTTCTTTGTGTAATCTGCCTGCCTGTGTACATTAATAAATTTCCATTTAGTTTTTAAGAGACTTCTTTTCCCTGCCTGCAAAAAGATGCTTACTGCTAAGAGGAAGAAAGGATAACCATGTGATGGACACATGGCACTGTAAGGTTAGCAACGGAGACTGTTTCTTTCTTTGCCAAAAATGTTTGCTGCCCTGTGCAATGTAAGTTAGCAGAAATATGCTATAATTTTACATGTTTTAATTCTTAGATCTCCAGCTTTAGGAAAGGCACAACTGCTTTACCCACACTGCTGAGAATCTGTAAATCCCACCAGAATCTAAGGCCATAACCCTGGTTAACTCTTGCTACTATAATTACTTGTGGCCAAACCTTTCAGCTGTCTTGTCTTCAGGTTACCGAGTTTCCTCCAGTGCAACAAAGGAAAAGGTACAAACCAGTGCTTCCCTGCCTCTGATGCCTCCTGAGAAGTTCAAGACACATGTATTTGCCTGTCATGCTGTAAAATACGTCTGAACAGCGGAGAGTTCATCACCTATTTACAAACATTGAATTTCAGTGTTCAAGCAGAGGCATTTTAAAATAGATTTAGAGGAACTGGATTAACCTGTTTTGTTTTTCTTGAAGTAACACGAGAAATGAGAAATAATTTCTGAACATTTGTGTGAGATAGCATCTGGTATGTTATGATCTAGGTAAAAAAATGTCTTTTTTACAGGAAAAAAAAAAGGAAAATTAAATAAATTTGGTTTAGCACTACTGTTATTTATTTGTACCATTTGGATGTCCTAACTGAGTACTTGGCTGCCATTATGCCAGGCACTCAACTTCAAGAGACTGAAGTTATTTTTCTTCATAAAATGAGTTGACCTTGTGTATGAAGGAGTTCAGGCATACGCTGAGTAGCATACAAGGGGTCATTTCTGGACTACCAATTTAATTTCTCACTGCATAAATCTTCCTGTGCTTTTCCCCCCGGCCTCCATTGCCTGAAATCTGTGTCCAAAGGGTCTGAATGCACAAGTGAGATATTTCTGTAGGGCAAGAAACAGATCAAGGGGAAAAGGGTCCTTGTACAAGAAAAGCTAGTGTTAGATAGCTTGAAGTTCTGATGTTGTCATGTAAACTTTTCCTTGAGAAATTATGACTAATGAGCTGTATTTGAAATACCCCAAAATGACTGGAGTCATAATATGTAAATATGTATATGAAGGTGACTTTCATGAGCTAGTCAAAAGCAATGTTGCCAACTGACACTGTACTGGCTCATCCACTCTAGGGGGAGTTCATCTGGTCCTTGTCAGCTGGTGCACAAATAAAAGGCAGGAGGAGAAGAGAATTTAAGTCAGTATTGTTACTTTGACATTATACGATGGTTATTGACATGTTTGAAATATCTGAAATGAAATAGTATTGATGTGGAAATGTGAACACCTTCTGAAAGACTTTTCACAATCCTACCTTAATGGGTTGATCATTTCCACTGCTTTAGTACTTTGACTCTACTTTTAATTACTGTCATATTCTAAATATGATTTGGTATATATGAAAGGGTTTACAAAGCTTAACTAAACCAGCCAATGTTTCATAGGGCTCTGCTGCTTGTCCGGGTATTTAAAAGACAAACAACCAGCATTTGTTTTCTCAAAACCAAAGTGGAATCAAGAATTAAAAGAGGACAGAGGATCATACTACTGATAAATAACTACGGTTAGAGCTTTCTTTAATGTGTTACCCCTTTGTGTATCAATTCTTCAAATGTAGATGGGCAGCTTGTCAGCTATGCAAAAAGATCTATTTTGTTCATAATTAGATTGGAATTTTATCTGTGAATTCCAGAACGTGGACATCCCATCCTTGACAAGTCAAATATTCTCAACTTCCATCAATTGCTAATTCAGGGAACTCATTATGACAAAGCTGATCTAGTGCAGTACTTGCAATGAAAAGGGTATGTTTTTTAAGAAAGTGTTTTTATGTATAGGAGGGGCAGACAAGCATTGACCCATCACTATTTAAGTAAGCCAGAATGGAAGAGTTTACCTAAATATTCCGTCTGTCCCACTCCCTACCCCCACCCTTGTTGTTTGCATTTAATAAAGATGGGCTTTAGTCTTGTCCTAAGCAAAACCAGAAGGAGGTTGGGGAGGACCAAGGAGTGTGGGGAAAGAAGCAACAAAAAAATGCATAGATATGTAATGACTTGAAATTTAAAACATAGATCACTTCTCAAGGCTAATGACCTGTCTTGGTTTAAGACAATTTCAGAGGTGGACAATCTAAAATTAGTTACCTCCCCTTCTAGTTTTAACCATTCCCTTTCCACCAGTAAGGAGAAACAAATATGAGTAGATAAAAGTGAAAAAATAGCAGTTTACTAAGAAGCTAATCAGCAACAGGCAAAAAAACCCCCAGTAAATAATCACTAGATACAAAATCTGTAAGTCTCAGAAACTCTCCGGGAACAAAGATGTTATAAATACATATTATAATACTGGCTTTTCACAAATATTAAAATGGATGCTGTATGTATAATGTTAGAGTAACTTTGTTGTAGAGATATAGTTTTGTAGCAATAACTAATGCCTTTATTTCTGTTATTAACTAAACTTAGACATAATAGTGAAATAGCTGATATAGTTATGCTTATGGTAATTGAACTGTCTGCCTGGTTGGATAACATCCAATGAACGTGTGATGAAGACTCCTGCTACTGACATGCCAACTATCAGCAGCTACCTTCTGCAAAAACCATGGACCAAAGCCCAAGCTGGAGGTGATAATAAAGACTGATCAAAACCACAGCCAGCGAACACACATGCTCTAAAAAGGTGGACCTGAGGAGGAGCCATGCTAAACAGCTCCTGGAACATGTAAACTAGTTTGGGGGACAGTTTGAATATGCATAGTTGATTATGAATATGCACTAAGCTGATGCAATAGGAAAGGTATGTAAAGGGTGTCTCTGAAATAGCAGGTGTGCTCTTGGCTGAGTGCCAAGCACCCAGTGCCCTGTTCTTTTTGCTTTATTGTCTTTGTCCCCTATTGTCCTTCATTAAACTTTTAAATTCTAAAAGGAGAGTGAACCTTGTTTTTCACAATTGGGAACTCATCCAGGATTAAGACCTCGCCTCCGAAACCCTAGGAGATCCTGAGTGGGGGAGGCGCGCCCCCCGCCGAGTTCGGCGGCCAGCTCTGTTTCTTCTGTTGGGAACCGGTGGTCGCAGGTTGACATCCTGTGGACGAGAAAGGGATACATAAAGCAAAAAGAAAAAAGAAGAAAGACTCCTTGAGAAACCGTGGCAGCTAGCCCCACAATTCTCGTGCAAGAAGACCTGGACAAGAAAAGGGATTGTAAGTATTGTCAAGGGGGGCGGATATGGGGGACTGACTGTGTGTGTGAGTGAGACACGGGCTGGCTATTTCCAGACTTGCGAAGCGAGTGTGGAGTTTCTGAGGGCTGCGGTTCTGATTCTTTTGCGAGAAAGACAGCCAGTAAGGAAACAAAGTAGAAGGTGAAGAGTAAGTGATCCCCCGGGGTAATTGGGACTGGGTCCTAGGGAGGGGGTTGGACGCCCAGGAAAAGGGAGCAAAGGATTTCCTAGGCAGTCCACTAGGAAATTGGGAACAAGAGTGAGGGATCCCCAATTCTAAAAAGGGGTTGTGCCAGGTTGAGGACAATATATCCGAGATATATTGTGTGCCAGGTTGTGGATTTTATATATATCCAAGAGCATCTGGGGTTGGCCAACAACATTTGAGATTTTACCATTTTATTTGAAAAACAATGCCCATGGGTGGATATCAACAAGTGATTTGAAAACAAAGGTACCTTATTGTTGTGTTGTTCTGTTAAAGGAATGAGTGAGAATGAGTGAAACATACGAATCAGGGGGAGGAGGGGGAAGCAGAGGTTAAATGATTTGCTAAGAAGATGTTTGCTAAAAACAATGCATACAGCTTGCTCAACTCTTATTGTGCCTACCAAAGCAGAATGAGAAGATATAAGACTGTTGATAAAGGGAAGGAATCTTGACCAAAGATTCTGTTTTCGAACCTAAAACTAACTTAAACCAGCCTTGAAGTTTAGACTTGGGCCAGGGACATAAAGAGCATGTGCAGGGAAACAAGGTGAAAAGTTCAGGATGAGAGAGACTCCTTATTTCATCTGAGGAAGACTCTTACTTCATCCCAGAGACCCCTGCCCAAGACCACCAGACGACACTGCGCAAGCGCAATGCAAATGTAAATTACTTTTCGGCTCATTATAATACGAAGCGCGGCTAGGCGGGGCTAGGTAATGAATATGTATAGGCGTATTGGGAAACTTAATGAATATGGAGCTTGTAACCCAATATATACCAAGCTGAATGCAGCTGTCGGTATGCATGACTTTGGAGGAATTATCCCCCATGCATCCCAGCGCTGGAATAAACATACCTACTTTACTACTTATTCCAGTAGTGGAGTCTTTCCTGCATATCACATAGACAAAGTGTGTGAGTGCGAATTAATGAGTGTATATTGTGTCACTTGTCGTTTTGAAGTTCCACCTTGTTGTCTGGCGGAGTGGACATAGAGGGACATGGGACCCCATCGGGAGCCTCCGGGACAGAGCAAGCGGGGGAGAGGAGAAAAGAGAACTAAGAACTCTTAGAGACATGGCCCCGCCCTGCACCCTTCCACCTCAGTAACTCCCCGCCTCTCGGCAGTTTCCAGCCCTGATTACTCCTCGCTCCTTGGCGTCTCTCCAGCTCT
>VZRV01001105.1:643780-701316 GCA_013398115.1 Falcunculus frontatus | reverse complement strand
TTCTTCCTGGAAAGTGGTAAGCACAGTTCTTAATTGGAGGTGAAACTGGGTGTTGATTATCATATTTACCACAGCATTGAGACATTTTTTAGTATTTGGTCCTAATGCACATTTTGCAGAGCCTATCCCCACCAGTTCTTTTTTTCCTGTTTCAGTTTTCCAATGTCTTCATAGAATCGTAGAGTCACAGAAAGGTTTTTGTTGGAGGGGACATCAAAAATCCACTAGTTCCATGCCATGGGCAGTGACACCTTCCACTAGAATAGGTTACTCCAAACCCGTTCCAACCTGGCCTTGAACACTCCCAGGGATAGGGCAGCCACAGGTCCTCTGCAGTCTTGCTATCCCTCTGCACTTTGCACAATCCCATAGATCTCCTTTCTCCTGCATTCTTCGTCACATAGCCTGTTTTCCTTGTGTTTTTCTGTGTCATATAACTCCTCAACCTTCTATTAGGCTTTTGCCTTTGAAAATCTCAGTGGTGTCTTTAAATTTCTGTTACTGGTGTATGCCAGCCTTCCACACAATGCTCACATACTTGGCCTCCTCGAGCTCCTCCGTGCGCTGAATCGCGTCCGTCTCGTATTTGGTTCTCCACTGGGCCACTTCGCTGTTGGCCTTGGACAGGGCTCGCTGCAGCTCCCCCTTGGCCTCCTGCTCCTCCTCATATTGTTCCCGGAGCAAGTCACAGTCGTGGCGAGCGGACTGCAGGGCATGGGCCAAGGCATTCTTGGCCTGGTGGTAAAAATATTGCAATAATGAGTAGGTGTTTCATGGGAAATTTCTCTTACTGGAACTTATATGCTGATATACATCCCCAAAGAAATAGTAATTAACTGACTGCCTGATAAAAAACATGGGAGTCCTGCACTGCAAGGGTCTAGGTTGCATGAGCTAAGGGGATGGTTTGAACTTCTAATTGGATCACCTTTTGAAGTCTTGAACACTTCATCAAAACTAATACTATGTCAAATATTTATTTCATATGTAAAATCATTAATATCTTCACCTTTATCTCTTCTTCGAGTTGCCGCTTCAGTTCTTCAATCTGCTGGGTGAAAGCCTGTTTCCCTCTAGAGAGCTGAGAAATTAAGGAATCTTTTTCCTCTACCTGGCGTCCATATTCACCTGAAAAAGTTTGCAAATGAGAAAACATTTTAATAGCCAAGAGAGTAATTTATGGAGTTCTCCCATTTCCAAATCAGAGATAGAAGGGCTGTACCAGACTCTGTCTGCAGACGAGCTCTTTGAGCACTAAGATCACTAATCATGCGCTGATTCTGCTCCTCCTTTGTTTTATATTCACTCAGCTGGTCTTCCAGAGTGCGGCACATCTTCTCCAGATTTGCCTAGGTTTGAATTGCACATAAGAAAATGAGTAAATACCTTGATCCTGCCATCTTTATAGCAGGAAAATTTTACCAGAAGATGCAGTTGACATATCTGGGGACTATGTACAGACGGCCACAGTTCTACACGTAAGATTTGGAGGAATAATTTACAATATAACCTGATAATAATTAAATAATATCAGGTTAAACAACATTACCACATTGCTATCAAATTCCTAATAAAAATAATTGTGTACCTTGGCCTTGGAGACAGACTCTATGTTACTGGCCAAGTCATCTATCTCCATCTTCATCTCACTCTTCTCCTTCTCCAGCTTCTGCTTCACACGTTGCAGGTTGTCGATCTGCTCCCCCAGCTCAGCCGTGCTGTCCGCGTGCTTCTTGCGCAGGGCGGCAGCCGTGGCTTCGTGCTGCAGCGTGGCCTCTTCCAGGTCACGGCGCATCTTCTGGAATTCTGCCTCACGCTTCTTGTTCATCTCAATCTGAGCTGCTGTCGCCCCTCCTGCTTCTTCCAGGCGCTCGCTGATCTCCTCCAGCTCCCTCGACAGGTCAGCCCGATGCTTCTCTGCTTTAGCGCGAGAGGTTCGCTCTGCCTCAATCTCCTCCTCCAGCTCCTCAATACGGGCCTGGAGAACAGGAGGGACCCTTCACACCCGTGCCCTCCTCATGCCTGAGCTGAGCCGGAGCAAGGGAGGGGAAGGAACAGAGACTTGCCTGCAGCTCCTTGATCTTCTTCTGAAATTGCATGCCCAGGGCTTGTTCATCCTCGATCTTGCTCTGGATCTGGCTGATTTCAAAGTCTTTCCTTTGGGCAAAGTGAACCGTGTTAGAGCTCAAAGAAAAAAGACAAGTGCTCCAGCCCAGCACTCAGGTGCCCCAGAGCCACACTTACTTCTTCAGTTTCTCATCCAGCTGCTGCTTGTCATTCTCCAAATCCATGATGCTGTCCTGGGCCAGCTTCAGGTCTCCTTCCAGTTTCCTCTTAGCTCTCTCCAGGTCCATGCGCAGTTTCTTCTCTTGCTCCAGGGACCCTTCCAGCTAAACACAACAAGACCATCAGCGCTCTACCAGCCAGGTCGGACTCCATACCTGTCCCGTTCCTGCTCTGTATCTGTGTGCTTACATCGTCCACTTGCTGTTCCAGCTTGGTCTTGGCTTTGGTCAGAGTATTGACTTTGTCTTCTTCTGCCTGCAGGTCATCCAGGGTTTGCTGATGGGCCTCTTGGAGGGCTTTCTTCTCTTTTGTCAGCTTCACAATGGTCTCGTCCAGGGCTGCCATTTCCTCAGTCAGGTTTTTCACCTTTAGGAAGAAAGGAGTAAGCACAGAGAGAAAATGGTGCTTAAAAGTTTATAAGGAGACAGGTCTTTTCTGGAGTGCGAGTGACAGGTTCTACCTCATACCTTGTTTTCGGTGGCGTGTTTTTCCTTCTCCACCTTGGCCAGTGTTAGCTCAAGGTCATCAATATCTTTCTTCAGCTCTGAACATTCATCCTCCAGTTTCCTCTTCTTGGCTGTCAGCTCAGCATTAATTTCCTCTTCATCCTCAGCCCTTTCAGTCACTTCTTTAACTTTGGCTTCCAGCTGGATTTTGGTTTTGATGAGCTGGTCACACCTTTCCTCAGCATCAGCCAAAGCATCAGCTTCCTGGTGGGGAGATGCCATTTTTAGGGATATGCTTTTTGAGGAAATATTAAGATACTTACGTTCATAGTTCCGAGTCCTGGATAACAGTTTTGTAGTTTAAAATTTGATTCATGTTCCAACAGAATGACATATAATATAGAATTTATTTTATATTGGTAGTTTTGAACCAGCCAGGTTGAAAAGCTAAAACCAGGTAAAATTCTTTTCAAGCTACCTGAAGACATGAGTATCTGTATATTTGTGCAGGGTATAGAATCCAATATTATCTCATAATATCAAACATTGGAACAAAGTGCATAAATTCGGGTTTAAATATAAGAATATCTCAGCACACACCATAGAAAATTCTCACCCAAGTAATATTTTGACTACAGATACCTCACAGTCCTTACAGAAGCTAGTTATACCCTTAAGAGCACCACTTAAAGAATTACGATTGAACTGAAGTAAATTGAAGTTTCTATGTGGTTTGAAAATATACTTGTAAATATCAACCTGATAGTCATGGTAGAATTAGGATAAAGCCCACTGGTGGTACTCACAGCCTGTACTTGGAGCTGCAGGTCATTTTTCTCCTGCACCAGTTTCACCATTTTCTCCTCTAGTTCCTTCCGCTTTGCTTCGGACTTTGCAAGCTCTTCCTTGGTTTTCTCAAACTCTTGTTTCATGTTGGCCATCTCCTTCTCAGACTCTGCACTCTTCAGCAAGGGCTTGATCTTGAAGAACAGCTTCATCCATGGCCAGTGTTTGACATTCATGAATGCACGAATGTTGTACTGGATGCAGAAGATGGACTCCCTGAAAGATAAGTCAAATTAATATTCAGTATTTATACCATGATGACACAGTAATCCAAGTACAGTGAAACTAATTTTAGGAGAAGTCTACCTCCTCTCCACCATTTTCTGGTACTCCACCCTCATCAGGAAGCCCCTGCACCTGGCTTGGGTGCGGGTGATGAGCTGTGCCAGTTTCTCATCCCTCATCTCTTCCAAGAGGCCCACCAGCCCAGCTTTGAAGAACACCTAAGGTAAGAACATGAAAACAGGTGCAGTGTCTGTACTTGTTCAATGTAACCTGGTACCCTACCCCCATGACAAGCACCATGGAAGTTAAGATCAAAACCGCAAAGAATATATGTAGTGGCAGACACTCCTTTATAACTCCAAGCTTCTGGTTACTTGCAGTTGAGGAACTATAATAGCCAGACATTTTTCTTTAATTTTTATTCACTCTTGATTCTCTCATTCTACAACTTTGTATTAAATTAGGAACTCAATTAACCCCTAATTAAATCAGCCTATTTCAGTTTATTCAATTGTTGAGGAAGCAAGAATTTGGTTGATTTATTTTACACTATTTCTTTTACCGTATTGGATCATTTCACATACCATTTGGAGTATCTGAGTGTTAGTATCAAGCCATGCAAACCAAAAGCACATAGTACTTGAAGCAAACAGATCTTGTACCTTAGTGTGACCAAATTTGTATTGAGTATGGTCTATATCAATTGATCCAAGAAGTTTCTCACAAGCCTTCTTGCTGTCAATGAACTGTCCCTCTGGGATAGCACTGGCATTTAATACTTTGTATCTGAGGAAGAAAATGGAAGGACTTGCTTTGAACTCCATGATGTTAAGGGTCTTTTCCAACCTAAGTGATTCTATGAATACAAGGAGGCCTGTTGTTGAGACCAACTGGCAAGTACGTGGAAAGAAAGAGTCTTAAGAACATTTGAGAACAAACAGCACTTGTTAAACTGAAACTTTAGAGAGGGTTTTAGGTGCAGGAGGGGAAGGTTAGATTTTAAAAGCTATTTAAGATGGACAAAGTGATCCAGTAAGAGGATGAAGTCTGACCTCTGCTTAAAATCTGCATACAGGACTCTGTTGGGAAATCCTTTCCTGCAAATCCTGATCCCTTCCAGCACGCCGTTACAGCGCAGCTGGTGAAGCACCAGTTCGTGCTCCATGGCACCTGGCAATGCAGAGCAGAAGTACATGCCATGTTCTGTAATACAGTGGGGAAGAGCTGCACCATACTGAAAACCTTCGATAGATATGTAAGTCTCTTACCAGGTGTTTTGGTTTCATTTGGAATGATGCACCGTACAAAATGGGGGTGGGTGCTTCTCAGGTTGGTCATCAGCTTGTTTAAATTCTCCTGGGAGAGTCATTAAGAAAAACTGATATTAGCAAATGTAATTTCTGCTGTAAGCATCAAGTCCTCTGAAATGAGATACCATACACAAATTAGCAGAACCCTGAACTGAAGCTCTCTGCACCAGTTTTTCTGACTTTCCACAGATCTTTGCTGTTATTAACTGTATAAAGTTCTTCTGAGTAATCTGTAGGAAATATGGTACTCTTAAACATACAGTTTTAATACATTTCACTGACTCTAGTGGAATGCCTTCATTAGAAAGGATATCCATCTTCCACTGAATGTACCCAGAGAGATAAAGTAGTACCCCTATGAGGCAGCAGAAGCATTCTGCAGTAGGCTTTTAGGCTGGGTCATATGGAGCACACTACATAGAACCTTCATGTTTTCCCCACTGAAAGCAAAAGAGACAAAACCAACAAGCTGGGTTTTTAAAAAGTCTAGATTATACATTTATCTGGTGGGGTAAGGTGAGATGAATCCCAGCCTTCTTTTATAATTTGTATTTGTATACTTACTTATAAAAAATTATTTTCTATAAATAGTGGAGGGAAGCAGATGTCTCTAGAGGACATCTCAAAGCATGTAAATGAAGCAGAAAAAACTTTTAGATGTCTTAAAACTATCATGTCCAAACAAGAGAGATAGTGGAAACTTGAAAATTTAACAGTAATACAACCCAAATGCACCCAAAAATATTTCTCCTACAATATTACTTCCTAAAATCTTATGACCTTGAAACATAGGCTTTTTGAATTATTTTTGAATTATACAGGCCTTACAGCTATAATTATTCACCCAGAGCGTGGTGGGGCACTGAACAGGCTCCCCAGGGAGTGGTCATGGCCCCAAGGCTGCCAGAGCTCAAGGAGTGTTTGGACAATGCTCTCAGGGATGCACAGGGTAGGATTGTCGGGGTGTCTGTGCAGGTTCAGGAGTTGGACTGGATGATCCTGTTAGGTCCCTTTCAACTCAGCATATTCTATGATTCTATGATTATTTTTCTTGGGGCATATACGCACATGCCCGTATCCTTTTTCAGAGCACTGGCTGTCAGGTGATGAGGCAAATCTTAGAAGAAATTAATCTGTACGATGAAAAGAGTCCTAAATGAAGGATGAAAAGGATAATATCTCAAGAGACAGTAGGTATTTCACCTGGCAGAAGTGTATGGAGCAGTCAGGCAGCAAGACTTGGTTATGACAAAGGACTGTCAAGTATCTGGTATCTTAAAAATGTAAAACCCAAGGAGTGATGGCATTTCAAGTGTAAGAAATTGATCCTTGAGTTAGGGAGAAAAACTAGAGATACAAATGGAGAAAACAGGTCAACAGTGGGCAGGATGTTGTGAGAGGGATTTAACAGGTTCTGAAGAAAGAGGTGTGCATCTGGAGCTATATTTGAAATGTATTTTAGAAGCTTTCTATATGACATTTTTCCATCTGGAAACATCATCCTGAGACAAGTGAACAAATGGAAAAGCTATGCATTCAGTGAAATGAAGTATGCGTAGATTAACTGGGTTTATTCCTAGCAGAATGTGGCCCAAGAACTTCAGAATCTTTTAAAAGAACCAAGCCAAAACAAGACTAGCCATAGGAATTGGTGGGTTTACTCCTTGTCTTAGGAAGAAATAGTGAATTCTCTACTGTACCCGAAAAAGAGCTGAGACAGTCTGGAAGGAAGAACCCTTCTTCTTGCCTCCCTTCTTGCCAGCACCAGCACTCGCCTCGGCTAAATTGCAAATAAATAAAACAGATTTTAGTTTTTTTCTTCTGCCTTCTTTGGTTCCTTTTTGTAAGCTGTACATCAGTGAAAACATGGGATTCAAAGAACCAACCTGCTTCTGCTCCACCATAGTTGGCAAAGAGTAAAGCCAGGGTCTTCACAGATGATTTCTGGTACAGCCCAATGACAGTTTCATTCAGAGGGTCCTTGTTCTTCTCCAGCCACCCAGTGATGTTGTAGTCCACTGTTCCAGCGTAGTGTACCAAGGAGAAGTGGGCCTCAACCTTCCCTTTGGTAGGTTTGGGCTTCTGGAAGTTGCTGGACTTGCCCAGGTGCTGGTCATAGAGCTTGTTCTTGAAAGAGGTGTCAGTTGCCTTGGGGAACATGCACTCCTCTTCCAGGATGGAGAAGATGCCCATGGGCTGGGAGAAATCACAAGGGAGACAGATTTTTAGCTTTCAGGGCAATAATGACCTTCACCTAGGCACAGTAATGGAACATAGGCTGAGATACAAATCAGAAAATATTGTTATTTAATTACATTTTCTTCTAAAAAGTGGGATTGATTACATTGATACTTATATTTTTTAACACAAAATTACTTAGAAATAGAAATTATTTTTTTGTGTTGAGAATGTGCTTTGTAAAATCAGAGCACTACTTCCTTACTCAGTGGAACTCAGAGCACACACAGATGTGTTGGAAAAATTGAACATGAGCCAACAGTACACCATTGCAGCAAAGCCACCAACTCATCCTCAGCTACACTGTGCTTCTAACAGCTCAAGGGAGTTGATCCTTCTCCTCTACTCAGCTCTGAGAAGAAACATCTGGAGTGCTCTTCCAGCTCTTGACTACCCAGTACAAGAGAAACATGAACATAGAAGATCCCTTTGGAAAATGAGACCAAGTAATTATAGAGATTCCATGCATGTAACTGATTTGAACAGGAAGGATACCTTCTCAATGAGCTCGATGCAGGCAGCCAGGTCCATGCCAAAGTCAATGAATGTCCACTCAATTCCCTCCTTCTTGTACTCCTCCTGCTCCAGCACGAACATGTGGTGGTTGAAGAACTGTTGCAGTTTCTCATTGGTGAAGTTGATGCACAGCTGCTCAAAGCTGTTAAACTGGAAATAAAATAAGAAAAATGCATGTTTGAAGATGCAGCAATAATTGCAAGACCTCATCTTTTAAAACTAAGGAATGCAATTAACTTGACTTCCCATGCATTTCTTCAGTCTGTTTTATTACATTTTGGAAAAAGAGAAAGGCATCAAATTAATTGTCCACAAGGAAATTTTTTTCATTGACGAAATTCTAAAGATAAATTATATTTCCTGTTTAAAATGAGACCAAGTTACAGGGAAAAAAAACCCAATCTTAGGACTATCATGATTTACATATTTTCATACTGTCTTGTCCCTGATCATATAAACAATGAACTTTTTTGATTGGACCATTCTGTACCTTTGAGTTTGCACATCTTGAAATAGGACAAGTCCTTTGAATGGTCATTTTTTTACTTAAAAAATTAGCAGTAATCATGTGATGATATTACGTTTTCTTCAAAAATGTGTCTCAAATTGATCATAACATTCAGTTGTCACTTCCAAATAGCTTTTACCAAATCTTACTTACATCAAAGATCTCAAAGCCAGCAATGTCCAGGACACCAATGAAGTACTGCCTGGGCTGCTTCGTATCCAGCTGTTCGTTGATGCGAACAACCATCCACAGGAACATTCTCTCGTAGAGTGCCTTTGCCAGGGCACCCACTGCATTGTGCACCTACAGGAAAAGAAAACACCTGAAGTTACCATACAGGGCAGAGGAGAATCAAAAGGATATTCATTCTATACGTGGTTACAGTTTACAACATGTTTCTTACCTGCTGTGCCGTTTGGCCCTTGGTCACATATTCATTCCCCACCTTGACTCGGGGGTAGCAGAGGGCCTTGAGCAGGTCTGCTGAGTTCAGACCCATCAGGTAGGCAGCCTTGTCAGCGACTGAAAAGCCGGAGGAAAAAGGAAGAAATTTATGTCCAAAAGGCTCTGAATCCTGGAGCATTCCCTAAAGGCTGAAGGGTTCAGATTTCTGTTCCTTGAAAACTTTTTCTTATAGAGGGAATCTTTGTAACATCACACTTGCCATTATGCATACTGAGCTTTTCTGAAAGAATTTCTGTTTGAAATTCTTCACTGCAGCACGCAGAAAGTAATGAAGTTTTCAAAAATCTCCTGTCACAAAACTGAAAACTGAAGCTTGCTAGTCTGAATGTGCATAGTACACACACAGCTCAGGAGCTGCAGTGACAACAATCAGGTACTGATCTACATTCAGGAAATCAAAACCACACAGTAGTTAGAGTGGAACACAGAGACAATATCTCTGTTCTCCTTCACATCCACAGCCTACAACCTTTTCTGAGTTTTTGTTTCTGATGTTCCATAGAACTCGTTGGGCTTCATCCCGTTACTAGTGGTGGTCCCCACCTGCCTTATCCTTTAACAAGAGGAGGCATTGCTCACAGAACTGAAGACAGGGGTTGTAGGTCCTGTGCCAGCAAAGGAAAGGAATGAAATAACACCTCTCACAGCTGACTTCCCTGAGCATCTGATAGGTGAAGGCTCACGGGAACATGGTTCCCTGTCATGTTAGAACTGAATCACTGGGCTGTTTCACAATCTCAAGCCATATTCCAACAAAGGTGTGACTAAAGGAACATCCATAACTCCTGAATTCTTGAAAGAGTGTAAAGACCAGTTTAAAGTATTAATTGTTCATAGCATAAGTTATGTAATCCTGAGATCAGGAAACTTGATCTACTGAGGACAAGGGATAGTTGTTTTTTCCTGGATGAGTGTTTTCCTTGGGATCTAAAGTCCAACAGTGACCAGCTTTTGCTGTCTTCCACATACATATTGGCTTACAGAGGGTTAATTATTGAGTTTGATAATACCTTCTGTGCCTTCAGGCTCTGCTTGCTCCTCTCTTGGTTTCTGCTTGAACTTCAGGTTCCCGTAGTGCATGACAGCCCCTGTCAGCTTGTAGATGGCTGTCTTTTCATCAGCAGTGAAGCCCAGGATGTCAATGGCACTCTGGCAATACAATGAGCAAAGCGAAATATTTGCATGTTTTCTGAGGTATGACCTGTGCCTGTTCACCTTTTCTGTACATTACTTACATCTGTCGCCATCAACTCTTCCTTGTCATCAATGCTGGGGACAGTGATCTCACCTTGACTCACAAAAGGGTAGTCAAATGGGTTGGTGGTAATGAGAAGCATTTCTGAAAACAAATGTATTAATGGGTTAAATTTGATTAATCTTGTAATATAGTTGAATGTTGCTCAGAGCTCTTCCTCTCAAAAGCTCAGTGATGTCTCCTACCAATTAGCTCTGGCTTCTTGTTGGACATGATCTGATAAAAGATGTGGTAGCTTCTTTCCGCCTTGAGCTGGAAAGTGACTCTGGACTTCTCCAGCAGATCTGCCCAGGGAGGTAGAAAGAGTTAGGCACTTGTGGCAATGTACCTGGAGGTGGGAATTTGGGAAGGGATGGGAGCAGTCCAGGAGAATCTCTTACAAGTTTCAATGTCGGCAGAAGCCAGTTTGCCTGTGGCCCCAAAGTGGATTCTGATGAATTTGCCCTGTTAAGCAGAAGCAGCAGCAGGTCAGCCTGGATGTGTTCTGCTGAAATCTCCTTTGCATGAAGAACTGCTCAGGCATCATGTGTCTTGCCATGAAGGGGAGAGATTTTATGCAAAGCAACCACTTACAAAGCGTGAGGAGTTGTCGTTCCTCACGGTCTTGGCGTTTCCAAAGGCCTCCAGCAGTGGGTTGGCGCTGATGATTTGATCCTCAAGCGTTCCCTGCAGGCAGATAATTATTCAGTGACTGTGTTTAGTTGACAGGGCAATGACAGGCCAAGCATTCAGTCTCTTCTTCCCGACTCACCTGCATTTTGCCTGATGACTTCTCCTCCTTCTTCTTGTCCCCGCTGGCTGCAATTGTTGCAAAGTACTGGATGACACGCTTTGTGTTCACAGTCTTCCCGGCACCGGATTCTCCGCTGTCAAAGCCAAGAGAGAAGCAGAGGGTGCGTGGTCAGGCAGGAGGTGCCCTGGCACCGGGCAGCCCCGCAGGGACCCGCGCAGGGGGTGTACGTACGTGATCAGGATGGACTGGTTCTCCCGATCTGTGAAAGCGGAACAAGGAAAGATGTGTTAGCAGCTGACCTGGGTAATGCTAAGCTGAATGAGAAGTAAAACTGCAAACCAAAGCTGGGTATTCTTCAGAAGATCCAAGACTACCCAATTCCCTTTTATGTTCTAACAATATTGAGCATAACCCCAAATGGATATATTGAACAGTCAGAGGCATCTGGACCTGAGACAAGCTCACTTGCCCTTCACATAATTCTCCTCAAGAAATGAAACCAAAGTACCTACCCAATTTCAAAATACAAGAAATAATAACTTTTTCTTTCTTATCAGTGAAAAATGTAGAAAACCAAGTCAAGTACTGTTTCTGCAGTAGGAGGGTGTAGAATTTTGTACAGTAAAGTACAAATAATTCACTATGGTAAGTCCATGAATGCTCCTATGTCAGTTTCGCTTGAAATTATTTGCTGCATAAATTGACCAAGTTCACAGTCATGCAGCTTTCTGGTGGTTCCAGCTAGCTCGTCACATGCTCCAGTGAGATCAACAGGGCTTTTTTGGTTTGATTGCTGTGAGAGAGGTCAAACACTCACCAGTCAGCATGAACTGATAGGCATTGTCAGAGATGGAGAAGATGTGTGGAGGGGCCTCCTGGCGCTTCTTGCCTCGGTAGGCCAACACCACCTCCGGGTTGTACACCGGCAGCCACTTGTAGGGGTTGACGGTGACGCAGAAGAGACCCGAGTAGGTCTGTGAGGAAGGGACACAGCACGTTGGCTTCCCCTGAGCCTGGCCCAGCAGTTCCTGCCGCTGCCCAGAGGAAGCTGCTGCTGCCACTTACGTAGATCATCCAGGCTGCGTAACGCTCTTTGAGGTTGTACAGCACAGCGGGTTCGTGGAGGTGGGTCATCATGGCCATGTCCTCGATTTTATCGTACTTGGGAGGGTTCATGGAGAAGATTTGATCATCCTTCACGGTCAAGGTCTGCCAAGGAAACAACAGATCCACATGTATCAGCTAAGAACCCAATGAGGGAAGCAGATGTCCTTCAGACTTGTTTTTCACTCACCTCTCCCCCTTCAGTCTTGACAGTGACTTTCCCTGATTCCCTGCTTGTGATTGTCCCTTTCACAAAGGATTCTTTGGGATGAGCCACAAAGACAGATGTCTTGGCATCAAAAGGCTTGTTCTGGGCTGCAATTCTCTCCTTTTCCGACTTTCGGAGGTAAGGAGCCGCCTCCCCAAAAACAGCCATCTCAGCATCTCCAGAGGCCATGTCTGCACTTCACTGGGGATATATCAGCAGACAACTCTGAGGAGAAAAAATATGGTACTGATTATTTAGTCTGTAAGATTTGAGAAAATTTTATCCAGTGCCTTGGTGTCTCTTCATACTCTGGGTATTTTAACATGAGATAACTCAAAGCTTAATTTTATGTCAACTTAGGAAATAAAAGGCTTTCATGGATATAGTCTAGGTCTTCAAATGTTCATTAATGACCTTTTCAGAACTGTGGATTTGGTGCTTTAAGAATACCGTGCCTGTAAGACGAGTGAATTTGTTGAAAGAGTTTCACTAAGACATCAGTATTAGGAATGGAAATAGAAGAATTTGTTAAAAGGATGAGCAGTGAAATTAAACTACTGAAAAACTGTAGTGTAGGTGACCTACAGTCTTGGAAAACAATGAATCTGTGGAGCATTTACCTGTTAAATAGTAATAGAAAGGTAGTGGGTAATTAATAAATTTCGCTAATGAAGTTGTCCACTGAAAAAAAAAAAGAAGTGCAGGCTTTGTGACCTTTTAATATTCTGCCACAATTTAATTTTCTCTATGCATTTGTCACCCTTCACTACAATACCTAAATAATTTCAACCCCAAAGTTCTGACTTAGGTGAAATAAAATTCAAGCATTGAAATTGGAATTTCCAGGGCTATATAAGATCCCAAATAAATACTGACTGAAAAAATTTAGGAATGTATGAGTTCTCAAAAGTTTTAAAAGCTTTTTAAAACCAGTATTTCTTCAAATGATTTATTAAACATGTAGGGTACCTAAATTCAGCCATCTGCACTTGAAAATCCTCTAGCTATTTTAGTAAAATTTCTCCCCTCTTTATTCTTTAGGTAATAAACATATTTTTTGTCTGGAGTAAGAAAATGGGTATCTAAGATAGCTGAGAATTCTGGAACTTTACAAAGGTGGTTAGAAGGTCTGTATGTCACGATAATTTAATAATTAATATTTTTTAGGCAGAATACAGGATTTTGCACTTTTTTCCTGCTGTGCTTATCTGGTCCCATTCTGCTTCTGCCATAGCAAAGATGGGAAGGCAGCACACCTTGATTTATGTAAGGTCAGTTAAGCAGAAGTGAAGAATGTCCCCGTGGGGATTTTCTGTTCTGTCATCAGTGGTCAGAGGCTTCAAACACAGCCTTGGGCACCCTCACCACTTTCTACTGCAATCCCACCAGGTTTGCATATAGGGTGAACCAGTGAGCCTTCCTGACAACCCACCCAGAAGGATCTGTCTCTGCCCCTAAGAATCAGTAAATCAGGTTCTTACCTCTTGTGACACCAGATGTGCGGCTTGTGGGCTGGCAGCTGGTCAGTACTGTAAAACAGAAATGGCAGTTCCCAAATTGCTGCTGCACAGAAATCAAGAGTGAAAACATGCAGGTGCCTTGAAAACAGATTTATAATGGAGTCCCCTCCTGGGCTGGAGCACCGCAGGCAGCAGGAATGTCGTGGCACATTAGGCTGCCATCCCCTTCCTGCCAGCCTGCAGACCCTCTGCTCTTACCTTGGAGCTTTCTGTGGAGCCAGGGCACACGTGTTGCAGGGACGTTTTATACGATCTCGTCTGCAGATGCTACAGATGCCTACTCTTTCTTCGGTCAAAAATATTTTGGCAAACCCTCTTTGGTAAAGCATTGTCTGGCAAACTGAACTAAGGGCATAATTGTCATTTGACATGACTAGATATAATTAGAAAATTTTGATGTCTTAGTGGCTATATGAATACATCTCCTATAAACAATCTCCCAAGGGTGTTAAGGAGAGAATCTGGACTAGTCAAAGCACTTAAAGAACTTGGATTCAGGACTTATGGATTTTATTGCTGGCTTTCCCACCGACTCACTGCACAACCTGGGATGGATTGCTTGGTATGTCTGTGCTGCAGCTATCTCAGTAGTATAATAGATAAAACAGGATGTTAAAAGATAAATTATCATTATTAAAACCTTTTGGCAGTTTTGTTGGTTTAACCCTGAAAGCAGAAGTGCAGATGTATAAGAGGTGAGGAAGGTGACAAGCACAGCAGTGTGGTCAGCCACTGCAGCAGGGAGAGGCTGGGTTCTACCTGGGCTTTAAAGCTGATGCCTCTGACAGATGTGAGGCAGCTTTAGGGGTATCAGGAAGAGTGCACACACACACACACACACACACACACACACACACACACACACACACTCTCACACTCACAGAGGCATGTGCCTGCATGCCTCTTTGCACACACAAGAGGTGGTGGGAGATTCTGTAAAAACTGTTCCTGTGAACCTTGTGATGGGTTATACCTGCTGAGACTCCTGATCTGCAGGTTAGGGACAGTGAGCAAGATGCTCCTTGCTTTTGCTGGCAGCTTAACTTATCCTTAACCAATGCCTGTAACCCTAGGAAGGATAACTCTGATTTAAAATGCCTTCCAACTGAAACCGGCACACCTACTTACAAATGATAGAAAAATCCTCTATTCAGTCATACCTTTACATAATCGGGCATTTGCACAAATGCATCATGTCAGCATGCAGTCCCAGATGCTCTCTACCTGATACATCCTCAGTCCAGAAATTCCATTTCATCACAAATATTTTGCACACTCAGTCCAAAACACCACGGGTATACCAGAGCACTGGGGGTGGCAGACATGCCTGTACAATACTGATGGAGGGGGGATAGGGGATTTGCTGGTAGTGCTGGAGAGAGACTGGTCTTGTTTTAGGAATAGAGCACAGTCCTGTGAGCTGATTTAAATCCTGTCAGATTTAGACTGAGGTACTTAATGCCTTCCTTGCCTCAGTCATCAACAGAAAGGGTGGTTATCCTCAGGGCAACCAGCCCCTTAAGCTGTTAGTCAGGTAGGGGGAGCAGAATGGACTCCCTGCAACCCAGGAGAAATTAGTCAGTGACCTGCTGAGCTTAGTCTCTCAAAAGTTTGTGAGACCAGACAGGACTCACCTGAGGCCACTGAGGGAACTGTTGGAAGAACTTGCCCAGCCACTCTCCATCATTTATCATCTGTCCTGGCTAACCCGGTGTGAGATTGGAAAGATTGTTGTCTTGAGATATTTTGGGATGCACGTGTGTGGGGCAAGGACACGTCAGGCCTTGCGCTGGTGAGGCAGTGCACTTCCCCACCCACCACCCCACCTAGAGCCATAATTCCATGATTCTATAACTGAGAGCACTAGGCTAGTTCACCTGACTCTGGGGACATTGCCTTTCCAGTGGCCAAAAACAAAGCTGTTCTACTCAGAGTCTTCTGGGATTTTGCTGTTGTGCTGTGGGGGATGTGGACCGAGCTGTGCAAGAGGCAGGAGTGAGGCACACAGGCAGGCAGCTCTGGGCAGGCAGCCAAGGGAAGGTCTGGTTTGAATGAGAAGCAGTCAGTGAGTTGAAGTGTCTCCAAGTATTGACACTCACCAGTGATTTGGGGATTGAATTTAGTGTCAGTAGGTCCCCATAGTCCAGTGGTAGAACATAAAATGAAAATGGCCCAAATCTCAGAAGAGAGTTGTGAAGCAGGACATAGCAATGAAAGAGATGTTTTAATCCAGATGGCTTTTGAATATCTCTAGGGATGGAGATTTCACAACAGCTCTGGGAAACTTGTGCCAGTGCTCAGTCACCCTTACAGGAAAAAAGTCCTCCCAGATTTTCACAGGGAACCTCCCGTATGTCAGATTGTGCCCATTGCCTCTTGTCTTGTCACTGGGCATCACTGAAAAGGGGCTGGTTCCATCCTCTGTGCACCTTTGGTATTTATATCCATGGATACGATTCACCTCATCATTCTCTTCTCCAGGCTGAACAGTCTCTGCTCTTTCAGCCATCCCTTATGAGAGAGATGCTCGAGTCTCTCATTCATCCTACTGGCCCTTTTCTTGACCCTCTCCAGTAGCTCTACATCTCTCTGATACTGGCGAGCTCAGCACTGGACACCACTCCACGTGTGGCCTCAGTGCTGAATTTCAGGCAAGGATCACCCCCCTCTATCTGCTGCATGACTCCTCCTAATGCAGGCACCATTCACCTTCTTCACAGAAAGGACACATTGTTGGTTCATGTTCAACTTGGTGTCCCCCAGAACCCCCAGGTTCTTTTTTTGCACAGCTGCTTTTCAGCAGCTCAGCACCCATCATATACTGGTGCCTGGGCTTGTTCCTCTCCAGGTTCAGGGCTTTGTGCTTGCTTTGCGTTCTTGGGTCCCAGATTGACCTCAGGGTTTTGCCTCAGCAGTACTCAGCTGCACGCTGTCCTTAACAGAGAAAACACTTAATGTTAAATGGGCCTCAGCAACCGTAGACTCATGGAGACTCAAATCTTGCTGCCATGTTTATCTGTATTGCTAATTAAGTTATAAAAGAAGATAAAATGTTAAAATATCAACAACTTTCACTTGAAAGCTCTGAATTCATACCACTTTCTTTTTTCCTCTTTTGCATTAACAAAATAAGACACAGAAAACAAGAATTTCTCCTTCAGTGTTTTGAGTTGTTTTAAGATATCTTTTTGATGGAAATTAGGGCTAAAGCAATGGCAGCTGTAAGAGCATGCGTTGTGAATACAGATAGTATATGAAATCTTAGTGAATATCTACAGGAGAAAGCCGCTGTGTTTGTGGAGGCTGGAAGAGAAGACAGGAGCAAGTGCAAAAAAAAAGGTTGGGCAAATAACCCAGCATTCAGTGTTGTAGTGTATGACATAAAGCTCATGGAAAGAAAAGTGAAGTGTTTGGTCAGCTGTCATAAGCATCCCTGGAAAGCAGTCTAAGCTACTGAGCATCTGCTTTGGATTTGGTTTAATTTATAAACCAAAGCTCATCTCTCTCACCAGGATATCATTTATATAACACTGCTATAGTGGTTTCTTACAGAGAAGCAGTCTCTAATCTGAAATGGATGATTCGGATTTCACTGTAGTTTCACTCTCTAGATCCCAAAAAATTACTTCAGGGAAAACTTTGCCGTGTTTCCTATATCCAGGCACAGCAAGGAGAAATCTGTCCAGGAGGGAATCTGTTGAAAGAAGTGCAAGCACCTCAGAGCAAACAAAATAATGCAGTGTTTCCTGGGAACCATTAATATTCTGTCAATCCTATTTTCATCTCTGCAGGGTGAACTTCACTGGGACCAGAAGCAAACCACAGCACAGATAAATGGGAAGAGGCAGGTGGGAAGCCATCTCTGGATACAGACTGTTCTGCACAGCAATGCAGTGTCATCAAGGTGCACATTCCCCATGGAGGAGAAAGGATTCAGCTGTGCTGAAAATAGATCCTTCTTGAGACAGCTATCAGACAGCTGCTCCCTTTCTGCCAGCCTCTGAGATGTGCATTTTCTTCTCCCCATCCCAGTGGTTAACTGAGAGATAAGCAGTAAGAAGGAACTTTTTAGCCAGGCAGCATCCAGGCTGGGGAGGGGTGGGGAAGTTCCTGCAGGTGCTGTGTGTTGGCCACTGGGAACCTCCCCCTCCTGCCTGTTTAGACTCATCAAGCTCATGAACTGGAAACCCAAGAACAGCCTGTTATGATCAGAGGTTTTGCAGTAGGAAAAGGAATGTTTCTTTGCAGTCTTTACCCCTGGGAGCTACTCTCAGGCTATCTGCTCTGTGATTCCCTAAGACAGATGGCCCTCCAAGGGGAAGTTTCCTGGTGGTCCCTCTGGCTGGGGACATGTCCAGGTGGCCGCTCTCATGCAGCTGAAGACGTGGCCATCAGTGAAGTCTTTGATTTCACTTCATTCAATGAACAGACAGTTAATTCTGTGCCACTTGCCAAAGCATATCCCTCCAGAACACCAAATCCATAATACTGCTTCTCATGAACATCAGCTGAAATGTCCTCAGCAGCAGGCTTTGGTTGCTTTCAGTCCTTGAAGAGCAGCATGACTTGCAGGCAGAGTCAGAGATCTGTGGAGCTCAGAGGGGCAGCAAAATGCATCACTTCACATCAGGAAGGAGCTCTGCCAGGTGAGGAGCAGCAGGGCAGACAGAGTACAGGAGATTCCTCTCATTACCATAGGCTGGACATACTCTCAGTGGTAATTGCATGCTGGTAAGCATTTCCCCAGGCCCATCACAGGAATTTAGGGGTGTGGTACAAATGGTTTTTTCATTCTGAGTTTCCAGGCACCATTTCTCAGAAAATATGTGTATGATACAGTGAACAGCACTAACATCACCTCTGTGGGTTACTTCTGACCATAACATAACATTGAAGGAAGTAAGATTGCATGACATCCCTGCCCATGTCAGGGAGATTGGATTAGGTGGTCTTTAAAGGTCCCTTCAACGCAAACCTTTCTGTGAGCTATGTGACTCTGAATGGCTGTACTGGGCAAGTTCAAAAGAACAGGCAGACTCTCACAGCCAAGACATTTGTCATCATCCCAATCTCCCCAGACACCCTCCCTCTGCATGACATTCCACCCAGGTGGTGAAGCTTTCTGGAGAACAAACCACCTCAAGATGGTGAAAAATGTAATGTGAATGGAGCAAAAAACAAGTAACTTCCACGTGGGAAACTGTACTGAAAATGGCAATGTGTTCTGTGTGTCCCTGCTGGTAACAGGACACAGAAGCACAAGCACGTTCCTACTATCTCTATAAGAAGCCCAAGAAGCCTTTGGCCTTCTCAGGTCTCAGTGACCTATTTGTACCCCCACGAGGAGCCTGTAATGGTCACGAGATGGAGCAGATATCCTCTTCAACAGGGATCCTGTGCATGCCCTGCTAGTGAACCCTGGGAGGCTGGAGAGAGCTCAGAGCTGCTCAGCTTCTGCTCCAGTAGGAAACTCCTGCTGTGGGTCGAGGGCGTGGAGACCAGGCTCAGGAGCCTACACAGACAGTGGTGTCTCCTTGTGCGTGCGGATAGGTCACTGCAGCTCTTCCTCTGGTGATCAGGGTCCCTGATGCCCTGACCAGGAAGTGAGATGTGCTCAGGGCCATGGGGGGCACCAGGAATGAGCAGGATCTGCAGGGATGTGCTGCTCCTCTGAGCACACGTTACAGCTAAGGTGAAAGAAGTCAGTCCTGTATGTGGTAGGTCACTACTGGTGATTACTCTGCCCTACTTCAACTAAATCAACTTGCTGGGTGACTGGTGCCCAGACCCTGATAAGCTGTGGTAGATATTCCATAACGTAGAATCTACATACATCTGTTCGTTGTTTACATACACATTTGATGTGTTATCAACTCTTAACATGATGTCACACAGGGAACAGACTTGGTGACAAGCAGCTGTGCTTGGGCGTGCTTCTGAAGCTGGGTTCCTCTCAATGACAGTGGCTGAGACTCAAGAGTGGCACAGCCCAACTCACAGAGCAGTGGGGAGACAGGTAAAGCAGCAAACTTTAATTTGGGGCTGAGAACTCTTCACTGAGTATCAGAGTTGTGCTGTTAATCAGACTCCTCATGTTCCCGGCAAACACCAGCAGAAGAGCTGGCCTAGGAGGTGACATTCAGGATGTCCTTTCTGTCACCCACCACAGCAGCTGAGGAGCTCCTGTTACAGAGCAGGGGAGTGGGGTGGGCAGGCTAAGACGCCTCCGGGTAAGACAAAGTCAAAAGATGGCAAGTGGCAAAAGGGGGAGGGAAGGAGAGCTAGGATTAGGTGCATAATATTAGCACAAGCAGCAACTGTATCCCAAAAAAGACAGCAGTGAGGTGGTATCTTCCTTGGTTGGCACTCATTTGGGACAGATGCACAAATCCTACTTCTGGGCAGATCTCAGTGCTGTAAATGGAAATATACTGGTATGGAATTTCTGTTAATCTGCTCACTTTGAAAATTAGACTTTTCAAGGCTAAGACAACCCAGTGGATTACCACAGAATTTTCTGAGTGATGGTCACTGCAGTGAAGTTGCCAACAGGATACATAGCAGAATTTTCTAGTGACATTTCGGAACTAACTTGTTCTTGCAGAGAAGTTCCTTTTGCATCCTTACAAAGTTTATCAACAGTTTCATTATTTTATATTGGCAGACAGATTCCCTTGTGAGTCAGGCTAAACATTTCTTTAATTGCTCTCTGCATTCATCTGATGTGCCAAGGGAAGAATACAAGTCCCTGCTGCTCCTGAAGGCCAAATCAGTTGTGCAAAGCAGAACAGCTCCAGGTTTTTTCCTTGGATGATTCTTAATAAAACATATGCCTCATAGGGTGGGCTCACAAAGAGTGACAAGCCAGGTCCCTGTGGGGTGGGCCACAGCAGCAGCTCAAAGCTTGGGCTGTTCTGCACCACCTCCATCCTCTTACCCTCTGCCAGAGAGAAAAGCAGCTCCTGAGGCTGCTGGACCCCAACCCGAGCTACCTGCCCTGCCTGGGGAGCTGAGGTCTGGCCATGTTGGGGGCTTCCAGGCTCCCCCTGAATTCTTCAGCCCTCTAGGAAGGTCTGGATTTTCACTCTGTCCTCCCAGTACAGCTTGTGTTCCCAGGTTTCGGACATGCTGCCTGAGGATTTATTCTCTGCAGTGCAGACAGCTCTGCTCAGCGTCGTGCCTGGGCATGAGTGACAAGCCTTGTGCCTTCTAAGCAGTAATGAAACAACAGAATAAATACAGTGAATGATTTCTTCAGAACTAAAATTAAGCTTTACAAAGAATTTCAGAGGTGGGGTGTGAGTTAGTGGTTTGCAGATTATCACTGTAGTGTTTCCCAGCAATTTCCTCTCAGACTTCTCCTGACCTTTCGTCCCCAAACCTGTTCTGAGTTGTCATTTCTTCCACCCCCACATCCTCTATCTTCTTATCACTTATCTCTTTTCCTTGCACACATCCATTGTGCTTTCCTCCTCCTAGACACTTTCTGAACTCTCCAGTACGTTTTCAACCCCACCTCAGTTCTGTGGTTACCCTTCCACACTCTCTCTTAAGAATTTTTTTCTGCAACAAGAGTCACAATATATCAAGTTCAGCTGCTCACACATAATGCACTGGGGCCCAGCTCTACTTGATCTGAGCCTGTTCAGGCTGCTCCTGCTCTACTTGGCTGAGAGAGGGGACAAGACTTTGTACAATGCTGCTGTTCCTGGAGCAAGCCCTGCTTCTGCTCACCAGGGAAGGGATTCATGGACTGGGGCCTCTTGCTGATTTGCAAAGCAAAAGATGGTCTTCTGGGTCCACAGGCATTGCATTAATTTGTTGGTTTACAAGAGAGGGGATGTCCCATCCACTCCAAGGAGCCATGACTGACTGCTGGAAGTACCTGGGCAGCTGCTGTGTTGCCCATGGGACAGCACATCCCAGGAGGGAATGGCCACAGCGCTGGGCTGGCCCAGGGCCATTGCACGGGCTCCAAAGGGGAACACTCTGGATTCAGGCTCTGAGCAGGGGGAGCACGCTTGGGCCCCATTCTGATGTTTAACCTTTCAGCTGGCAATGGAGCTGTGCTGCAGCAAGTCTCTCTGGGGTAAGAATAGCAGCTGCTGTCTTGGGACACAGCACACGTGTCCAGCTCCTCCAGGGCAGCACGTTGCACTGCGACATAGAAGGCAGCCTACCCGCCCAGGAATGTCTTCAGGCGCTATTAGTGGAAGCAAATCATCCCCACAAACAGGCACAACCCCACACAGGAGTCTTAGGAGAGCAGGGCTATTTTGGGCTTTTGACACTGAGGGTGAAAGGAGACACGTGATGGGCCAATCCTCCTGCTATGGGCCTCCTCCAAAGCTCCCTGCGGCCTTGTCCCGTCCTCCAGCAATGGCTCTTGTGAAGGCTGAGGGACAATTTGGTGTGGCCTTGGAGCACAGGAGGTGAGGGCAGGGGGAGCTGTGAGTTTGCTGGGGGTGCAGGGCCAGCCCTCAGTGCCATCAGCAGTGCCCAGCCATGCTTAGGGCAGGTCCTGCCTGAGGGTGTGCACTTGTCTCTGAGCTCAGGGCATGGGGGCACCTGCTTTGTTCTCAACCGCACCCATGAGAGTGAGAGAGATACCACAGAGTATTGTAAGGCTCCAAACAACTTGCTGAAAGCGTGCTTTGAAACACAAATCCTTTGCACTCAGGAGGGTGTTCACTTCTTTCCACCTGAAACTCTTCATTTCTGAGTGGCCTCAGAAAGGTTTAAGAGGCCCCTTTTCCTCTTCCCAGCCATCACAAATTCCTTCCCCAACTTATTCCCATCCTTTTAACATCCTCTTTCTTTTTTTTGTGTGGATTTTTTTCGTTCCACTTTTTAACGTCTCATTTATTTCTGTTTAATTTACACTGCATTGTGAAAAGTTGCACCTTAAACCGTCAGAGGAAAAATCACCACTTTCCCAGAAGAGCTTTTAGGCTGGGTCAACCAGCCAAGTTGGTCTCCCTTGTGACTCCATATTTAGCTGGACTGATGCACAGCAGCAATGTTAGCAGGCAGGAACAAGTGATCAGGGGACTGAGTGTGTATTGAGTAGCTTATAAAGTGCTGCCACCAAATGCAATCCCACACCCTTGGGGGTCAGTCTCATGCTAGCTCCTGGAAGAAGGCCACTCGGCACAGTCTCAGCCTTTTAAGCCATTCCCATGCACATCCAGCACTGCTGCAAAGACTCCACCAGTTCAGCCAGCAGACAAGAGCCACAACTCCTCATTCATGGTCAAGTTATTTTTCCAGCAGGTTAATAAGCTACCCTCCTCAGTCTGGCTCTGCCAGCGCCTCTGTGCTTGTTGGGCATCCCCTGTGTCTGTCTAAACACAGTACAATGGGTATGGGCACTGTGCACAGTCCACCCTTGGCTGCTCACTTCAAGGTCAGGCTGGTGATAAAGTCAGTCTTTACCCCCCCGTTTGGTGCCATATGATGTGGTTCAGGTTCCTGTGGATCACCTTGCCTGGTGATGACTGAACCAAGGCCTCAGCATGAGGTCTGTGGCATGGCAGGCTCTGTGACTGGGATGTTGGACAGGGCTGTGTGCTTCTCTGAGGATCCCCAGCACTGCAGTGCTCACTCTCGTGCTGCCCTGGACCATCATGGCTCAGCACAGGCCAAGCTTCTTTGCAGTAACTCGAGCTGTGAGGGTTTGTGACCATGGCCATGCATTTCTTTCAATCTGTTTTATTCTCACTGCATGCAATTGGCAGTGCTCAAAGTACACCAGAGGCTTTCCACAGAGCTGCACGGCTACCAGCAGGCCCTGAGCCCAAACCTGCCCCCGTGCTCTCAGGATCCTCCCCTCCAAACCAGCCAGACCCACATGGATGGTGTGTTATGCCAACACAGGCCCCACAGTCCTGGGTGCAGTCAGCCTGGGGACTCCAGGTGCCACTGGGAAAGCCTGTCGTGAGTCAGAGCCAACACAAACCAAAGTGAATTCCACTTTATGAAATGGGAAAGAGCTCCAGTGTCAGCAGAAAGGAGCTGGTGCAGTGAAGATAGGGATTATCCTGCTAAAGCCACCTCCATGTAGAGCCTTGCAGGGGCTGCTGTGCTCTGCCCACTGTACTTTGAGTCTCAAAGAATCAGGGACTGTGTAGCTGGGGCAAGAGCAAAGAGCAAACTTTGTACCAAAAGCGGGCAAGAGGGCTGGGAGGATTACATGACAATGCCATGTTGATGCCTGGATACTCTGGGGTGAACGATGACAATAAGTAAGGGTTACAAGAGTTTCCTAGCAGTTTGTAAGGCTGCTGTCGATTTTTGCACAGCTACTCGTAAACAAGTCACAACTGTTGTTCTGCAGGTTCATGAAGTAGAGTATTGCACTGAGTAACCAGTCATTTGAGATGGTGGGCTAGGGTCAGGGACATGGCCCCGGAGCACAGCAGGACTTTGGATTGCATCCTGGGGAGCAGCACTGTGTCAGAAGCTGCTGAGAACAAGCTGCAGGTGGTCTCCTGAGAATGTGCTGCTTCCAGGCTGCAGGAGCTGAAACAGAAGTCATCCCTTGGGAAAGCAAAAAGCCTGTCAAACCTCGAGGTTTTAAATTCAGGATAAAATTGGTCAAACTGGTCACAGAAGCAGTAAGACACCAACCCACAGTTTTGACTAAACTTAGTAACAAAATTACTCTCATTTAAACATTCACATTTGGAGCGTCTGAAGTTGCTGATATCTATTTTATTGACACTGGTACAGCAGCAGCGACAGAAAATGTTTATGTTCATAAACAATGCAAAAATTACTTCCTACCACAGCTGGAGAGATACTTTGTGGAAGTTCTAATTATCCCAGAAGAAGCTCATTTTTCTGTTCCTAACACCACCTGGAAAGGAGAGGCTTTGTTTAGTCTACACATGCCAAGATGAGTATTTTGATCCCTAAAATCATCCATCTCAGTTCACCATCCAGCTAGTATGTGCAAGGGGAGCCCGAGCCAATGCAGTGCTGTCTGGAACCGTTAAAACCACTGTGTGAGTTGAATATATGCAGGTAACACCAAGATGGTCACCATCCACAGCTGAAGCATGAAGAAAAGATGAATTCCATTACTTCACTGGCAAAACAGGGACACAGGCACTGCTAAGCTTATTCCTTCTTTGCAGGGGCAAAAAGCAGCGAGGCCTAAGCCTTGCATTACAGGCTTGGAGCAGGCACAGTCTGTTACCAGGCTGTGTTTTACAATCTCTGAACTTCATATCTCTCTTCCCCCCTTACAAAGAGGCCCCAGTCCTATGGGAAGAACGCTTTCAAGTCTTTAACAACCTTCTGTTACCTGCTTTCAGAAAATTCCATTTCTTCTTCAGCACACAGAAAACAACTCAAAGCAGACACAGATACGTGAATTCTCTCACACTGAGTATTTTCTAACATCTCCCAGGTGCAAGGGAGTATCTCAGGCACCTCAAAGCAGGATCTAAACCTACAAGATACTGCAAAGAGTGGCCCACAGTCAGTCTGTTCAACCAGCCTTCACCTGGGACATCCAGTAGAAGACACCTGAAATCTTGCCTCTGTGAGGCAAAGTATCTCTTTGAGTGTGAAAATGCTGTATGAGTAAGAGGACGCTGCAGAAGGCAGCCTGAAGCCAAAGTCCTCCCTTTCCTGGATACATGCTCTAGGCACTAATTATTCTTCCAAAACATGGACTGAGAGTATTTTACCTCCAACCACAAACTAAGCTAGACTAGTGCAGTCAAAAGGCGTTACACCTGCTCAGATCACAGTAGGAAAGGCAGCTCTAGATCTTGTACCCCTCTTGGGTTGGAGATGGACAACTGCCCAGGAAGTTCAGCTATGGATACAGAGCTTCTGTTCTTTTCTCAATCAGAATGCTAGTTCTGCCTGAGGCTCAGAGAAGAGCTGTTCTAGAAATGTTCAGTTAAGTTGACTCTCATTACTTTCACTTTACAAGGCAACTCCTTAAATCTAATGTGATGAAACTGGCCAGAAGACTCACCAGAGCCTGAAATGCCAGAGTCACAGAATACTGTCTGCTCAGAGCCTTCTCTTCCTCAGGCTGAACAACCCCAACCCACTCAGCTTGCTGTCTTTAAAAGCCCCTACCTTCAAGAGCTGTCCTCTCCAAATGATGCCTGTACCACTGGCAAGGCACAAATTGCTGCTAGACTCGCTTGTGCAAACAGCACAACTGCACACCTGCAGTAAAGCCTTACCTTTGTAGCAGGGCCTTCTCGGGCCTTAGCTCTGAGCTTATTTACTTGGCTCTCAGCAATATCTGCCCTTTCCTCGGCCTCATGTATCTTATGCTGTGCATTTCTCAGTTTGGAGAGATTAATATTGGCTTGTTCATCCTGAAATTGCAAAACAAAAAGAAATTTAAAACTGTCTGGCAACATGCTGGGGCACAAAGCCAACTTTTAAACTGACAGTACTATGAACTGGTAAATAAGAATTTGCTTCACTTTAGTGACTCACAGCTTCCTCAGCTTGTCTTTTGTAGGATTTGATTTTCATCTGCAGTTTATCTACCAGATCTTGTAACCTAATCGTGTTCTTCCTGTGTTCTTCACTCTGTGGAAAGAGAACTTGGCAATTATATGTCCTTGGGAGACAAAACATCAGAATTACTTTCTATTTTTACCCACCTGAAAAGTGAGCTCTTTGACACGCCGTTCATATTTGCAGATGTTTTTCATAGCCTCTGAGGATTGTTTATGTTCTTCCTCCAGTTCAGCTTCTAATTCTCGGATCTGGTGAATCAATCAACAATTGGCTTAAGCCCTCACACCGGACTTGGAGAAGAAAGATGTTTCTGACACCCATGTTCAGTGCTGATACCCACCCTGGCCTCCAGCTTCTGGATCTGCTTCTTCCCTCCCTTCAGTGCCAGCTGCTCGGCCTCTTCCAGACGGTGCTGCAGGTCCTTCACCGTCTGTTCCAGGTTCTTCTTCATCCTCTCCAGGTGGGCACTGGTGTCCTGCTCCTTCTTCAGCTCTTCTGCCATCCTGGCTGCCTTGGAAGGGAGATGACACAAGAAACTGGAAGAATGTAAAAAGCACACACTGTGCACCAGCGGAGGATTAATGCCCGTGTCCTGCTTACTGCTCCTGCCGCTCCTCTCCCTGTTTTGTTTTTTTCCATCGCATGATAATGGCAAGAACATGACAGGAAATAGTAGGGAAAAGGATGGGAGAAGTCTGCCTTACTGCAGACTAATCTATGTTATTTAAGACAAACGAAGATTTATTTTTCTCTCAAATGTTGGAATCCTACGCGATAAAATTAAGCACTTTGGTGAAATATTGAGTGCCATTACTTATAATTAAGGTAAAATTCAACAAATTGCTTTGGCAGCAAAATATCTGAAAAAGTCTAAGTTGAAAATTGTGAGCACCAGAAGTTTTAAATAAATGTATATGTATATATGTGTATAATTCATTGTAATGTTTTCTTTCTTTTTTATTCAAACAAAATAAAAATTATTAAAACACAAGAACACCTCAACATGAGGAAGAGCTTCTTTCCATGGAGGGTGGCAGAGCATGGAACAGCTGCCCAGGGAGGGCATGGAGTCACCCTCTCTGGAGACATTCCAAACCCAGCTGGACACATTCCTGTGTCACCTGCTGCAGGTGACCCTGCCTGGACAGGGGAGTTGGAGTAGATGATCTCCAGAGGTCCCTTCCAATCCTAATGATTCTGAGATTCTATTTTTTTTTTTCTTCTAATGAGCAAGTTGAAAAGTTTTCTTTCTATTTTAATTCCACATACTGTATCTAAATGTTAAGATTTTGGTTTGATCCTCTGCCTCAAAAATCATTAGCAGATTGAGTCCCGTGACACACCAGTCCTATTGCCTGGCTGACCTTCACAGGTCTTGCATGGGAGGACTTAGCATCAATTTTGAATGGAAATTTACAATTCTCATTTAAAAAGTTGTTAAATAGGACTTTGCAAAGATTACTATTCAAATACCTTAGCTGCTTTACTGGTTTCAATACTGCAGGATTTCTTTGTGGATTACATTTTCATGCAGCACTGAAGATTTTGTTTTTGACAGACTAAATATAGGTTTAGTTCTTTATGATGGCAACAGCCCCATCTGTCAGCAGGACATGTTCCCTGCTGCTCTAATCCTCCTCTGACACGTAGCCTTTTCAACCAGGCCCACAGACTGATTCCTTGTCCAACATGTGACAAGAGTATTTACATTAACTCCCAGCAGCAATGCCACTGGAAGCCTCGAAAATTCAAAGCGAAAACCACAGTTACATCCTCACATCTGTCATTGCCTTCTTTGCTCTTTCTTCAGCACTTTTTGCTTCATTAGCAACATCCTCTATCTCTGTTTGGATTTGTGCCATATCAGTTTCAAGCTTCTTCTTTGTATTAAAAAGGCTGGTGCTCTGTGAAGGAGAAAGAGAGAGGCTTTGAGTGTCTGTCTTTGGTCTCTCACACATAGAGACCATCAACTACTATTCACTCTTACTCCGTCAATCTCTGGACCCCAAAATACATCGGTCTTAGTAATGCAAACTACCTGGATATGAAGGAGCTGTGCACGTTCAGTGGCATCCAGAAGCTCCTGCTCAGCCAATTTCCTCGACCGCTCCGTCTGCTCCAGGGCCGCCCGGAGGTCTTCAACTTCAGCCTGCAGCAGGTTTGCCCTGCGCTCCACCATGGCCACCTGCTCCTTCAGGTCATCCTGTGTCCTGAGAGCATCATCCAAGTGCAGCTGAGTGTCCTATATTTGAAGAGCCAGTTTTGTGCTAATGAATTTCTCGAATACTGTGCTTAAAAATAAATCAACCAGAAGGTAAAGCAAGACCTTGAGAGCTCCCTGGGTGCCGTGCAGGTGCTTCTGTGCCTCTGCAGCCTGGCGGTTGGCGTGGCTCAGCTGGATCTCCATTTCATTCAGGTCTCCCTCCATCTTCTTCTTCAGCCTTAAAGATTCACTTCTGCTCCTGATCTCAGCATCCAAAACACCCTGCACTGACTCCACGATCTTTTCGTGGTTCTTTTTTAGGTGGTTGATCTCCTCATCCTTGTCAGCAATCTTTCTGTTGATTTCTGACTTTATCTGAGTCAGTTCTTGGTTGACACCAAGGATTTTGACTTCTTCGTGCTCAAGAGCTGCCTTTAAAAGAAAAAGGGGAAAAACAAAGATGAAGGTAACATTTCAGAGAACACAATTATTGTGGTGGTACTCAGTGACTTCCCAGAAACTCCTGAAGTTTGTGGCAATCAACCTTGCACACAGCTACTGCCAGAAAAGGGAACAGAAAGCTGTTCAGCATGCTCTTTATTATTTACAGTAATATTTAAACTAACTCACCTCTGCCTCCTCCAGAGCTAATCGCAGACCATTTTTTTCTATTTCAGCTTGCTTTTTGGCTTTCTCAAGGTCTCTGATCATTTTGCCATTTGCAGTAATTTGCTCTGTCAGATCAGCTACTTCCTCTGTGAGAGAAGAATGGCATCAGCCAGAGGAGCTGAACTCTATGCATTGTTGCTGCATTCAGCACCTCTTTTGCACACATAAATATGTATATACACATATGTACATGTGTACACAATGGTATGCGTGTCTGTAAATACGTACAGATAAAACAGGACACAACCAACTCATGCAGGCTAAGTGGGGCATCCATGTGGTTTCACAGCCCTCCTCACAGAGAGCCTGGAAGAGCCCTGCATGTGTTAAATCTGTGGAGAGACCATCAGGGTCTAAAACTACAGGTCCTGCCATTGTGTTCAGTGCATCTGTAAAACTCACTTTCATGAGCTGTTCAGTTTCCTGAGGTCACTACCTTTACCTGGGAATGGCACCTCAGTGTCTGCAGCAGATAATGGAGAGCCAGGACATTTGCTTTATTAGCTTCATCACTTTACAAACATGCTCGACAACTTTTGGTAAGACACTGATACTCTGAATAAAGATGGAGAGCACAGGAAAGACAGAGTTCTGTCACTTGGTGCCCTCCTGCAGACATGAGCGTGCTCGTGGAGCGCACCCTGTTGTGGTTGGTCTGTGAAAGCTGATGGGAAACCAGAGCCAAACACGTACGCTGGAGAGCGGTGTTCTCCCGTTTGATTGTTTCAAGCTGATCTAAGGTTTCCTCATAGGCATTTTTCACTTTGAAAAGCTCTGTGTTCAGCGAGCCTGATTCTTTAGAGAGAGCTTCTTGCTCCAGCTGGCTCTCCTCATACTTCCCCTTCCATTCTGCCATGACCTGGAAGACATCATAGAATCATAGAATGCTTTGGGTTGGAAGGGATGTCAAAGATCACCTAGTTCCAAATCCCCTTCCATGGGCAGGGACACTTTCCACTACCCCAGGTTGCTCCAAGTTCTGTCCAGCCTGGCTTTGGGACACTTCCAGGGATGGGGCAGCCCCAGCTTCTCTGGGCAACCTGTGCCAGGGTCTCCCCACCCTCACAGGGAACAATTTCATCCTAATATCCAATCTAAACCTACTCTGTGTCAGTGTGAAGCCATTCCCCCTCATCCTGTCACTCCAGGCCCTTGTAAATAGTCTCTCTCCATCTTTCTTGTAGCTTCCTTCAGGCACTGGAAGGCCACAATTAGGTCGCCCTGAAGCTTCTCTTCTCCAGATTGAACAATCCCAAGTCTCTCAGCCTTTCCTCATAGGAGAGGCTATTATGTTTCATTTTCTGCTGGTACTGAAAATGTTGTTTTATCTGTGACTGTATTTTGTACTAGATAAATACTGCAGTCTCGGAAACCAAGACAAATTCCTACTGCCATGCCCTAGTGGCTCTGGTTAGATTCACCTTGACTGCACAATTAACTGATGCAGAGAGTGTTAGTTTGGCTTCCTAGGAAGGCTACACTCGAAAGATACTGTGCTCACTTATCACCTTGTCAAAGCTCTGCTGTTTCCTGTCAAGGGCAGCTGCTGATGTGTTTGCTCTCTCTATGTCCAGTGTCAGATCCTCCACCTCCCCCTGCAACTTCAACTTCATCTTCTCCAAGGAGGCACACTTGGAATTCAGCGTCTCCGCCTGCTGCCCTGCTTCCTGGAGACGCTGACAGAGTTTTTTCCTTAAGGCACATAAATAAAACAAGCATATGATTAAAATAATCATTGCATGATGCGTCTAATTTTAAATAAGACTATCTGTAAACCCCAAGAAAGTAATTTAGGTCAGGCTACTAAAAGTGGGTCTGTGTTCTGCCCCAATATACATTTGGACAGCTCATCTCATCTGTTCTGTACTTGGCCTCCTCGAGCTCCTCCGTGCGCTGAATCGCGTCCGTCTCGTATTTGGTTCTCCACTGGGCCACCTCGCTGTTGGCCTTGGACAGGGCTCGCTGCAGCTCCCCCTTGGCCTCCTGCTCCTCCTCATATTGTTCCCGGAGTAAGTCACAGCCGTGGTGAGCGGACTGCAGGGCGTGGGCCAGGGCGTTCTTGGCCTAAAAATTACCCACAGAATTATGTATTTCTGTTAGCTGTGACCAGCAGGCGTCCTCATGAACCTGCACATCTGAATTGTGATCACTGCAGCTTGGGCAGAAGACAAAGTACTGGGGCTTTGTGAGTGTTCAGGCAGCTGCCTTTACCTGTCACCAACTTTTCACAACTCTACCACTAGAGAAGACCAAAAGTGATGCTTTCACCTTGGCATATGCTGTAACTTTTCTTCCCTGTGGCTACAGAAGCTAAAGAAATCACATAGAACATGGATTTAAAATTTAAAAACACGAAAAAATTCAGCAAAAGTTTTAGCATGCCAGGGTCATCCTTAGCAAAGAACTTACTGCACACAGTGCTTACTGTACACATCCTTCCCAGGAGTAATTTTGCTGTGTTAGACTATGGGCAATACTTGCAAACTCCCAAAAGTGTTTTTCAAATGAACTGAGACCCTGATACATTTTGAAGCCTTAGCAGGTGCTCAGTGGTTCACACTACCTTAATCTCTTCCTCCAGCTGCCTCTTGAGTTCTTCCACTTGCTGTGTAAGTGCCTGCTTGCTTCTGGACAGCTGCAGCCTTACAGTTTCTTTCTCTTTGAGTTGACGGCTTAGCTCACCTATGACAAGGGAGGACAAGTTCTCAATACTGTCCAGATTATTTGTCCTGAAAACATTCATATATTATAATAATAATAATAATAATAATGGGTAAGTGGAATCACACCGCACTGTTTACCTTATCAGTTGCTCCCATTATGTACATACGTCTACCATTGCACAATATATTTTTAATCCTTCAAAATGCTTTTGTTGTTGTTCTTTCTTTATCTAAATTCACCAGATTCCCTAATTCTAATTGTATTTCTTATTACAGTTCTGATCCACTAGATGCAATTTTTTTTCCTGAAGACAAATGCTTTAGAAAATTTGCTTAATTGTTTCTTTTAAAGCCCAGTTTTCATTTTGAAGCAGTAGGATTTTGTGCCGTCACACTGGCTGAACTGACACAAAATGCTGCAGCAGTTTCCCATAATTGGCCTTGTGGTGAAAGAGATAAACCCTAAAGTTTCATTTCATAAGATTTACAGTAACTGGAAAACATTTATTCCATATCACCCTCTGTCCTGTGAGCTGAAGTACATCTCCTTTCTTGGAGAGGTGCCTATAGCTTATGCCATCATCTCTAGAATTCTCAGTACTTCTTGTAGCCCTCCAATATTGCCTTTTTCAGATTTTTCCTTAGCCATATTACATTTTTTCTCAATTTTTCGGTTTTGTTCTAAGATTCCCCTTGAGCACGATGCTCAATGACCTTACAACGAACTGGTCAGAGAGTGGTACACAAGAGAATCTTTTTGCTACTGAAGAGAAAAAATATCCTCTCAGCACATCTTTGTGCCCTCCTTACCAGACTCTGTCTGGAGCTGGGCTTTTTGCATCACCATCTCATTCACATTCCTCTGGTGCTCCTCAAGTTTGGCTTTCATCTCACTCATCTCATCTTCCAGGGTGCGGTACCTTTTTTCCAGAGTAGCCTGTAAGAGAATAAGAAAATGGAATCTGTGTAGATGTGCTTGCAAAGCAACCATCAGACAGAAATATTGGCAATTCAAGTATTTAACTTATGAAGAAACACCTTGGACTTGGTGATGGTCTCTGTACGACTGGCCAAGTCATCTATCTCCATCTTCAGCTCACTCTTCTCCTTCTCCAGCTTCTGCTTCACACGTTGCAGGTTGTCGATCTGCTCCCCCAGCTCAGCCGTGCTGTCCGCGTGCTTCTTGCGCAGGGCGGCAGCCGTGGCTTCGTGCTGCAGCGTGGCCTCTTCCAGGTCACGGCGCATCTTCTGGAATTCTGCCTCACGTTTCTTGTCGAGTTCTGTTTGAGCGGTGGTGGCTCCTCCAGCCTCTTCAAGACTTCCACGGATTTCCTCAAGCTCACGAGCCAGCTCACCACAACGCTTCTCTGCTTTTGCTCGCGTCGCTTTCTCACTCATGGCCTCCTCTTCCAGCTCTGCAGCACGGGCCTGTATAATGAGGGAATAGCTCATCAGGAATTAAATGGGGAGCAAGTAATTCAGTGCTCAGGTTAATGCATATTTGTCACAGTAGAACACCAAGCACCTTGTTTTGGAGATTATGAGCAAAACAAACTTTCTTCAAATTTCACTGTTTTGGCATCGTAGGTAAAGACTTACTGACGGCAAAGGACCTATGGATCAACTCATTCTAACTTTAGATCACAGCTTTCTGTTCTTGAATTGGGTTTGCATGGCCAGGTTTTGGTAGTGGGGAGATACAGGGGTGACTTCTGTGAGAAGCTGCTGAGAGCTTCCCCCGTGTCCGATAGAGCCAAACTGTGGACAACCATTATTCATGGTACTGCAGGTTAAAACAAGCAAACAGTAATGATGAAATAGGTACATAAAGTGTCTTGCCTGCAATTCTCTGATCTTCTTCTGCAAATGAGTACCTGAATTTCGCTGTTCTCCAATTTTATTTTGCATCTGGTTAAAATCAAAGTCTTTCCTGTGAAGGAGATGTTCTTTTAATAAAAAGAAAATATGTCCAGTTAAAGCCAAATAATAAATTTTTCACTATTTTTTTTTCCTCATACTTCCTTAATTTTTCATCTAAATGTTGTTTATCATTCTCCAGATCTACTATGGTTTCCTGTGCAAGTTTCAAGTCTCCCTCAAGCTTTCTCTTTGCTCGTTCAAGGTCCACACAAGCTTTTCTTTCGAGTTCTAAAGCTCCTTCAACCTGCAACATAAACATATAAAAACATGACTGATGGAACAACAAAAGAGTCTGCTCCTTCTCCTTGTGTGGAACATGCTCACATGGTTCACTTGCTGCTCCAGCTTGGTCCTAGCTTTGGTGAGGGTATGAAATTTGTCCTCCTCTATTTGCAGGTCATCCAGTGCCTGTTGCTGGGCTTCTTGCAGGGCCGCCTTCTCCTTGACTAACTTTGCAACAGTCTCATCCAAACCTGTCACTACTTCAGTCAGATTTTTCACCTATTGTAAGGCAAAATACTTAAAGGTCACTAATAATTTTGGCCCTCACATAGGCAATGAACACAGATAATGAACTTGTTGTTAGACCCCCAAAGAGGCTTAATTTCTTGCATTGTATGGTCAAACTGTACAATCTCTCTGCTTAAATATCAACCCTTCTGAAGTCACAAAGCAATGCTGAACTTTATTTTAATGCATTTTTGTGTGCTTATGGGTTGGTTTTCCTGCACAACAGAGGTGCCCAGATTCAATGCCAGGCCCATAGATCTCCTTACACAGCAGCGTGTAAGCATTCAAGTTTACTGAACCTTTACAGCCTATACATAGACAGAGCAACTGTCATTAAACATTGCAGAAAGAAAAAGCACCTTGTTTTCGGTGGCATGCTTTTCCTTTTCAGCCTTGACCAATGTTAACTCAAGGTCATCAATATCTTTTTTCAGCTCAGAGCATTCATCCTCCAGTTTCCTCTTTCTGGCTGCCAGATCAACATTCATCTCCTCTTCATCTTCCATCTTTTCCATCACCTCCTTTATTCTTGCTTCCATCTGGAATTTTAGTTTGATCAGCTGGTCACATCTTTCTTCAGCATCAGCCAAATTTTCATTTTCCTTTTTACAGAGAACAGAAATATTTCATTGTTACACATTGGCATTGACACTTACAGAAATCACCTGCTTACTAAGTGGCTGGAACATGAAATAACAGAATTTCCTTTCAGCCCTTTGCTGAACACTCAGACAAAACTGATGTAATCTGAAGAGCCAAAAATGATTTAAATTACATACAGTTTGTACTTGCAGCTGTAGGTCCTTTTTCTCTTGCACCAGAGTCACCATTTTTTCTTCCAGTTCGTTCCTCGTGGTTTCTGATTTAGCCAGTTCTTCTTTTGTTCTCTCAAACTCTTCCTTCATCATGGCCATTTCTTTCTCAGTTTCCACACTTTTTAAGAGGGGTTTTAACTTGAAGTACAGCTTCATCCAGGGCCACTGCTTGACTTTCATGAATGCACGGATGTTGTACTGGATGCAGAGGATGGACTCCCTGAAACCAAAGCGATCCATCAGTACCGTGAGTAAAGCTCATCTATGAGCAACCAGACCTGGCAGAAGACACACACCTTTGGTCAAACATTCTTTTCAACTCAAGTCTCCGGAGGTATCCCCTGCACAAAGCCTGGGTCCGTGTGATCAGCTGTCCTAAGCAATCATCTCGCATCTCTTCCAGGACACCCAGCAAACCTGCCTTGAAGAACACCTGCAGCCAAAGAACAGACATCATCCGTTGCTGGGCTTACATTTTAATGCAATGGATGATGGCAAAATTAAACATTTACCTTAGTGTGTCCAAATTTGTACTGAGTATGATCTATCTCAATGGAAGACAGCAACTTTTCACACGCCTTCTTGCTATCAATAAACATTCCCTCTGGAATGACACTGGCATTCAGAAGGCGGTATCTGATAAAATAAAGAGAAAAGCTTACCCATCAGAACCATTATAGTGCACAGGATGCCACAAGAACAGCTGTCAGTCTGAAGATACAGAGGAAGGCTGAGTTTGACTCACACCTCCAGCCTCAAATAGCAAAGCAGTAAGAAAAGCAGCAAATAGCAGCAGGTCAGTTGAGTAGGTTCCCAGGATGTGTTACAGCCCTCACTGAGACTGAAGGCATGGACAGTCTGTTCTCTGTGTCACAGTCATTATCACTAACCTAGGGGTCCAGCTCATTGGGTTAGCTGTAAATTCAAAAAATTGATGGATTTTAAGAGTAGGGGAACTGCTGCAACTAATCCGACTCCCTGTATAACCCATGCACAGCATCCTACCAGAGACTTGTTCATCCAGCCCTCTTGTGATTAACCTAGTACATATTAAAAACAACAAACAAAAAAATTTCAGTCTTATCTGAAACCTTCAAACCTCAAGAGTGTCCCAGGTAAACTATTCATCCTCACAGTGGGAGAAGTATACTTCATTTCTATCTTCACAACATCCTTTTTCAGGGCTCAACCTTGGAGTCTTGCATTAAGTTTGACTTTTAGAAGACAACTTCCTGCATACTCAGAAATCTTTATATTTGTAGGTTCTCCACACCACAAGCAAATCATCTGTTAAAACTCAATTTCATGAGTTAAATAGAATCATCAATACACAGAAAAGTTTGGGTTGGAAGGGACCTTAAGGATCACCCAGTCCCACCCCCTGCCAAGGGCAGGGACACCTTCCACTGTCCCAGGTTGCTCCAGGCCCTGTCCAGCCTGGCCTTGGACACTTCCAGGGATCCAGGGGCAGCCCCAGCTTCTCTGGGCACCCTGTGCCAGGGCCTCTCCACTACAGTTTGGTTTAAATCTCTCCCTGTACATGACTTCACGTTTATCCTGCAGCTCTTTTCTGAACCATATCCACCTTCTCACATTCCTCCTGAACCACGTAACCCAGAATTAGACTTAGTATCCAGCAACGGACTTCCTAATCCTACACTGAGAGATTATTCCACTCCTATTCTTTTCAGCATCCATACACAAATCTGCCCTCCCACATCAATGCCTGGGCTGTTGCCTTCAGTTTGGGCCCAAAATACAATTTCAGCCCTTCTCAGTGTCCTGCTCTCCAGCACACCCTACACAGAGTTGTAAGGGGAGAGTGACCCTGCATTTGCCTTTCTTCTAACACAACGAGCAGATGACCCCAGCTGGGTTGCCCTGAATTTAGCAACCTTTTATAAATGTCTTATTTGCACAGCAGTTCCCACGACAAGTTTTTCTGGTTGTGGGGTTTTACCTATAAATTAAACTGCTAATGCTGTAGAAATGTTAGCATGCAGAAATGTTAGCCCAGTAGAAAATGAGAGGACCATGTGGAACTAACTTTAGTTTCCTGTTGAAGTCCCTTTTGTTACTGCAGCTTTATTTGCCAGTCAAACTTGGCATTTCATCAAGAAGTAGCATTGGGTTTAACACAATTTCCTCTCTGTGAAACCATTCTAGTTAGAATTATTTAAACCACACTCTTCAAACCTCTACTAGGTAGCTGTTAAATACAGGATGTCCACCCTCTGTATTTTTGCTGAAACATGCTTGTGTCCGATTTGAGAATTAAAGCAAAGAATATCCAAACATTCAGATTAACAGGAATGAATTAAAAATAGGTTTTGGCATACAGTATTGAGGAAGGCATCTGGGTGGGCACTGCCCACACAGACCATGCTATTAGATACATCTTCTGCTTTCCATAAGTGTTAAATATAAAAATAGTCTTTTCCTAACAACTATGTCATGGACATTCATTCTTTCAAATGAATTGGGCTCAATGCAAACACGAGAATGTTATTACTGACCTTTGTCTGAAATCCCCATATGATATCTTGTTAGGAAATCCTTTCCTGCAGATCCGAATGCCTTCCAGAACGCCATTGCATCGCAGCTGGTGCAGAACAAGCTTGTGGTCCATCAGGCCTATGACAGAGCAGCATGGGGACATGCTGATCGTTCCAGCATTGCTCTTCCTGCCCCTTTCTGTTCTATGCTTTATGAATTACCTGGGGTCTTTGTTTCATTGGGAATGATGCAACGCACAAAGTGAGGATGAGTTGTTCGTAAGTTAGACATCAGCTTATTTAGATTTTCCTGTAAAACAGAGATCATTTCTAATCTATTATCTCAGTTCTCAAAGTGATTTGACCTGGCTGAAAAGTGAAAATTCAGAACTTTCTCCTTACTCCTCTAGTGAATATTCTACAGTCCTGTGTAGGCTACTGAAGAACTTCCCTCCCGTCCTAAAATGAAAATGTGGCTGTGGAGCCAGGTGTGACAGGACTGCCCTCTCAGCAGTCTCTGCCAGAGAATACACTCACCCGGAAGAGTACAGAGACAGTTTGGAAGGAAGACCCCTTTTTCTTGGTTCCTTTCTTCTTTCCAACACCTTCAGCTGGAAAATGAGATGACAGTCCAGCTGAGGAAGTGCTGCAGATCCCTTTGACTGTGTTATAATAGTGCATCTAATGCACAGCACACAAGCACTGACTCAACAGTGATCCATGTCAGGTGAGGGGTACAGTCGGAAACCCCAGACTGGAAACATAATCCTCCGAGCTTACCTTCATCTATGGAAGCAAAACTGGCATAAAGATGGCATAAAACTTTCACAGATGATTTCTGATACAGCGCCACAACAGTTTCATTCAGAGGGTCCTTGTTCTTCTCCAGCCACCCAGTGATGTTGTAGTCCACTGTTCCAGCATAGTGCACCAGGGAGAAGTGGGCCTCTGCCTTGCCTTTGCCAGGCTTGGGCTTCTGGAAGCTGCTGGACTTGCCCAGGTGCTGGTCATAGAGCTTGTTCTTGAAAGAGGTGTCAGTTGCCTTGGGGAACATGCACTCCTCTTCCAGGATGGAGAAGATGCCCATGGGCTGAATAGAAAAATGGTGTTTCCAAATAAGATGAATTCAAGCTATAATAATACAGAGTGAAAGACATGCTAAACTTGAAGTACTGGAGGTATTTTATAGTATTAACCTGGGAGGAGCAGGGAAGCAAGATTTTTTGTGAACAGCTGGCAAGATACTGAAAAGAACTCATAAGATTTTCATATACAGTTTTGAACTACCCAGACAGCATGTGGAAAAAAAAAAAGAAGTCAGGCAAAAACTGTGCAGTAACTTCTTAGAATGAAGTAGTGACTTCTTACTCAGAAGGAACAAAAAGCAATCAGACATGAGGCTTTCTGGCATTTGAATTTAACTGAGAGAGAAACCTAAGGAAGAAGAAATATGCAAAGACAGGACAGGATAGAAGGAAAAAGAAAAGCAGTGTCTTTTTAGAAGACAGGATACATTCCCAGTCAGTGGATAATTAATTAATCACAAGGGTAATGTTTAAAGAAACAGAGGAGTTGAAAAGACCTGAAAGCTTCCCAGAGAGATTGTATTGAAGGCACTCAGTGCAAATACTCTCAAGAACCCTTCACAGATCCAATTTTTGTGATTGCACAAGATGCTTAAGAAACTCACCTTTTCTATAAGCTCAATGCAGGCAGCCAGGTCCATGCCAAAGTCAATGAACTCCCATTCAATTCCCTCCTTCTTGTACTCCTCCTGCTCCAGCACGAACATGTGGTGGTTGAAGAACTGTTGCAGTTTCTCATTGGTGAAGTTGATGCACAGCTGCTCAAAGCTGTTAAACTAATATTTGAGTAAATGTGTTAATAGTGTTAAAGTCCCTCTGATTCAAGTTTTTCACAGAGATGTCATGGCAAGGTCAGCCAGACTGTCCCCAGAGGGTTTTGATAACAGTGTAAGGAATAAACCATGGGTGTCCAGGCTTACAGAAAAGTTGTGCAGTGCAGCACACAGTTGCTGCAGCCTGCACTGGCCATGTTTTGGGTGGCCCTGATGTCACCGAATGCAGATTCTGTGGGGAGAGAGACAGCAGCTTTAAGGCTATGTCTCTTCTCTTATCAAGTGGGTGATGGATCTACAAAAGCAGAAGCAGCTTCAGACAGATTTGCCCTGTTCTTGAGGGCAGCACTGGGGTGAGGAGGAGGAAAGGTCAGAGAAGTCAAACAAAACGAAAAAAGCATTTAGAGACAGACAGAAGTCTGAGAATACTGTGTAAAAGCAAACCTCAAAAATCTCAAAGCCAGCAATGTCTAAGACCCCAATAAAGTGCTGTCGTGGCAGCTTCGTGTCCAGCTGTTCATTGATGCGAACAACCATCCACAGGAAGAGCTTTTCGTAGACAGACTTGGCAATGGCATTCACTGCCTGGTGCACCTGCAGGGAGATGGTCACACACCTGTGTCAGGGCACTGCCAGTGCACCCCCAGAATAAAACACCCCTCACACAACCTACTCTGCACTAACAGGCCTTAATGGTCCCGACCATTCTCAGCTGTGACCTGCACCCATTCCTGTTCCTGAGGGAGAGGATGGTCCCTGCTGCTCCTTGTCACTCACCTGATCCACTGTTTGGCCCTTCATGACATATTCATTTCCCACTTTCACCCGGGGATAGCAGAAAGCTTTCAGCAAGTCTGCTGAGTTCAGGCCCATCAGATATGCTGCTTTGTCAGCCTCTGGAAAACAAAATAGTATCTTGAAATACTTTCTTCTTAGCTTGGACACACACTGGGCGTTGGAGTCAGCCAGAGCTCACTCTGAAACCTGCAACCTGATTGGCTTTACCTCATCTACAAATCTTGACTAACATTCTCATTTACTTTTCTGAACAGCCTTATAGGACTGGTCCTCATGATGGAGTGGCTACAGCAGCCCCAACAGATGTGGTGAAACCCATGAGTGCACTGTTAGTGGGACAACACAGAGTTTTTCCCTTCAAGCCGCTTCTCCACAATGTCACCCAAGCAAAACAAGTCTGTATGTGTAACCAGAAACTGGAGAACACTACAGTAATGTGCCCCAGGCACAGGGTCCTACAACAGAATCATCAGGAATAAAGTGGATGCAGAAAGTGGCTCTACTTGAGGCGGTAAGTTGAAAGTCAAGCCACCTTTTTATGTTCGTCAAGGAACAACTGCATCTCTCCTGGAAGACTCCCTCCATTTCTAGTGAAAAATGGCATGGAAACTGCTGGAAATAGTTCTCTCCCAGCTATGAAGAGTATTACCTTCAGTGCCGTCAGGCTCTGCCTGCTCCTCACGTGGTTTCTGCTTGAACTTCATGTTCCCGTAGTGCAGGATTGCTCCCGTCAACTTGTAAATCGCCATTCTCTCATCGAGGCTGAAGCCCAAAATGTCGATGGCTGCCTGCACACCCGACAGATCAGCTGGTTTTAACAGAGGTGAGAGGAAAAGTGACACTGTTTTTCCTTGCTAGCTGTACTCACATCTGTGGCAACAAGCTCCTCCTGGTCATCGATGCTGGCCACAGAGATCTGCCCTTGGCTGATGAAGGGATAATCATATGGGTTGGCTGTGACAAGGAGCATCTCTGAAAGGCAAACACAGGAGTGAGAGCCAGAGACTGGCAGGGAAGATGGAACAATGGCTCAGCAAGGTTTCACAGGCTCTCCTTCCTTTTGCATCCCAAACACTTGGTTTTCTACTAAGAGACCAGAAAGACAGAGTAAAGCCTCTCATCTGCCTTCCCCTGGCTGAGCAGCCCTTCCAGTTTAATATGTTGTGAACCCAGAGCTGAGCACTCAGCACTGGCAGATACAGAACACAGGCCATCCACAGCTTTTAAGAAAGAGGCTTTTAGATAAGGCTCATTTGTGCTTATCCTCATCCATGACTCACACGAATCCACCCTGAATGCACTTGCACCCCCTGGGGCTGTGGGCTGGTGCACATGACTAATGCATACATGTGTGTTCATCTCCATCTAACTGAGGCCAAAATTCCCAAGGAATTTTCAGTCCTGAATACTACGGCAGAGTAAGAGGAGAGGGGCAGGCGTGCAGCTGTGTGCTGGGGCTGTGTGCAGAAGAGGAAGCCCTCCCTACACTGAGGGTAAATGTGTCTGTCCTTGTACAGACACGGCAACACCCCTGGGGAGGGAAGAGTGAGGTGGGAAATGGTCAGAGGGCAAAGAGGGGGAGGATGGGAGCAGGAGCTCCACCTTGGGCAATGTTCTGTGGATAGTTGTGGGGGCTGGGCTCAGTGGACCGAGGATGAGTGCAGTAGCTGAGTGTGTGGCTAAAGGGACAGATCTGGGCACGGGTAGGGAATGCTGTGGCAGTGGGAAGGGGGAGAAGGTCAGAGGGACTATACTGGAAACAGGAAATAACTTTTGCCCATATGATGAAAAGCTCAGATAAATGGTTTGTCGATCAGGGTACCTGGCCATCCTGCACCCAGAACTGCTTACCTTTCTATTGAAGGTTATTCACAGGATCTGGCCCATCTAAGTTGGAATTTCCACACCATCAAGAATAGCAAGGTGTGAGGCAGAGTACATTGGCCACCCCTGCACCTCACCTGCACACAGTTTGTATCAGAACTTACCCAGGGAGGATAAATGGAGATGGAGTAAGCCCTAGTGTGACCCTGTCATGCAGAGACACAAGTACAGGTTGGGGAACCTGGGCAGGGCCGACGCTGCGACGCTGAGGATGTAAATCAGCACGTGATCCCTGCTCTGCACAGACTGAGGCACTGCCAAAGGGGCACCTGGGGGCATGTGACACAAGGCACTGTGCCCTGGTGCCACTGGACCCTCTGTCACTGAGCTGGCACATCGAGGGAAATGTTTCCCACACTGACTTTACTCAATGTCACCAGGTGAGGGCTGTCCTTACCAAGCAGTTCAGGCTTCTTGTTGGAGAGGATCTGGTAGAAGATATGGTAGCTTCTCTCAGCTTTCAGCTGGAAAGTGACTCTTGACTTTTCCAGCAAGTCTGTAACATGTATGCACATAGACATTTTTCAGGTTCTTTACTTTCCAGTGAAGCTGTCAGCCCCCCTCAGTTACTCACAGGTCTCAATGTCACCGGAGGCCAGTTTTCCAGATGTTCCAAAATGGATACGAATGAATTTACCCTGGCAAGCAGACAAAAGGTGGTGGTCAGTGCAGCAATCTCAGAGTGGTTTTGCCTCTTCAGTCTTAGTGACAGCATCACCAAATCAGTCTGAATTCGCTTCCATATACAAAGATTAGATTAAAGGGGAACATTTTGCTGTGGCAATGTGAGCATGAAACAGCTGCTAACACAGCAACATCTCAAAAACAACCAAGAAATTGGTCAGAAAGAACATTTTTCCCAGACAAGGGGCTCACAGTCACAACTAACAAGTGGGCAAAGAGCTTAGAAACACAGAAGGGTAGAGAGACAGACACAGGATGACTCACAAAGCGTGAGGAGTTGTCATTTCTCACGGTCTTGGCATTCCCAAAGGCCTCCAGCAGTGGGTTGGCGCTGAGGATTTGATCCTTGAGCGTACCCTGCAGGAATAATTGAATAATTACTGAAAAACACCATGAGCTATATGGTAGGAAGAAGTGACTATGGCATGATTACATGTGCAGCCATGTGCCCTTCATTTCAGCTGTACAGTGCTACTGCAGCACCTTTCGACTCCAGCGCCAAGAACCAGTGCTGGGGGTAAACAATAAATAACTCGTTTTCCTCTTATTCAGAATTTCTCCCACAGTCAGAGCTCTCAGGTCTCAGCCACAGGGACAGATTGATCCACGTTAAGAAACTGGAGCCTCTGATTCTTCCTGGGCACCAATCCTGCAGACCTGGTTTCAGTCCAGGTAAAGCTACACCTGGGCAGTGTCAGTAGCAGCTCTGGTGGCTTGTATTTGCTGTGCTCTTAACTGCACATCAGCCCCCAGTCCTACTGCCTTTCGAGGAGTGGCTGAAGTTAATAAAAGATATTTTGAGCTAAGTGTGTGTCACCAGTGCTGTCCATAGCCACAAGGGGGTAACATCCTGAACTGCCCTTCACCAAGCCCTTCCTCCTCACACCTTCATCCGGGACTCCTTCTTGGTGGCCGGGTCCCCGCTGGCTGCAATTGTGGTGTAGTACTGGATGACGCGCTTCGTGTTCACCGTCTTCCCGGCACCGGATTCCCCGCTGCAGAAAGGAAGCGCAGAGTGAAGAACAATCTGCCCACTTTTTTGTTGGAGGCAAAGTTCAAAGTGGCAGATGCACTCACGTGATCAGGATAGACTGGTTTTCACGATCTGTCAAAGGGAAAAAGGCCTGCAGTCAGAGAAGCTGTAGGGGAGGTGCTGGTTCTCAGCTAACTGTGACCTGGTGTCCATCAGGGGGAATGAACCAAAATTTCTGCAGGTGAACCTGAAAAGGTGCGTGGTCTACTCTCCTCCTCTCCTTCCCTCCCTATACTCCACTTTTTGTCTTCTCTCCTCCTCCTGTGCTCCATCCTGCACCTGTTTTTGCTTCTGTCTTTACGATTCTTTATTACATTTAATATAGGACAGGACTTTATTCAAATTAAAACCATGTATTTTGGTGACAATATTTCTACCAGCTCTGTTCTGGATCTACCTGCTGTTGCTTGAAGCCACATGCGGGTGTTCTGCCCAGGGACTTCCCAGATAGTGTGTCCTGTCCAAGTGCAAACTGCCCTTTGCAGAGGTCCCTGTTACGCTGCTTAGCTTGGTACTTGGACCAGAAATACAGATAATGTGCAGCACAACAGCACAGTGCTTCAAAAATTAAAAAAAAAAAAAATTCAGGAGATGGGGAAAACTATCTGGAGCTGGTTTTGCATCAGTTAGGGTTGAAAGTAAAGACCAAGCAGATAATCTGCAGTATTACACAGACCCTTCAGTAACAGGTATGGCAAAGGTGACTGAGCCATGGCAGGATGGAAAGGCACTTGGCACAAGCAGTGCTTCTGACACACTTTTTTACTCTGAGTCTGGTCAAAATAGAAAAGCTCACCGGTCAGCATGAACTGATAGGCATTGTCAGAGATGGAGAAGATGTGAGGAGGGGCCTCCTGGCGCTTCTTGCCTCGGTAGGCCAACACCACCTCCGGGTTGTACACCGGCAGCCACTTGTAGGGGTTGATGGTGACGCAGAAGAGACCCGAGTAGGTCTGCAGGAAAAAAAGAGAGGTGTCACTGAAGTCCAGCTCCTGCAGCTGTATTTTCTCCTTTGCCAGAAGAAGGAACTTACATAGATCATCCAGGAGCTATAGCGGTCCTTGAGGTTGTAGAGGACAGCAGGTTCATGCAGGTGGGTCAGCATGGCCACATCCTCAACTCTGTCAAACTTAGGTGGGTTCATGGCATACACATCATCAGGTTTGACAGCAACTGTCTATAATTTGGAAAGAAAGAGTGAACCATGATTCAGCAACTCTTGACAGTCCTGCCACAACCACAGAGAAGTAGTAACATCTCTAAGGCCGCTATAATTCATATTTTTCTTTCTGTTTAACTGTGCTAAACAAGATATGGCTATTTCAGGGCAAACACTGCAGCCAGCCAGGAACTCGACAACACTGGTACATGGACAGGATGTAAATTTGCTGGAATTGCTGTGACCACACAGACCTGATTTGTGCTGGACCATATCTTTCAACACATTATCTCTGCGTATGAACTTTAGGTCTCTGCTGCTCATGGCTGTAAGAGCCTGGGGCACATGTGCTGACCAGCCAACCTCCCAGCCTCCAGGGTTCCCATGACAGTGCCAGAGAGCCGGGACACGAACAGCACAAAACTCATCAACAGCAGATGCATCCTTGGGACAGACCTGTTCCACTCCTGCCTGTGGCCATTCCCAGTTAAATAAAGAAAGGCTCTGTCTCTGCCAAACAGCACCGTCTGCTGGGCTCCCACCATGGGGGACCATCCTGTCACACAGCCAGAGCTCGTGGATATGTTGTGGGGGTGGCAGATGTTCACAGCTGGCAGCTGCTTAACTCAGCTTAACTCAGCCACTGCTTTCTAGAAGCCTTGTAGCACCTACCGCCAAGATGTTGGTCTCGGTGGTTTTTTGAACTGCTGCAGTTATTCTTACAAAAGTTATCAGGACACGAGCTGCTAAGACATTTCAGAGTTTTGGAAGATTAACACCTCGGAGTTTTCCTCTGGGAAACTGCAGCCAGTAACACTGACAATTTCACAAGCAAAGGCGACTTGCAAAGTATCTGTCTGCTCAGCTACCAGTAAAGGAAGGAATTTATGAGTGGATATGACAGCGTTAGCTGAGAAAGTGTTAAAAACTAAGTTAAGACTGGCAAGGCTATGACCCAACCTGGTTCAGAGCATTGCCTGATTTTTAAAGCCCAAACCAAGAATAATTATCCAATGACTACTTTTATCCCACCATCCAGAGCTATACTTTCCTGTGGAGACTGTGCTGGTCCCAGTCAGAGGACAGTGGGGAGGGCAGGGCAGATTTCTTGCCTGAGCTAGCCTAGTGCTTTCTGTGTTCATCCCCAGGAGATGCCCTGGGTCCCTCAGCAGGGCTGGGAGAAGGGCCAGAAGGAATGCACTTACTCTGCCATCCTCTGTCTCAACAGTTATCTTCCCATCCTGTGCAGCCTTAATCTTCCCCTTGGTGTACTCCACCTCAGGGTCAGCCACAAAGCAGTAGGTCTTGGCATCAAAAGGCTGGTTCTGGGCTTCTATTCTCTCCTTCTCGGATTTGCGCAGGTACGGTGCGGCCTCACCAAAAACCTCCATGCCAACGTCTCTGCTCATGGCTCTGAAAGACAGACCCTGCTGGGCTGTTCCCCTGTGTGGTGCTTAGGGCAGAGTTGAACATCCACCAGCCCTCCCCAGCTGGCTGCTCCAAGCTCACCCCTCCCAGCTCTCAGGTGTGTGCGGCAAGGTCTTGAGGGAGATGTTTGCTTTTCCAAGCTGGAAGGTACAAAGGCAGTGAAGAAGAGCTACCACCCTTCATGGACCCAAGGAAAGGAGATCCATGTCCAAAGGAGGAGGAGGGCTCCCCAGGAAAGTGCTCAGATCTGAAGGATTCATGTAGTCCTTAGAAAAATGAAGCCCTGAAGATTATTTTTCTTCTGGTTTTTAATTTATGACTTCCTGCACTCTCTGTTAACAACCTGTCCTAGTCCTCTGGTGAGTAGCCACAGTGGGCAGGAATGGACATGTGCTGTGGCTTGTTAAAGGAGCTCATGCAGGGGCAAAAACAGGGCCCCACCCACAGTGAGCACAGGAGAAAAGCCAGCTCATGCCAGCCTGGGCAAGCTATTAGTTTTCATGCCTCAAATCCTCACCTGAACAATCAGTCAACACAAAGCAGGAAGGAACCGGCTGATCTCGGATCTCTGAAAGAGAAACAGTCAAAGGTCAGACTTAACTAAGCTACAGCCTCTCCAAAGGCCCAACACCTCTCACTGCAACCGTGCCCCTTGAGGGCCAGCGAAGTTCACCAGAGACCACTCCTTCCCTGCCCAAGGAATGGCCCAGTGGGGAATCTACAGCAGAATTCCCACCACAGTGCTACAGCCATGTGAGGCTCCAAGCATGGAGAACAGGACCTGTGGTAGGAGCCCTCTGTCCCTCTGCAGGTCAGTCACAGCATGGCCATGAGCATGGCCAGGACATCAGGATCCACCAACAAGGGCTTTCTCCCTGACAGCTTTTATAGGCTCCGCTTAGTTCCCTTGGTTCAGCCCCTTCCCTATATTTGGAAGGAAGGGATTGACACTCCCTCCTGCTCACCAATTCATGTTCATTTTTTGCCATATACAGTGTGTAAAGAAAGGACCTGCTCTTTTCTCCCAATTTTAGTAACTCTGGGACCTATCTGTGGTTTGTAGACTTTTCTTTGGTGGGAATTTCCTCTCCTGGGAACACGTTCTCCTGCCAGCTACGACCACAGCCAGCACTTCGCGCGACTCTTTGTGTCAAACAAATGATAGCACAGAAGGGACCTGCCTCACTGCTCCTGCTCATGGGTTGCCTGGGCAGAGCTGCACAGTGGTGAAGGAACCCAAATTGGCCCTGTATGAGGTGGAGAGCAAGGCCACGGGAAGGAAAAAAAGGATGAGGATTCATGTAGGATCAGTTATGGCAATTCTTGTGGCTTTCCACCACTGCATGGGTCAGGGAGAACAGGATGAGAGGCCATGACTGAAATATAATGTGACAAACCACGGCAAAATAGAGACCAATCAGAAGGAACAACACCCGAATCTAGCCGGGGTGGAGAGTTCATGAATGTCAAATCATGAACACACTACACAAGTTTAGCTTCAAATACAACCTTGGCTGCCCACGACATTCACTGCCCTTGCTGCCAAAAGGAGCTACAGAAGCCCCATCACACCATGCTGGGAAGGTTCCTAGACAAGCGTGACTGCAATTCCCACGTGAGAAGGATACTGGGAAAGTGGGCTTTGAACAGAGGTCTCCCAGTCCCAAACACACTGGTTGGCTGGTACAGAGCAGCCAGGCAATGGCAGCTGGCAGGAACAGTGGGAGCCCTCGTGCATAGGTGGAGTGAGCTCCCGGTGCTGGAGAGGAAGGGTCTCCTCCATCCCAAGCCATTCTGGCTGTTCTGGTCATCTGTCACTGCTCAGCAACCCCTGTTTGCTCTCTGTACGGCATGGGCACTCACCCCAGGCTGCAGGACCAGCCTTCCCTCAGCAGAACGAAGCCAACAGGACTTGTGTGAAGCCAGAAGCCCCTTCCACCCCCCAGATAGCTCCTGCCACAGACCACTCTGAGCTGGAGCACCCTGGGACACCTGCAGCTGCTACTGCAGCACAGGGGATGTCACCCTGTCTTTCGGACACAGTGGCTGACCCTGTTTGTGTTGGCCTGACAAGAGCTGACCCTGTGGGCTTGCAGCAGAGTCGCTGTCACTAGTGTTTTGAAAAACATGTTTCATGTTGCCCTTAATTTCATTTAAGGTCACTAAAAATGGACACCACAGCCACATATCTCATGAACCATGAATTCCTAGAATCCCCCTAAGCCCGGAGGATGAGGGGAAAGCTTATTTTAGCACGCATCCCTTGTGATCGGCCCTTTGAACTCGGCACAGCGGATGTACTGAGAGCAAAAAGCTGAGGCACACCAGACCAGTGAGCGGTTTGGGGCTTTGTCCTGACACCAAACTGCCGCTGTAATTCAGACAGCACATTTCTTGCTCCCAGGCATGCTCAAGGCAAGAGTGCTGGGCCTCACCCACACAGTCACTGGGGTTGGAAAAGATCTCCAAGATAAAGTCCAACCTGTGCCCCATCCCCACCTTGTCACCCAGCCCAGAGCACTGAGTGCCACCTCCAGCCCTTCCTTGGACACCTCCAGGGTTGGGGACTCCAAACCTCCCTGGGTAGTCTGTCCCAGTGTTTGACCACCCTTTCAGTGAAGAATTTCCTCTTGATGTCCCACCTGAACAGCCTGAGGCCATTCCCTCTCCCCCTGTCCCTGTTCCCTGGGAGCAGAGTCCGACCCCNGGACACGCTCCAGCCCCTCGATGTTTTTCTTGTCAAGAAGGGCCCAGAACTGGACAGAGCACTCAAGGTGCCTCAGCAGTGCCCAGCACAGGGGGATGGTCACTCTCCTGGTCCTGCTGGCCACACCATGGCTGGTACAGACCCAGCTACCATTGCCTTCTTGGCCACCCTGCTGGCAAAGTCCCCACACCCAGGTGTGAAAGCAGAACAAAGAGAACCCTCAGGCAGCAAGAGCCACTCTCCCGGTGTTCTCTTGCTGGTTCAGGTGCCCAGGTGGAAGCAGAGTGCAGGAAAACAAGTGGCACCGAGCAATGACCCACGGCAGCTACAGATACATCTGCTGCTCTGTGCTGCCAACATCACTGCAGACACAGAGCTGTCCTGAGGTGGAGGTCACGAGGGTGCTGTCACCACGAGCCACATTGCCTTGCAAGGCTCTCTCATCCCATCCTGGTGCTGCCAGGGAGCTTTCATTGCTGCCCTTCATTCAGAAAAGGGCACACTCGTATCTCAATATACCCCCACAAATTAAAGGTGGATTTACTGGTTGGTGTCTATCTATTTTTGCACAAAGAACTTCGGGAGAACGAGGAGGTTTTGTAAGCTGCAGCTGAGTAAGTTCCCTGGCACGCTGAAGGAACCTACTTTATTAAACTAGTAATACACAGCTTAAAACATGGAATGAGCTGGCTCTTGCACAGAGACAGGTGCAATCAGTCCTGCCCAGGTCTGCCCAGCACAAATCTTCACACTCCCAGCATGTACAATTGATGTGGAGCTGCTAGAAGTCAGCAGCTAGACACTCCACCACCAGCATAGCTTCCTTTAAAAAACATCAGTTTCCATTTGAACCAAACCAAACTTTTAAATTCTTTTTGCCTTTCCTTTTAGGCCACCAAACCTAAGAGCAGTCCAGTAAAACGGAGCTGTTTGTCAGTTCATGCCTAAAGGATGGACTGGCCATTGCCCCTGTAGCAGGGACCAGAATATCTGCTTCACTGAGTACACACTCACTACACCAAGGCTGGGGAGCTCCTGAGCAGCCCCAGCACACACTGTGCTGGAGCCACAGCTCCTGGATGCTCCAGGTGAGTACACTGCTTCAGCAGCAGGGGCTGGAAAGCTTTGGTTGCTACCAGCAACCTCAGTGCATCGGGACAGACTGTTCCCAGCTCTGTTTGACTCCTCAGCAGTCCATGCATTGCCTGTTTTACCTGACTGAAAACACATACTGATTTGCAGAGAGCTCAACCCAATGCTCAGCCTCCAGCTCCATCCTGCAGTTCACTGAAGACCACATGAGAGCCTTCATTCATCCCAGATGCTGCCTGTGGGCTGATGGGAGCACATCTTCAGAAGGCTGGGTTGGTGCTGGGTCCATGCAAGTCTGATCAAGTGAGAAAAGGCTCAGAAAATATAGGTGTCTTCAAAGGCACTGGAGAAGGGGAGAAGGAGCAACAGTATCTCCAACCACACATGACCTTGACCCGAGCTGGGGATGAGGAAGACTTGCTTTCTTTCTCAGGCTGTGAACAAGGATGAAGTGGCTTTGGGTGGCTGCAGGAGGATGCTGAGTTTCAGACAGGTCACTTCATCACTGAAGTCTGCAGTTCCTGAAGGGCTCCCATGCCAGCAGCTTCACTTGACAGTGTGTCATTGCTAGAATGTCACCAAGCAGGGCTGGCTGTGGCATTTTTTATCAGCACTAAGGAGCCTGAGCCCTGAGCCTGCCCCAGCTGAACCCCTGTGTCAGCAGCACTACACTGCTCATCATCCCAGGGGAGGAGGTCAGGGAAAAGCAACAGGGCTGGAAAGAGCCTGGAGGGATGCAGGGCATGGGAGCCAGAGCAGAGCAGACATGAGCAGGGCAACAGCCACGTGGCCAGGTGTCAGCTCAGGTGCACCCCTCTGTCTTCCAGGCACCCACTGTTGCCCCCAACTCTGTCCCATCCCTTAGCCTCAGTATCAGGTGTTTTGATGCCCTCTGCACAACCTGCTCTGACCTGTCCTTAAGTCTGCTGTGCCTGCAGCAATCCCCTTGCCACCTTCTTGTACCCCCAATATCCAGGAACAGGGACTTTAGACACGAAGACAGCTTCCAATCCAGGAGCCACTGCAACAGGCACTGCAACAGGCAGAGCAGAGCTGTCCCAAGCACTGCAGCCTCTTCCCTGCCCTCTTCACTGTCACTGCAGCTGGCCCCTGAGTCAAGCTGGCTGGCTTGTGCTTTGGCGTGGCTTCAAAGTGCTCCTGAGGTTGTTTTTGTCTCAAAGAAGGTGCTGGTATGAATCTGCACTGAGCTGAGCATGGCTGGTGACAGCTGAGCCAGCAACTGTGGAGCACCTGCAGGCCCAGGCCAGCACATTCCCTTCCCCTCCTTGACCATCTCTGCCTCCTCCCAGTGAGCACTTAGCACAACCCTTGGGCCTCCTGAACACACAGGGAACACATCTGTGCTCCCTGTTGTCACTGAACAGGGCAGGGAAATCCTAACATTTTTGGTTTTTTAATAAACAAACAAAACTCCAAACAAAGAAATAAACAAATGCCAAACAATAACAAAACCCCACAAACAATCACAACAAAAATAAAACCCCTCACTTCCAAAGAGTGTCCCTCTTGGAAAGGCCAAGGAAAAAGTGATGGGCACGGTCAGTTTGAGAGGCTGAAAGAAGCAGGACACCAGCTGCTCCCCCTGCCATGAGGCAAAAGACATGGGCCTTTGCCACACTCCCCCCAGTCTGCCATAAGCTTCCTGGGTCAGCTGGTTCTGCCTTTCAGAGCACAGAAAAGCGAGGTAAAGGACACTACACTGCTGCCAAAACATTTGGGAGAAGACATGAATCCTGTATTTGTCTCTGTAGTATGAGTCAGCTGCAAATGAGATTTAGAGAAATCAGTGTAACAGGTGACTCTTCCCAGGCTGCAGCTCATGAGCTGATTTTGCAAAGCCTCGGGACAGAGGCTTGCCTTGTACAAATTCTGCTTTAACTTGGCTCAGCTCTAACACCAATTCTTTCTTCCGAGCAGGTGCTTCTGACTAATTTGTTTTATTTTTACTTATCATTGCTTGATACAATCGTGGTTTTCCAGACTGTCCTCTGTGCAGAAGAGGTATTTGGCCCTAACACAGTGCTGCAATATTAAAAATACAGGCCTGATGTGACAGCAGAGACCTTGAGAAGGGAAGACAAAGGCTGCTGTGCAGAGCACAGCCACAGGATGGTAAGAGATGGGGCAGAGACTTGGCCCTGAAGACTCCACAAACACAAACAAATCACAAGGGATCAAATAAATACAGACCTGAAGGTGAAACCCATGAAAGAGAGCAAGTACCCAGTATATGTCAAAATGCATGAGAGATGTCACTGCTCTGAAACAGGTGAAGTTTACTATTTCTCACAATTTTGGAAAGACAGAAATTTTTCATAGGCTTTGCACCCTCCCTCGGATGGAAATGTTCTCTTCCAACCCCCACACTTAGGAGAACAACAGTGCTACCTGCAGGAACACTTGTGGTCAGTCTAAGACTCTCTGAAACTCACACCAAGAACTGTTCCGGTTTGTCTCCTGTGGGCCATTCTCTTGAGGTTCAATTTAAAAAGCACATTCAGCTCCTGATGTGCATGACTAGAAATAAATACTGCTTTCTAAAAAGTAGGAAAGCAGAGCAAGAATATGAAGCTTGACCAGTACACAAAGTTCTAATGATACTCTAGGCAAACCTAAGGAAATAAAAATGTATATTGCCTACAGAAATCAATCTTTATTTTCAAAAGCTGCACTGCATAGAATGTATCTGATTGCCAGCCCTGTGCACGGACACAGCCCCCCTCCACCCTCCCCATTTCCCTGCTCAGCACAGCACAAGCAGAGCAACTATGCACGCCATCATTTAAACCAGAAGAAAAACCTATTTGCAACCCAATTCTCTTTTCCCTATAAGTGAACAATGTTCACCTGGAAAAAAATCACCAGAAAAATACATTTCATTTCTGCATTTAGATGAAATGATCAGGCTTGCTACAGGCCTGGTCCCACGCGTGGAAGCTGCCAGTGCTTTCAGTGCTCTTCACCTTCTTAACCTGGATAAAGAAGCACTCTTAAAGCTCCCCTGCTTATAATAGTGCAACTGCCTCTCCCAGAAGGCAAAACAGTGCAGAGAAACCAGAGGGCAGAGCTCCTCTGAGAATGCCATGGCCTCATGGCTTTGCATCATCCTCCTGCAGTGACTGTTGTCCTTGCTCATGTCTTGCCAGACCAGCAATATTTTATCAGCAACACATTCTTCTCAAGTAAAAAATGCTTTCCATTCTTTGCTCCCCACAGTGTTTCAGAGAAGTTCCAAAATTTCATTCCATACCCAAGATCTTGTTGGAAATAATATCCATGGGGAAGAGTCTGTAGAGATTTTTGGTAATGGGAATTTGCAGAAACATGGTTGCCTTTCTTATTCGGAAGAAAGGAGGCCTGCTTGACAGGAAGTTATACTTCTGTGCTTCTGCTTCAACTCCAATGTCCCATCACAGCCAAACCCACAGGTGACATTCACAGCAATCTTTGAAGATACTGTGTTTTAGGATCTGTATTGTGTTTTAGGATCTGTATTTTCTCATGTGTGCAGCAATAGAAGCCGAAATCTCAGCACTCCTCTTATTCTGGCCATAGTAGTCCACAAAGTCACCATCAGGGCCGAGCAGGTACATAATTATTGTGTGATCCACCTGCAAGAGAGCACAGCATGGCTTGGTAAAAGAGACCACAAAATCACAGAATGCCAGCTCAGAAGGGAAATGCGGGATTGGGAGCAGGACCAGCAGTGGGATACAGGGAAATGTGGGATTGGGATCGGGACCAGCAGTGGGATACAGGGAAATGCAGGATCAGGTTCAGCAGTGGGATACAGGGAAATGCGGGACTGGGATCAGGACCAGCAGTGGGATACAGGGAAATGTGGGATTGGGTGCGGGACCAGCAGTGGGATACAGGGAAATGCGGGATTGGGATCGGGACCAGCAGTGGGATACAGGGAAATGTGGGATTGGGTGCGGGACCAGCAGTGGGATACAGGGAAATGCGGGACGGGAGCGCCCCCTGCCGGCGCACTGAAGCAGCCTCACCCATGCACATCCCGGAATTCCAATTAGATTTATATCAACATTAACTCCACTGCACATTTATTGAAATCCTGCTGCAAGTACTGTCTGCACCTAACCGTGACAACATCTTTATCAGCAAAGACACAGAGTTCTGGCGATGGAAGCCATGATTGCTCAGGACTGAAATGCAGCCGTGCTCTGAGTTCAGCAGCATTAGAAATGACAAATCACAGTGACATTTCCAGGATTGCAAGCTAAAAGGATGCATTAAATTTAATAGCATTTCCGTCATTGAAATAATGGTTCCCAAAATTTTAATTGGTGGTTTTAATTCAGATATTTTACTTTTGAACTGGTTTTTATTTCCTTTGGTGCCCTCAGTTCTTGTAAAGGAAAAAGAAATGAAGATCATATAATGTGTATCCTCACTCACCCTATCACTTGTACCTGCTTTACTTTTGCAGCCTGCTCAGAATGTGGCAAGGCAGGAAGGCCTTGGCAGCAGCTCAGAGCTCTACAAGCAGTCAATCCAATCACTTCCAGAGAGTAAGATTTTGACTACCAAGTTCAGCCTCACTTAAACCTCATTCTCCTCCTTCACACTATTACTCTATGTATTTTATTCCCAATTAATTTAGCATTAATTAACATGTTCTCTCTTGCAGGTTGTTTGACACAAAAAGATCCCCACAGTACCTGCAGGCAGATATCCAAGTCTCTTGCCAGGAAGACCTCACTCCTTGGTGTCAGTTTGACAGGGAATGAGTTGTTACTCACTTCTAATTCTCATTTCTCTCTCTTCCAACTGCCTTAATTTCCCAGTTCCATTTTCACTTTGGAGCACACAGAAGAAGAGCCAGTCAAATATGTTACAGAAAGTTCGACTATTGCCAGGCTTGCTAGTTCCTGTGCTACTGTCTGCATTTCTGGGATTGTTTAGAACACACTTTGGTGAGGTTCTGAGCTTGTAAGATGGCATCATGGCTCTGACAGCTTAACATAGCAGTGCACATGGGACTTCAATAAAGATCCAATAGCTGGTTTTAAAATGTTTATGCTGCTCTCATCCACAGTCTTTCAGTAAGGAAAGGCTCATTTTACTTACTATGTAATCGTTGTCCTCATCCTTGGGGCCTTCGCTGTAGTACACACGGTACGCTTTAGCCACTTGCTCAATCTGTGCCTTGGTACCAGTCAACCCGATCAGCTTCGGAGAAAATTCTAGATAGAAAGAAGATATTTACACATTTCAGTAAAAAGAATCCCTTCAAGAGGCTCCTTTTCAGTGCTCTGTATTACATGCTATGAGACATGGAGGAAGAAAGCAGGAATACCTTTAACATATCTGGCAAGGGCTTCTTCGCTGTCCCTCTCGGGATCGATGGTGATGAAGAGTGGGGTCAGATTAGGCAAAGATGGAATTCGATCTGCAACATTAACAATTATTATTTATTTCAGAAAACCAAAAATCATCTCTCATCTCCCTTCAAACAAGCTCATAGCCATGTAACATCAATCCAAGCCCACCCCAAGTGACTAAAAAAAGACCATTTTGTGCGGCTTTATTTATGTAATTCGTGAAGGAAGCAAATGCCATGAGATGCGATGCTCTGTGTCTGTGCTGGGAGTGTCCAGCCCCCCAGCCAGAGGCCCTGCCCTGCTCAGGAGGGATGATAGACTGGCTCTGTTGCAGAAGATGCTGTGGTGTGATGCATGTGTTGGAACACTGGCTGACACAAGGAAAGCAGGTCAGGATGGTGGAGCAGGAGGAAGCATCAAGACACAATCCAGGCTCTTTCCTTCATGTTCCAGCCAAAGCCTTCATTTTGGTCTGATTTCCCTTATGCTGGGTTACTATTACCCCTGCTCAGTAACTGTTCAAGGCCTGCAGGCTAAGAAGGCACCCCTAACACAGAGCCTTCCCCTTCCCTCCATTCCACAGCACAGCCACTCTGCTTCAGGAGAGAATCTCATAGAGATGAACAAAACAGAGAGAAAAATTCCTAACATACCTCACAGCCACATCTAGGTAAAAATACAATGCAATATATCTCCTGTAACCTGCCACCATCTTTTTACTCCCAAGTCCCCTTCTATGGAAAGATCAGTGCTGTCACGTCAGACCCTAGTGACAGGTAGATTGATCTATGTACCACTTAGCAATTAATTCAAATACTGAGTAATAGCCAGCAGGATTTTAAAAATAGTATTACCAGTTACCACCATTTGTGATATTTTATCAGAATAAACCTAACCCTCCCAAAACCACCGTTTATGGACCCCTACGCCAACTGAATTCCCATACCAATTTCATCTACCACTGCAATCATTTTCTCCAGTTCATCAGGACAGATGTCAGGGCAGTGAGTGAAGCCAAAGTAGATCAGCACCCACTGGCCAACGTAGTCCTTGCTGGTCCTGGGCTGTCCCTCATGGCTGACGAGCGAGAAGGGCCCTCCCAGCAGTGGCTTCCCAATGCCTCGGTTTCGCTCCTTCTCCAGTTCTACAAAACACAAGTGGGAATCGAACACACTCATGCCACAATGCACAGTGCTTCCCAGGCAAGCCTTGGGAGCAGGCGAGTCAGACACGGCTCAGGGTCATGTCAAGATCCACCAACACCTGCCACACGGAAACCCAACGTGCACATGCCTTCCAGAAAGCATTCCTTTTGAACAAAATCAAATATTCCTTTGAAACATGACATTATCTTTCATTGTTATCCGACTGCATTTTTGTTTAAAAAGAAAGGGAAAAATAAAGACAGATGTCTGGCCTGGCGTGAAACAGGGAAACCAGCATCCGCTGAAAATGGAACATACCCTAAAAGCTGCAGTATCTCTGTTTTCAACAGTAAATCCATGAAAAGGAAATGTGTGGGAGTTCCTGCAGGAGAGGGCAAAGCTCACATGCTGCAGGGCAGGAACCCAACGAGCCCACAACACCCAGCTCCGTATATGTGCTGCATAGGCTGGCACAGCGTGCAGCCAAACACAACTCTTCCAGCCTAGGAACTTGAAAACGTTGAACTTTGAATTGCTTTTAATTTTTGAAAAATTTCCGCGGCACTTCCGTAAACACAGACACGAAGTGGCCCTGTGCAAAGCCGTGATACAGTGACGATGCCCGGGCAGGTAAAATACATCTAAATGCAAAATCCACATCATCTGAACACGAAAAATGCTTCTTTTGAACACGAAACGCGACGCCCCCGCCGCTCCTCCCTCGCCCCGCACTCACCCTCCTCCTTGCGCCGCTTCACCACCTTCATGCCGGCCAGCAGCCCCCCGCCCAGCACCACGGTGGCCGCCAGCGACCGCCAGGACACGAGCTGCTGGGGACAAGGGGTTTGGTGACTGCTCAGGGCACAGGGGCGGCCCGGCCCGCCACCCGCGCTCCCTCCCTTCACTCACCCGCTTCTGGGCGCCCGCCCGCGGGCCGCGGCCCGGCGGC
>VZRV01001105.1:632395-643752 GCA_013398115.1 Falcunculus frontatus | reverse complement strand
CCCGCACCGCGGCCACCCGGAGCCGCCACAGCCCCGCCGCCGCCCCCGCCATGTTCCCGCTGCCCGCGCCGCCCCTTCCGCCCCGCCCGAGGCCGCCATGCAGGCGGCGCCGCGCGTCGCCTTCGGGGTCATTGCCGACATCCAGTTCGCGGACGCGGAAGACGGGCACGACTTCGGTGGCTGCCGGCGGCGCTACTACCGGCACAGCCTGCGCTTACTGCGGGAGGCGGTGCGGGCGTGGGCCGACGAGAGCCCGCCGATAGACTTCGTGCTGCAGCTGGGCGATAGCATCGATGGGCAGAACGCCCGGCGTGGCGAGGCCGAGAGCGCTTTGCAGCAGGTGCTGGCGGTCCTGGGGGAGCTGTCGGTGCCGGTGCACCACGCCTGGGGCAACCACGAGCTCTACAACTTCAGCCGGGCCCGGCTGGTGCAGACCGGGCTGTACAGCCGCCCCGCGGGGGGCTCGGATGGGCCCCCGGACAGGGAGTGCCACGCCTATCACTGCAGCCTGGCCCCGCGCCTCCGCCTCGTCGTGCTCGACACCTACGACGTGAGCACTCTGGGCACGGACCCTGGCAGCTCCCGCTACCAGGAGTCCCTGCGGGTGCTGCGGGAGAAGAACCCCAACGATGACCTCAACAGCCCCGCAGGTACCTCCGGCTTGGCAGGGGCGCGGGCGGCCGAACCCTCGCTGCCCGGACCTCCCGGTGCTGACAGCGGGATGCCAGTGGCTCGAGCATGTGCCCCGTTGCTGCCCACCTCCGCCGCCTCCCTGCCGTCAGTGCGGCTCTAGGCGGGCACAGGAGATGCTCCCCCGTACACCTGGTGCTGCCCCGGTGCCTCTGGGCTGGGTCTGGGCTGTGCACTGTGCTCCGCAGTGTCCGAACACCACGCAGCTGCTGGTGAAGCGGCTGTTGCAGAGCACCGAGTTGTGCCCACCCTGTCCCATGCCGGGGGGACATCCAACAGTGGAAACCCTGTTTGTGTGGTGTGACCAAAACCCCCGAAAACACTAACAAGTAATCTTCTTTTTGCAAGGAGGCTTTAGTTTTGATCCAAGAAATGCAAGAAAAAACCCCCAAAGGTTCTGAGAGTAAACCAACCATCAGCAGATTTACGTAAGGCAAATAGAGGAGCCATGGGAGGTGTATGCACTTGTGCCTAACATTCTTTTTCATTGCAGGGCTCAAAGAACCTTACTTTGTAGCGTTCAATGGAGGATTTAGCCAAGCCCAGCTGGACTGGTTCAATGAAGTCCTCAAGTTCTCTGATGAAAACCAAGAAAAAGTTATAGTTATGGGTAGGTGGATATGGGGGGGGTATATAGAGAATCAGAATGGTTTATGTTGGAAGGGCCTTAAAAGCTAATCTAGTTCCAACCCCTATATTTGATGGGGGGTATGTACTCCCATGGAAATATATGGGAAAAAAAGCTAGCTAGCCTGTGTATGTTAGCTGTGGAAAACATGTAGCAGCTCTTGTGGCTCTGGTGAGGTACAGATGGAACCTATGAAAGAGCAGAACAGCAACCACGCGTCACTCTGGGGTGAGCTTTCTGTACGTAGTTGGATGGCTGAACTTCGCAGCAATGAGGCAGATTTGTTACAGTTTCTCTCTCTTATTTCTTTCTCTCTGGACTGCAGGTCATGTGCCCATTCATCCGTATGCTTCGAACGGGGTTTGCCTGGCCTGGAATTACGAGGCTGCCCTGTCAGTCGTACACTCGCACCGCTGCGTGGTCTGTGTCCTCGCAGGGCACCTGCACGACGGCGCCTACTGCCTGGACTCCCACGGAGTTCATCACCTCACCTTGGAGGGGGTGATCGAGACACCACCAGAAAGCAACGCTTTTGGAACTGTTTATGTCTATGAAGATAAAATGGTATTAAAGGGAAGGGGCAGAATTCCTGACAGAGTTATGCATTTCTGAAATACCAGGCAAATACAGATTGCTCTTCTTCAGGAAGGATTTGGACAAAAACATAGGAGATTCAGCTGTTTGCTTTTAGAAAGCTGTGCATGGCTGATCCTTATTGCTTTAGCTCAGACATTTTTCTCTTGGATACAGAATTTTAGAAATTATGTTTCTGTAAGAAAACACCTGATTTCTTTCTGGAGAATAGAGAAGGCCAGTAACTGAAATAAAATTTATTTGAATGCAGAATGTTGATTTGAAACACCCAGTCCAGACTGGATTGTTACTGTGAAAAGATGCAAACCATATAACTAAAACTGTTCAAAAAAAGCCCCACTGCTATTCTCTCAGCGAGCATTAAAGCATGCAGAGTTGTACCTGCCCAGCCACATCTCAATTTATTTATTTTCTGTGAACATCACACAAGATCTCATGTCTGGCAGAATATATCCACCCTGTAGCCTAATTCAGTCTTCCAACATTGCTTTAAAAGACTGAAGTAATCCTCAGAAAAAGCTAAGCCTAAGGAGAATGGAGACCATCTGTGCTGCAGATACTTGGGCTGTGCTGTGTGTGCACAGCTGGGATCACCTGCAGCAGTGCTGAGAGCGAGCCCTGGCACCGATCTAAATAAAGGGTGTTGTGTGCTACACCTGGAGCTCTCCTGGCTCTGTCCCAGCCAGCTTCTGAGTCCAGTGTATCCACCTGTGCTGCCTTCTCCAGGATGAATAGTGGGACATGCTTGCTGCTGCGTGGTCCTGCTTTGCAAGAAAAATTATGTGAGCAGCAGAGTTGTGACAGTGCCCACATCTGCTGGTGACAGGCTTGAATATGCATCTCCCAGAAAATAAAAGATATGGAGGCTTTCACTGAGTTTTCTTTAAAAAAATAGTGTTTATTACTCAGTAAAACCAGTGATTTTCAGTTCAAGATAATAGCAAAAATAATTTTTTCAGATATATTCTACATATGATTTTAGCTCAATTTTCCAGTAAGTCTGAAACGGATTATCCAGGCACATATTTGAAAGTTCTATGGCTGTAAATAGTCATTTATTAAAATAGTATTTGCTTTACTTGTCCCTTATGTTACAGAACAGTAGATTTCCCAAAGTATGAGGTGATTGGAGAGTAATCCAGGGATGTGATGATACCTTGAATATACCATTAGAACACACACTGGATCAATGGTGCTTGGAAAATGTAAGAAGCAGCCAGCTGAACAGCAGTGTCCATAGAAAAATTCCCCACTCAGATTTGACAGTGTTCCTCAACATTTTACCCAATCTCAAACGGCACTGCTGGAAGCAGTCAGGTGTTCTTTGGTCCTATTAAACTGACACTAACCTTTCATTAAGCACCAAAAACAAAGGCAAGTAACGTCAGCATAGTTACTGTAGACCAATTAAATCACCGTTTTGCAGTGTGTTGGCCAAGATTCTCGCATGTCTTTGTTCACATAAATGTACAGCCACAAAACAAAGGGGAAGAGGGCAACAACAACTGCAGCAACCAAGAGAACTCCTCCCAGGGGATTCCTATAACGGAACAAATGCAAGAGTTACTTCAAATCACTGAATCTTCAAGGCTGAAGACCTTAAGCAAAGGGAAAATGTCCCCATTATGGCAGGGGGCCAGAAAAAATGATTCATGTAGCCTTACATTCCCCCCTGCCCCAACTTTTATCTGTGCAAGATCCTCCAGGCTGTAGCACCAGCTGCTACTGCTTGGGCATCTGGAAGGTTCAGAGGGTGACATGAAACAGAAAAATAAGCTGCCAAAATCAACTATGTGTTTTCAAGGAGCTAGTCACTAAATGTGAATATTGGAATGGATTACGAAAAAAGAGAAAATAAAACTTACTTTGCTGAACTGCGACAAAGACTCATCCATACTGCAATAATCACCAGACCAAACAACTCTCTAAAAAGCCAAACAAAAAACAGATCAGAAAATAATACAAATAGATGTCTTCGTTCAGACAATACAAATTTTGCCTTCAAAACAGTAGTGGCTGCTCCTCTGGAGTAGTTCAGTATATTTTAGGATTATAATTATAAAGGTATTTACAAGGACTAACTTTGCTTCACACCACAAATCTTCAAACAGACATGACAGCTAAACAGCTGCAGAAATCCCTGCCTCCACTTTTTGTTCTACTGCTGGACTTACATTCCATAGCACATTTCTCTAATTAACACAGGCAAAGCAGGCACATTTCTCATTAATATAGTGCAAAGCGGCATCCCAGTTTTCCAGACTGTGATTAGGTGCAGAAGTAGCTGCCAGGGCTTCACCTCAGTACTTTGCAAGCACCTACTTTTTAGGCAACTCCTGAATGTCCAGGTGAGAAATTCTCCCTCCTCCTCCTCAATCCCAAGCAGTTTGGAGGACTCAGCAGCCCATGCCAGATAAACATGCATTTGGTATCGTCTCAGGAGTTTTTAAAACATTAACTACCACTCCTACAACTCCAGGAAATGAGTACAAAGCTGTTTCACTGTGCTTGTGCCCTGGTCTCTGAAAGCCAGACCAAGTAAATCTAACTGCCACAATCAGGGAAGCAATGACTTTTCACTTCCCTGTGTCCAAGGAGTCACTGGTTTGGGGCATTATGGTCCCTCCTCTTTGGTCTGATTCCTCTGGACCAACAGCACTCACTGCAACAGCCCAGAAATAAAGTTTTGGAAGGTGACATCAGGAGGAGATGGCCTGCTGAGCTGGATTCAGGCAGGGGCAAATAAAACCCACTGCTTACCTGCCTTCCTCTTCGTGAAAAATGTTTCCTTGGGCATAAGCAAACAAAGAGCAAGCCAAGGCAATGGTCCCAACAACACAGACAGCAGAATGAAGGTCACAGAGGCTCCTCCAAACATCATTATCTGAGGAAAAAAACAGACTGTCAGCAACTAGCATGAAGCATGAAGTAAACCCTAAGCATCTGTGTCTTCCACAGACCTGAATGGCAAATACCTCTTGGTGAATTTACATAAACCTGCGGTTTTACAAAAGTTGTGCTATTATAATCTTTATTTTCCACAGATCTTGACACAAGGAAAAACCCAACTATGAGTTTAACATGCAGATTCTCTTGACCAGCCGAATGCCATTATGCTGTCTATCACACACATAAACCTCCCATGAAATGTTCAAAACCACAACCAACCAACCCTCATGAGTTCTGGACTCAGGAATGCTGCCACTTTATATGCTTAAGGTAGCGAGAATGTCAAGAGACTGCAATGGTGTAATTTGTGACAATACCGTGCACTCCTGAAGGTTTTCAAGTGTGATTTTAGTTTATTCAGCATAAGTATTCACCCAGAACAGATACAGTCAGTTTGTGTATATAAAATGGCCTTATGTAAAGTTATTTCCATTGAATTAAAATACAAAAAACTTAACTATGTTCTGAAGTCCTGAAACAAATCTGATCTGAATGATCCTCTGAACTGCCATTAGCCCCTATAGCAAACACCCTTGGAAACACAGCCTTTAAATGATCCTATTGCTCCCATTGCCCTGTGGGGCAGCTGCAATACCTGGCACTGAACAAGACCTTTAGCACTTTCACAGGTCTGTGCAAAGCTCAGCTGCTCTTGCATGAGATAGATAAACAAAAACACAGATTTACAACAACAAAACAAAGTGAATTAATGTGCTAAGGTCAACACAGAGCCAGGTCATGCTCCCAGGCTTCTGCTCCAGTCGGGCTTTGAGCTGGAATCAGGGTCCAAAGGCAGGCCCATCCCAGCAGCTGGGCTTTCTGCAGGGCTCCTCTCCTCACCTCCAGCATGTCCAGCCACCAGCACTAAGCAATGACCAGCTTTTGTAGAAAGGTCCCGCAGCTTTTTGCCCTCAGAAGGCAGTAGGATGTGTTTCCACACAGCCTGATTTTATTCTGTGGTTCAATTAAAAAAAAAAAAAAGCAGCAAAACAACAACCTTTTGGGGGCAAAATTTGAGCAGAGACTGTTTTGCACACCAGTATCATACCTGTTATTGAAGGGTTGATGCTGACAAGCAGTGTCAGGGCAGCTGGCACTAAGTAGACAACCTGTTAATGACATATCAATCTACTCGGTAGCAAAACTTAGCAAGGTCAGGAAGCAGAAGTGCCCACCCACAGCAACACTTCCCCCCTTCACAGCAGTTTGTCAGAGGCACAGAGGAGATCCCAGTCCCTTGCCCTCCAGCATGCCCTGGCACTGCTAGTGCTCATCTTCACCATCGACACCCAAAGTCCCGGGCCATCAGCCCAGAGCCAGCCCTTGTTCCTCCGCTCCCAGGTTATGGAATACTGGCTGCCTGACCAACCACTGCAGAGCCCCTTCCCTGAATCCCGATCCTCCAGGGAAAGCATTGATGGGACAGGGTCCTCCCCAGCCCTGGGCTCCCCAAACCCTCCACCTGCGCTGGGGCGTTTTGCCCCCCTTTGGTGCCGCTGTCAGAGGGGCTCACACACCCCAGGGCACGCAGGGGCAGCCCCTGCCCAGCCAGCAGCTCCTGTCACACACACAGACTGTCCCCGTCTGCCCTCAGCTCCCAGCCCGGCTCACGGGGCTGGGGCCACGGGCTGCTCGTGTGGCCGAGGCAGGGCGGGCACAGGAGGGGGTTTCGCTCCCCGTTTCCCTTCGAGGCCCAGCTGAGAAGGAGGGTCCCGCTGGTGACTCAAAGCAAGCACAGGGCCATGGGCACGGGGGGGCGCCAGGTAGGAGGAACTGGAGCAGCTCGGGGTGCCCTGCACAGGGAAGCGATGCTCTGCAGAGGCAGGTGCAGATCTGGGGTGAAATAAGGCACGGAAGCACGGTCGGATTCCAGCCCTCGTTGCAGTAGAGACATCGTGTTCCCAGCGTCTGCCCGCTCTTCAGCTGGAAGCCAGGAGCAGGTTTCCTCTGGCTGCCCCGGACCGGACGGGAGCAAGCGGAGCGGGGCTGGGGCCGCCGGGATCTCCGGGACAGGAGGAGCCGAAGGGGAGGGGAAGGGCGGCCCGTACTCACCATCCACAGCCCCGCGTCGGGGTCGTTCACCTGCAGCGGGAGGCGCGCACTGAGACCCCGCAGCCGTAGGCCCGGCCGGGGCCGCGCTCCGCGGGAGGGGAGCGGAGGGGACGGGAGGGGAGCCCCGGCCTCACCTGCACGGCGGCCGCCAGCCCGAAGAAGGCGGCCATGAAGAGATTGCAGAGCCGCCACAGCCGCGCAGCCATGGCCGGGGCAGGCCGGGGGCGGGGACAGAGGGGAGGCTGGCGGGCGGGCCCCGATCCCGATCCCAGCGGGGCCGCCTGGGACGGGACGGTCAGCACGGCGATACTGCGAGGGAAGTGAGGCCCTGGCACAGGTTGCCCAGAGAAGCTGTGGCTGCCCCATCCCTGGAAGCGTCCAAGGCCAAGGTTTGGCAATCCTGTGAGTGAGCAAAGTTCAGTAACACAAGAGCGAGGGAAGGCAAAAGGCCTCTCTGTCTCTCCTGAGGGTAGGGTGGGAAGGAGGGATTGGTTTACCAACTGTAGCGTTCGTTACCGCTCTAATTCACAGAATCACAGAGTGTTCTGAGCTGGAAGGGACCCATAAGGATCATCGAGTCCAACTCTTGAGTGAATGGCCCATACGGGGATCAAACTCACAACCTTCATGTTAGCACCGTGCTCTGGCCAGCTGAGCTAAATGGAATTCAAAAGCAATCAGGCTGTGACATGCCTTAGAAATAAAAAGGTCTTTCAGTGTTGGGTGTGCTTGCTGCAAAGAAAAGGTCGAGGCTGTTCACTTTAAAGCTTTACCAGCTATCCCGAGCATTTCCTCCAACCGCCCGCTCCAGGGACACAGGAGACTTTATCGGCAGAAGGCAATACTAACTTCTCCCATGAGAGGGAGGCCAAGAACCTTTAGTATCCTTGAGTAGAACTTGAGCTACTTGTTCCTCGATATTAGGCAAAACATCTTCCCTCCTTATGACTCTCTGGATCTGCTACTTACCCCATAGCAGTCCAAGCTTATCTTCACTTTGGCAACTCCACCTGTAAAGAACAGAGGCAGCAGGGATGGGCCCTGCAGCCAAGCTGGGATATTGAGAGCCAGGGCATTTCCCAAGGGCCTGTACCAAAGATGTTACTGAAACACTGCCACAGTCATCCATTGCAGTGACCCATTCCATAATGGCCCTCATCCTTGTGTCATGAATGGTCATAGATTGGTTTAGATTGGATCAAAAATGGGCAGGTGAAGGGTTCAGGGCCTTTGGTGTGTTCCTGGCCCCAGGACCCTGACTGCAATTCCAATAGGGACATCTGGAGATAAATGCATGGTTGCACAGCTGATATTGCCCAAAAAGTCTCTGGGTTTAGTTGCCTTAACTGGTGGGTAAGGTGCCAGGAGCAGGGAAGGATGGGGCCCACTTTCCTAGGAATGGGAGCAGCCTCATGTTCCCTGATTGACCAACTTCAGAGGACACATTTCTGAAGCAAAGGCAAACCCATCCCCGGGATTGCTTTTTCCTCAAGGACCTGGGCGCACCATGTGGGTAATGCAGAGGGACAGGGAAACATGGTACGTACTTCAAGGGTATTTGATTGTTGGGTGAGAACAGTCTGTAATGTTGAATTTCATATGTAATATTGGTTGTTGAATGACAATGCCACAGTATATCCTAACTACCAGGGACTGTTCCAGCTACACCAGTCATGGGCTAAATGAACTCAACAGACATCTTGGTGGGGATGGCCAGTGACTACTGAAATAATAAGTGTACTTGTGTAGAGTTATATGAATATATATGTATATGTATATAACATAGTTGGAAAGTGTAAGATCCAGGCATGATGTAAATGGTACAGAATAAGGGGTGGATGATGTCCTGGTTGCAGACAGAAGGGCACCTTGGGAAAAAATGCTGACAAACCACTCTCGTGTCCTGGTGTGGCACAAATTTTCAGGCATAAAGTGAAAAGTAACAGACGTCACATATGCTGACTTTAGGAAGGTTTTTAACACTGGCTGTCCTGACCCCTTCTTAAGAAGATATAAGGGCATGGTGAGTGTAAAACTGGTGAGATCATTGTACCTCAAGTGCTAATTATCAGTGTTTGTCAAAATGGAAGGACATATTCAGGGAATTTTTGCAGGGGTCCATTCTGATGCCAGATCTTTTTAATTACTTCAGTTAACAGCCTGGATGATTAACACCCATGACTGCTTTATTAAACCTGCTAATTACTCCAGGCTGTTGAGGACAGCAAAGACGACAGGATTCAGCACTAGATGGAGAAATGGCCTGCAATCTACAGGGCAATATTCAACAGGTATCACTTCCAGCATTACTTTTATGAGCAGTGAACAACACAGGTTCAGGTGAGAGAACTGGGTGGATGCAGTTTTCCAAAAAAACCAAACCAACCCAAAAAACAAACAAAACAAACAAAAAAACCAAACCAAACAAAAAAAAAACCCAACCAAAAAAAACCCCACCAACCCAAAAAACACCTCCCCCTCAAAGAAAAAAAGAGTCCATCGTATAATGGAGAGCAAACTGAATACCAGCAATGGAAAAGGCAAACACCATCCTGGAGCATGTGAGCTGTAGCCTACAGGGCAAGCTGGGGTAGTATGCCTAGCTGGGGATGCTGTGCTTCAAAAAATGCAGATGGACAGAGAAAACATCAAAGGAGGTCACTGAGGATGCTGGGAGGCATAGAAAACATGAAGAAAGGCTGAAGGAAATGAATTGATGTAATGTGTAGAAGAGAAAGCTGAGGCAAGGACAGGAAGGGAAACATCGTAGTTCATCACTGCACATCATCAAGTGCCCAAGGGGTCATTTCGAAGAAGGCCATGGCCATAGTGAACAGGGCAGGATATAAAAGATTTCAAATTAAAAAAAAACCCCTGAAGTTAGGCTTTTGGATGACGTTAGGATGTGTGCCAGAACAGATCGCTAGGGAATGGCACAATCCTCTGTCACTGGAGGTCTTTAAGGAAAGGTTTCACAAACATGTCAGAATGGGTATTGTTGATCCTCCCAAATTTGCAGTGAGGGGAAAGTATGACTTTACCTAATTGTAAGCAAACCACATGTAGGTGGCACAAAGCAGAAGTGGAAGTCGGCTTGTGCCAGTGTTTGCCAGTAGGCACTGGGTTGCTGCATTATAGCCTGCGAGGTGCCAACCTTGGACCTGCCCTCAGGGGTTGATGCAGAAAGAGAAGGCTTAAGCAAAACAGGGAAGAGAAAGGAAAGATGTGGAATTAGGGAGGGGAGCAGTTCTGACCTCTTCTCCCACTTCCTGACAAAGGTGAGCTCAGCTGAGCGTGAGTTGTTCCCTGCAGAGCAGGGTTTGGGCAGAAGGCTGGGCTCCTTCTGTGCCCCAGGGACTGTTCCAGCTCATCTCCCTGACCCCCACACAACGGAGCAGGGAAACCATAAGACTCTAGGAGGGAAGAGAATGCTTTCCTAAGTTCAAAACATATGAGGAAAGAAAAATCTTGCCTTAACATGCGGCGAGAGGAATCAATATGAGCTGAACTGGGAAAGAAGAAAAAATCAAGGGAGGTTGGGGCGGCAGCTCCTGCCCCAACCTCCTCCTCCACTGCACTTGCACAAAGGGTGGTGGTTTGCAGTTCCTGGAGGCACTTCCAGTGTGTGTTCAGGGCTGTATTATCACCTCCATGGTGGCCTGGGCAATGGAGCAGCAGGGGAAAGAGTCCTCATACTTTTAACGCATGGGACGTCCAACTCTTACCTCAGCCCATCTCCATTCATAAAGGGGGTCACTATTATTTCTGTTACAAAGATGAGGGCACAAGGCCTCCTGTAGGTGAAGGGACTCTCCTACGACATGCAGTGGGCTGGAGAGAGCCCACGGCTCTGGGACAACCATTTCACGTCTCTAATTCACACTATGTGCTGCCCCTACGACTAGGAATGTAGGTTTGCTGGAGTTAAGAGGAATGGTCAGAAACCATGTGCTGGCTTGAACAGCAGTGGCCAAGAGCAGAAGGAAAATGAGGGGGAGCCTGATGGTGGCAGGAAGAGGCTGATGCCCTGGGTGTCCGGGAAAGCACGGCAAGGAGTTGTGCCCTGTGGTCTCGGGAGAGTCAGAAGTTAGCAAGGGGCTGCCTGTATGGGAGAAGTCTTAATCCTAGGGTGAAGATGAGAAATGCGATAAAGCTGCTCGGGCCGACTGTCGGCCCCCGAGGGGCCTCCCCGGCCACAGGGATGTGAGACAGGACAGCAGATATCCGGGCGCCCCCGGCTAAGGGGCTGGTGGGGCCGAGCGCGGTGCGGGGTCCCCTGATGGGCTGCGGGCAATGCTCCCGGGCCGAGGGAGCAGGAGCGGAGTAGAGCCACAGCACCGCCCGGGGATGCCCCGTCCTCCCGCGGGAGGCAGCGCCGCCCCCGCCCCGCCGCAGCGGTGCCGCAGGCGCGGGGCCCCGGCGGGGAGGGGTTTCGCGGCCCCAG
>VZRV01001105.1:553967-632074 GCA_013398115.1 Falcunculus frontatus | reverse complement strand
TGCCGGGGCTCAGGGCCTGCCCGGAGCTCGGCCCCGAGCTCGGCCCCGGCCGCCGGGACAAAGGCCAGGCTGGACGCGGCTCCGGCCTCTCCCGGCCGGGGACGGTTCTGCGGCCACTCCGGGTGACCGGTGCAGGCCGCGACTGCAGCAGCATCCCTGGGGGGCCCGGCCGGAGCAAAGTGCACTGGGGGCAGCCCGTGCCCGCAGGAGCCCCGCGGTGCGGCCGAGGAGCGGCGGCGGCGGGGCCGGGGCTGCGGGCCGACGGCACTGCCTCGGCCAGCCGCGGTCTCCCCCGGCCCTCCGCCTCCGGTGTGTGCTTTTCTCAAGACAAACGTTTAAGTAAAATCAGTTCAACGCGAACTTGCGGTTCAGTTTCGTTCCGTTCCGATGGAAATTTACAGTGCTGCAGCGGGTCGTGTTGGTTCCCACCGGCACTTGTTGATGGTTGAGCAGCCTTGCAAAAACGGTGGATATTTGTTTTTCAGAAAGGCCTCAGCAAACCCTTTGAGTTTCTCCTTTAAAGTTAGACCACTGAAAAATACTCTCTGCTTGAGCAATATTGTAGGCCTTATTAGGCTTAGGTGGCACAGTGCTGGTTTGTTTGTTGTTTTTAATTAACTATAGGGATGGTAATATTAAAGAAGCAGTTTACCCTGTTTTGGGAGCAAGAAAAAGGAAAGGTTGCTCTCTCTGTGACAGAAGTGCAGGTACTGTCCTGAGATAATGTTTGTCACAGGTATTTGCTATATTGTGAGTTGTCCTGGTATGGACTGTGCTGAGACTGGTGGGGACTTGTTTGGGCAAAGAACTGATAATTAAACTGAAGAGTTTGTTATACTTGAGGTAAAAAGGTGAATTTTGGCTCCTTGTAGCTTCTGCTTTGTGAAGAATTATGTTTTGGGCCTTGTCAAGGTAGTATTATCCATCTTTCAAAAACCATAATCCCAGATCTTGTGAATGAAATGCACAGGTTAAAAACTTGACCATGATATGGCAAAGCAGTTGTGATTAAATAAGAACTAGCCTTGTAGTTCAGTTACAACCTTTGATGTTGCCCCTTGTATTTCCACCTGACCCGTTTTTCATATTTGAGTTGTTCCTCTGAATCACCCGTGTCTCCAAGGCTGAGAGTTGGTTTTGCACCCTGACACCTGTGATGCCCTGTGAGCTCGTGGTGATACAGCGTCTGCATGCTCTCTCCGCTGGAAGGAAAGGCAGTTGGTTCTGCTGTAGCTGGTTTAAAGTGGCTGTTTAAATATGGATTCAGGACTATGGGCCAGTGTGATGATGCCCAAGTGCTGGTGGTTTTTCCTAAGGTAACAGATAGGTGTTTAGGTGTCCCAGGAAGAGTTGCGTGTGGGATCCTGGATGGATGCTGGAGCAGCAGGTTGCTGTGGCTGTGATGGTTCCTGGAACCTGCAAGAAACGCCGTCTCGGGAGGACCTGTCCTGCCATGCCACCTGCGTGGGCTCTGGGTGGGATGGGAAGGGGCTGGACGTGGCTGCAGGTGGTGTGCAGGCTGCTGGGGCAGATCTGGCTGCTCTCCAAGATGCACAGTAGCCTTGCCCACAACATGTGTTCCTGCTGATGCCAAGGCAAGCTGAGCTGAACAAAGAAAACCCCACAAAAGTGTCGAGCGTTCCACAGTTGGGATGCCCAGCTTGTGGTGGGGCTGGGCAGGCATTGGAGCAAGGGAGGTGCAGGAACGCATTGCTCCAATGCATTGCTGGGTGGGGAGGAGAGTAGGTAGGACTGCATCGGTGTTGATTTAATTGGCTTAAACAGCATGACAAGGTGGAGCAGGGAAGTCGTTAAGCTGGAAACAAGTAATTATATTTTTAAAAAAAAGTTCCGCTCAGTTAATTTTCAGCCAGAAACACTCTGACCTGGCTTATGCAACTGCTGCTGTGAGGGAGGTTGGGAGTGGGAGAGGGTGAAACTCTCATGCCAAGGGACTGTGACAGTGCTCCCCTCGACAGCAGTCTGTTGCTTTTGGAGACCCTGCCCAGAGGCCATGTGCTTGGCCAGGCTCGCCTGAGGTGAGAGTCCCTTGAAGGGGATTTCTGTTTTGGTGTCAAGGCCAGCAGTTTTATAAGGAGTGTCTGCTGTCAGGGCATTCATCAGGGCCTGGGGGTAGGGAAGAGTTGTGAGGATGGTGGTACAGGGGAGAAGTCTTCAGAGAAATTGAGGCCCATCACATTGATGTCTGGAGCAAGGGCAGCAGCTCCAGAAGGTCTCTTCAGGCCACCCAGTGTTGGTTTTCGTTCTGTATCCTGCACCATTTTTGATGCGCACAGGCTAAAGTCCTGCAGGTGACAATACAGAGGTGGAGGGACAATGCCCTGTCCATGTGCTGGGCTCACTGTGCAGTCATGACCCTCAGGCCTGGTGGTCAAGCAAGGGGTTGCTTCAGGCCTTCTCACCCTTACTGTTCTGCATTGCCCCAGCTTCACGCTCATGTCTTCTCTTGGCTACCTGGATCAGCTGCCCATGCCAAAGGACCTGCAGCTTCATTTCTTCCCAAAGAGTCTCCTGGCCAGTGCAGTTCATGGTGCTATGTTCAAAGTACAGCTTGGAGGCAAAGGAGAGCTGGGCTTCTGAGTATTAAAATAGATCCTATTCCATAATTTTTTAAATGTCTGCTGTGTGCACACTGAAGTCTGTCTGGATGTTGGTGACTGCTGGTGTGAAGAGTTGTTGTCCTTCTTACTCATGTGTAATGTTAAAGTTCAGGAACAGTCCTGAATATTTAGTGTCCTGGACGTTTTGTGGAGGAAATAGATTCTGTGGGAAGTAGAATACCTTTGACAGCAATTTAAGGAAAAACCAGCACCCAAACTGTAATTGGAGCAATTTTGTGTTTCTCTCATTGCCAAAATTAGTAATAGTCATTACTGCTAACATTATTCAGAAAATGATCATTTGAAGAATTGTGGTATGACGTCTAGAAATGTAGTTAATTCCAAGGCATAGGGAGAATTTTGATTCTAATTACAACCTGTGGAGTCACTCGTCCTAACTACAGTGCCAAACAGGAACTGGAACCACTTATAACTGACTGTTATGGAATCAGCTCAGCTGCACTGGGCATTCAGGAGGACTGGAGGCAACTGGGACTTCTTCAAATACTCACTGCCTGGTGTGCTCTGGTGTCTTTAAAAAACAGAGCAGAGCTACTGTATATATCTTCTCAGAGTGTACATGATGGCTCAGATGTGTTGGGTGGGAATTCCTGACCGGTTCAACCAGAATTTGGGATTCTCAGTTCCCTTCACATGAGTGTGTGGTCCTGTTCCTCCCTCATTGATGTCTTTTCCCTCTTCACTTGACTCCAGCCATTTTAGCAAAAATCAGAGGAGGTCTGTCTCTTGTGAGAGTCCTTTGTGGGTATGAGGCAAGGGGCCAGAACAGGGAGGTTGTTAAGAGGTGTCTGAGTGCATGAGGAGATGAACTAGAGTCCCTCTCTCACCCTTGGGTGCCATTCATGTCATCAGTGGCTCACTGAAGTTGGAGGATCGGTTCCTACTTACAAGGAAACTCTGTCCTGTACCTTTCTCTTTGTGGCAGAAAAGAGCTGCTGGGAGGCTTTTTGAGAGGTCAGGAGTTGTTCACATTTGGCTGGTGACAGAATTGGTGAGTACTGCGATGGACTGCGTCAGTCACTGCGGTCAGGTGAATTCGGTGTGGGTGTGTAATGTACCCCGTGTCAGTGGGGTAATCATGGCTCCTGCACACAGCACTGGTAGAAGCAGAATATTGCTTGAAACCATTTGTGGGCATCACTGCCACCAGAGTGATCCTCAGTATGGGAATTCAGTAAGAGGTGCTGTGACTCCTGTGTCCTCCTCTGTTGCTTGCTGCCTTGGTGAGTGTGTGGAGTGACTAGAGCTGCTCCCCTCCCCACTGTGGAAGGTGCTCCTGGACCCAGGTCTGGCGGAAGGAGAGGAATGAGATGTTGGATCTGCTGGAACAGATGGGCAGTGTCAAAAGGCAGGTGGGGAGGACTTACCTCTCTGAGCAGAGAGGCATGATGGGCAGAGAAAGTGAGTTAGCGGTGTCAGCATGGCAGTTTGCTTAGGAAAACTCACGGGAACCTCATGGTAACAAGAGCCAGGGGGGAGGTGTAGGAGTTGTGAAGGAGCAGCAGGTGAGCAGCAGTTTAGGTATGAAGCAGTGTATGAATGGCCAGGTAAATGAAACATATGATGTAGATATGAGAACAAGGAAGATAGAAAAGAACAAGGTAAGAGGGGACTGGAGGGGAGAATCAATGCCTGTCTGCAGTAGGTAATAAAATAAATGTTATCTGTCCCTGTGTATTTAATTGCCCATTCTTATGCTAATACAGGCCAAGTGAGCAGATGGGAACTGATTGAATACAGTCAGAAAGAAGGTGCCTGAACTTCCACTTGCCCTTGGTGCAGTTATCAAACCTTAGTGTGTTAGCGGACAGCACTGATGCAAGCTGACTCTGGCGGACTGATGGGTGTATGTCTACTTGGACATAATTGCATTTGTTAAGAAAGATAAAAGTTGTGTGGTGAGCAAACCAGTGTATTTTAGTTCATTTGTGCCTCCAGTTTATTCGTGTATGGGCCCTATGGCCATGTCTGCTTTGTGTTTGAGTCTTGTCATACGTACGCTTGTGTGTGTAAGGTTGTATTGGTATGTGGGCACATGGTTTTGCATTTTGGCTTTCTATTTTGATGTACTTAAAATCAACTGATGTTTTTGATCTGTCTGTTTTCCTGGTAAAGGGGCAGCCCAAAAGTACTAGTAAGTCTCCTCAGATGCTGGGAGGCCTTTACGGTTACTTTATGCTGATTTGAGGAAGCCAAGAGGTGTGGAAGTCACACTGTTGCCCATCCAAATGAGGGTAATCCTGCAAGAGAAAGATGAGTTTTGTGAGGAAGCAAAAAAAGCCAAAATGTGTACTTTCCAAACTTCATGTTATTGAAGAGTCCCTGAAATTAAATTTGTGGATATGCAGTGAAGCATTGCTTACAGGATTCTCGTGTAACCACATCAAGCTCTGCATGTAACAAACACACATAAACAGCTTTTTAGCATCGTGCAGCTTTGAAGTTGGATGTCTTCTGTTTGATTTAGGTTTGATAAGATTTTATGTGAAAGAAAATGTGGAGGCCTGCTTCCTGGTGGAGGAAGCAGGCTACCTGTTGTAGCCTGTGGGGACTGGAAAGGAAAACTGTGTAAGGGGAAGAAGCTGTGCAGGGTGTTTGTGTAGTGCTCTGCCCTGTGGGTAGGAACTGGCAGCAAATATCCATGCAGGCTTCACAGAAGTGACGTTTATAAAGACGACATAAAAATCTCTGAACGGATGTGATGCTTCTGGCATCCTCTCAAAGGCTGGAGTGCACTGATCTGGACCAGCATTGGAAAGGTGCTGGTGATGTTCCCAGCTCTCATGTACCTCATTTAAAATGGGCTTCATTGTATTCAAATGCCTCCTTAGATGTGGATGTGGGTCTTGCCCTTCTTCCTTGTGCTACAACAGCAGCATCCACTCAAGAAGGTGGGGATTGCTATGCTGCAGCAGCAGGGTAAGGAAAACCTGCCTGGTACTGGCAGTTGAACCTTTTCATTGTAGTTCAAGAGGTGTCACCTTGGGATATAGGCTTTTTCATGGATATTCTGGCCAGGATGGATTATTACTGCATGATGTTGTCTGCTGGCTTTGGAGAGATGAACAAATGTTTTGGGGATTCCTTTGTTGATCCTGATCATTTATGGTTGCTGGGCTGTAGCATCTCTTCTGCAATGAGAAACAGAGTCCCTCTGATGACACTAGTTCAAAAGAATCTGTGTCTTTAATTTTTATATAGTTTTATAACTGTTTTTATATAGGTTTGGGTGATTTTTGGTTTTTAGTTCTCCCTGTGCAGTTCTGCTGCTGCTCCCTTGGCCAATGCCTTCAGTAATGTGAATCTTCCACCGTGTTATTCCAGGCTGCTGGTGTTCCCTGCAAAGGGCTTTTGTCTGTCTTCTGAGTACTCAGGTTTCTTTTCATGTTGTGAACTTGTTTGATTGCAGAAGGGATGTGTGAGCAGTGGGTAAATGACAGTGCAGTGCTTGTTGAGCATGGAAAAATGTCTTTCAAAAAGGTGTGTTACTATAGCTGGATTGGTTAATGTGCAGTAGTTACTCATGGTGAATCCCTGAAGAGAGACACTTCACCTATATTTCTTTAGTTCAGCTCATAGATAACTTGAATACTGTGTCTCTGCTAGGCTGAGAATGGAACAGCTATTGCATGTTTGTTATCCCTGCATCTGCACATGTCCCTCTGGTTTGGAGGATGTCTGGAGCATGAGTGTGAAGCTCACCCCTCGCAGTCGGCACTGACTTGGGAGTTTAGGGGGCTGTCACAATATTGAAACACTTGATTATCAAAATCAATGAGAAAGGAAAGTGCTCAGAGTTATCCTGAAGGTGCTGAGGAGTTAAGCCATTGTTCATAAAGTGTGAAATGCAGGGAGAGTGGGTTTCATCTCATTCTCCTGGGACAAGATTGCAGCCTTGGAGCTTTGGTTTTTACTCATGGTTCTTTTAGTGTCTGAACAGGACAAAATAATTTTTGGTGTGACTCTCCACCCTGTTTTCTACCCCCACCCACCTCCTTGTACTGCTGCTGAGTTGCTGGACAAGTTATCTGTGTTACAGGTCTCTTGCTGAGGTTTGCTAGGTGGACTTATGTAAACTGTGTATGAGATGCTTGGAAAACTGCCACTGCAGGTGGCACCTCGTGTGGCAGCCTCTGGAAGGGGAGATCCTGTGCTATCAGCATTGAACTGACTGCAAGAGCTGGTATGGATGTACCTTTTACGTACGTGTACCTTTAACATGCGCAGCCCCTCTGTTCACCTTGTTGGCATTTCCGTGTTGGCCCATGTTTGTCCCTTTGCCTCATGAGTGGTCCCAACTCAGGACCTGCCTTCCCTCTTGGGAACTGTGTCTGAGTGAATTGGCCTTTTTCCTGGGACCCTTCCTGAAGCTGAAGGGAAGGGTAGACTACAGGGAGATATACAGTAGGAGAGACTTGAACTAATTTCTGTGATTTAGTATGTTAAACTCAGAGCACCCAGAGGACAGTAGGGATGTGTTTTAAACCAAAGGATGTAAAAGAAGACTGATAAACTTTGGCAGCCAAATACATTTGGAAATAATGATAAGGGGGAGAGTTGAAAACTTGCTCTGCCTCAGCAGTTGAGCTGCCTCAGCAGGGAAGCTTTGTCAGCCTGAGCATATGCATTTGGGAGCTGGTGTTCTGGACACACAGTCATGCTGACTTTGGTTCTAAACTTCTCATTCCACTTTAATTTATGTTACATTAGTCTGGTTCTTAAGGGCATCTGCAATCTTACTGGGTTTCCTTTTGTTTGAGGGGAAGCTTTAGCTCTTGGAGGTCCCCATGATGTGCATTTCCTGGTCTGCTTAGGTGGCTGTTTCTTCAAGATCAGTCCTGCAGTTCATGTAGGTGCAACATGTCTGTGTCTCCTCGTGGTTAGGTGGAAAGGTGCAAATGTGATTTTTATCAGGTGTCATAGGTTTATTTAAGCACCATCCCAGTGGAGCTCTCTGCAGCCCTGTTGGGTGTCTGCTCCATGCCTGCACAGATCCTTTGTGGGGCATGTGGGGTTTCATTGGCCTGGATTTGCATCAGGAATATCATGTGATGCTGCAGAGCATCTTCCAAAATGTGTGACCTTGACTCCTCAGGCTGTAACCCTCGGTGGTGAGATCCCCGATCTTGCTGTTAGTGAGGAGATACAACATAGTGTTGCCAGGTATCACTGTCCTTCTCCCTTCTATTTCTCCTCTCAGGTGAGCTGAAGTGCCATGCACATGGGTGGTGCAGTGACAGTGTTCAACGGCTATGGCCAGTTGACTTCTGTATGAGCATCAAGGGAGATGGGAGTATATGTATTGCACAAATAGTGTATTTATTAGCTGCTAAATTGATTTTCTCTTCTGCAAATGAAAGCCTCAGTGTTTGCCCTTTACTGGAGGCAGGGCAAGCCCTCCAGGAAGCAGACAGCTCTGCTGGTCCTGGAGCGAACAAAGAGTCCAAGCGGCCGGAGTTAGTCTGTGTTTTGAATAATTTATCTGATCTTTCTGAGGTGCTTCAAGAAATGCCCTGTGGCGTAAGGAGGACAGCTCCTGGGAGCAGACAGCTGAGCTGAATGGGAGTTGGTCCTTTATCCGTTTTTGTCTAGGCTTATTTTTTTTTCTGTGGACCAAAGGGGTGTTGTGGTTTGCTTTGGACCTAATTCTCTGGAAGTGGTTCTCTGAACTGAATTAGCTATCACTTTGCTTTTGGACCAGAAAGCAAAGTGTTTGTACTTTGAAGAGGTTTGTGGACAGAGATAAAACAGTTTCCTTTGAAAACATATGGCTGTGTTGTTTGACCTGGGAGGGGTTGTGGACTAAGATAAAAGCACTGCATTTGGAAATCTCTTCTGGGGAGCAGTGGGACCATGTTTGATTTTTCCTGTAAAGACCAGTTCCTCTCCTGAGCACTGTCAGTTCAGGACTTGGTCTCATGCCAGACTCTGGCAACCTCATCCTACCTTTGATATCCTCTTCTTTCCTCTTGTCCCACTCAGAGACTCAGGAAGGGGGAGCATGGTCAGAACGGCTTTGTACAGTGCTGGCCAAGACTTACGGCCGAGAGCTGAGGAGATGTTCTTCAAGGTCCTTTTTGCCTTGGGGGTAGCTGCAACAATCAGCGTGTGGAAAGTGGGGTGTTTGCATGTCAGCTTTTAGAGCTGGTTTCCTTCATGATTTGGGGAAGAGGTCAGCTCTCTGCTTTCTGATCTGACATAGCCCAGCTGTTGTCACTAGAAAGTGTGACACTAAGGTGTAAGTTAGTATGCAAGTTTACACAAAAGAGTTGTGAATGAGCTCAAACTTCTGTTGGAAGAAGAAAGGGTTCGATGCAAAGGTTTAGATATGTGCTGCTTTAGGCAGCAGCTTGGCAGTTGAATTCTTTCTGCACTGGAGATACATGTTGTAGAATATCTGAACAAGCCTGCCAGCATTCTCCTGGAAATGCAAAATCTATTTAAAAACATATTTCTAATTAATTTATTTCTTTTCGAGAAGAATTGGAGTAATATCCTGGAGCTTATCTGCCCAGCTGGTTATGCCAGTCACAACCAGATAGGCTTCTTGTGGATTAAGCTTTGCCACTGTGCATCAGTGCTAGATGTCCTTGGGGCTAAGAGCAAAAATTTACTCTCTGGCCTTTTTCTGTGGTTTTATCCCAGCTGATCCTGCTGATGAGGACTCCAGCTGAGCAAACGGGAGAAGGATCTTCTCAGCAAGTGTGGAAGTGGCAAAGATTGAGACAGGAGTGGTGGGAGCTGGTGTCCAAGGCCTATGTGTGTCTGTCTGGATGGTCGTGTAGGAGGGCTGGGCTGGCTTCCCCATCAGGGCCATGATTTGGAATCTTCTGTGACTTGAAAGAAATTCCCGGTCTGATTTGTCAGTATGGCTGCTTTTTTCCTGCCCTACAAAAGTTACAGGAAATGAAGAATGTGTGAATGTGCAGTTTATTTGAATGAAGCCCTGCAGTGTTTCTAGGTCTGGTCATTTGCTTTGATATTGACAGGCCTTAGTCAGGGCTGACTTGATCGGGAGCCTGGAACTGAACTGGCAGCAGGAATCCTGCTTCGTCTCTGAGCTGCACCCTGCTCCCTACCAGGGCGCTGTGCTGCTCTCTCAGGACCTGGGACGCAGTCCAGGAGCCACTTGTCCACAGTGTTATTTCCAAGTAGTAATAGCAGCTTTTTGGGAAGATTTGTGTTGGGTTTCCCTCTCAGAGCTGAGTGATACTCTGACTTTGGCAGCAGAGCTCTGACTGCCTGGTGTTCTCAGAATAATCCTGTGCTGGCGAGACCCAAACCAAACGCAGATAATGCTCTGTGACAACATTCTTCAACAGGTTGATGTCCATGCTGTTGAACAGTGCAGAAATGGAAGGTGTAATAATACTGGGGTCAACATCTTGCTGTCCCTTCAGGTGTTGTGTTCAGGAGTTGTGGGTTTAGCAGCCAACACAGGTTGCTCCATGGCAGCTGAGCTGGCAAAGGGGAAGTTTGGGTCATCTTCATCCAAGCTTGCAGGAGTTGCTGCTGCTTTACTGCCCAGCAGGAACATTGACTCATGTGCCAGGAGAAAAGTGACTGCTCTTCCAACCTTGATGATTCAGTCCCAAGTATGGCAGTTGTTCTAGATAACTGTGGGTTTTATATGATCTGGTCCATGTTAGGACTCAAAGAAATGCAAAGACACTTGAAAATCTCTTTGAAAAGAGAAGTAAAATAATCACATAAAGCAACACAGTGAAAGAATTGTGTTTGTGCTACATGGGCACGCACATTATGCTGGGATCAGCCAGAGCCCAGGTAATGCCCTTACTCCCTGCTAAGGGAACTGGCAAGCTGGGTGTCCAGGGATTCCTATGATGAGTTTAATATTTTGTGTCGACTAATTACCCCTTTCTGCCTCATGCATAAGCATATCAAACTCCTCTTTAAAAACAGTTAGGACTCTTGGCTTTCAGTAGATGATTTCAGTCATTAGCTGATGTATTCTTTCTGTTGCCACACCTTGGTGATTTCATGGCACTTGTGTAGCTGTTGATCTGGCATCTTCAGCATGCATGCGCTACTCCGTCTATAATGCCCGTGTCTCAGAGATGTTTTAGAGTGTGATGGTATTCCTGCCCTGGTGTGCCTTGGGCTAGGCAAGGAACCAGCCTCCTCTCCCCTTACCAGCATATGGGTGTTCTTTTCCCACTGATGGGATGTTATTTGCGGTATCTTTGGAGTTCACATTCTCTTTGGAGTTTGCTGATGGTCTTGTATGGAGCAGAAAACATGGGCAGCAAGGCCAGGTTGATACCTCAACTTCCCCCCCTCTCAGATGCCTCCGAGGGCAGCAGCACCAGAAGCCGTGCTAAGCTGTGCTGGTGCTACGCTACGAGCAGAGATGGCTCTTGCGTCATTGATACAAGGCCGTGCAGCTTCCACCTTCTCGGCAAAAAACCGGGAGCCCTGCTGTAGTGGAGAAGTTGCAGCATCATAATCAAAGTCATTGTGGGTCAGTTTGCTCTGGAGCAAGCGTGGGCCAGGCGGGCAGCAGCGCTGGCTCTGGCCACAGGCCGCACACGGGCAGCTGCGAAGGTGTAAAACTTCTTTGTGGTGCTCGGACACCTTGCGGGAGCCAGGAGGGGCCTCTTGGTGCTTTTGTGTGGGATAATGAGTTTGTATGCAGGGCTGGTGCACGCATTCCTTTTACTGGAAGCTTGCAGGGAGAAGGAGTTAATGGGGACAAGGGCAAGGGAAGAAGGATCTGAGTTGGGGCTACTGGCTGATATTTTTGCAAGAGTCTTCTGTTACCCAGCGTGAGACCGCGGGGATTAGCTGGGCAGACTCTCAGGCTCCTTCCGTACTGAGGGCCCGCCTGCCCTCTGCACAGCAATAGAGCTTTTTTCCACAGACTTTCAAAATCCAGTGCACTTGGGGAATTTTTATTGAGAGATTTTATGGTGCTTATTTCTTTAGCAGAGAAACTTTGTGTTTGCCCCTAGTTATTTACCCTAGTAAAAGGGTAAACAGTAAGGTTGCTGCTTCCCGAATGTGCAGTGGTGCTAAATTCCTCAAGCACATTGCTGTTGTGCCTGCATCCCAGAGCCTGCTGGATCACACCTGCCTCTTCCAAGTGTTGGCAGGTCGGGTTGTTGTCATTGCTCAAGGAGTGGGAGCTTTGCCACGACCTGCCCCTTACATCAAGCAATGGATCTGTACCCAGGTCTGTAGTGTGGTTATCTGGTATGATCTCTGTGTGATTAGGAAGAAATTTTTTGCTTGGGAAGAAATTATTCCCTGTGAGGGTGTTGAGGCCCTGGCACAGGGTGCCCAGAGAAGCTGTGGCTGCCCCTGGATCCCTGGAAGTGTCAAAGGCCAGGTTGGATGGAGCTTGGAGCAACCTGGGACAGGGGAAGGTGTCCCTGCCCATGGCAGGGGGAGGAATGAGATGGTCTTTAAAGTCTCTTCCTGTGCAAACTATTCCGGGATTGTGTGAGTCCGGCTTGGCTGCTGGCAAGGGCGAAGAGGGGGCTGCAGGCAGTGCTGCTTGCCCAGGTTGCAGTTGTACAGGTGAACTGTCATTAGCAGCACCTGTGGGGGAATGTTGCGAAAAGCCTCTGTACGTGTCCTCCCCTGCTCTGGGCAGGTGTCTCTGATGGAAGTGTGGAACGCTGTGCTTGACCAGGTCTGGTCTTTTGCTGCGGTGGCAGTGTTGGAGGGCTAGGCTTCCATGGGAAATTGCCTGGGCATGAGCAGCTGGACCTTCTGTTTTAAAATATTGCTTAATATGGGCAGATTTACTCCAAACCTTCAGCTTTCTGGGAACAAAACAACCTCTTCAATCTTAAAGTTTGTTACTTCGTACGGTACCCTGGTCCACTCCTTTCCTGTCAGATGCCAGTGTTTGTCCCCTGGGTCCTGGTGATGAGACTGCTCTGTATTCAAAGCAGTGCAGCCTAAAGTTTGATCTAAAAAATCCATTTTATTTATGATTTTAGAGTAAATTTTCAAATATAAAAGGCAATTCTTAATGCTGATGCTCTCCTTTGAGTGAATGAATGAGAAATGGTCTCTTACTTTAGGCTTTCAGATAAGTTCTGTGAAAAAGCACAGAAAGAAAGCTATGCCTTTTTTTTTTCAGCATTATCCTTGGTTTTTTTATCAATACTGGTATTGAGAATTTGCTTTTTCTTGCAACTAACCAGATATAGCATTCCTACTCCTGAGAGAGCCATGGTTTCTCACCATGCTAGTGCAGCAAGAGCTCAATTAAGGCTTCTTAAAAGGTTGCCGATTGTTGAAGTGGATTTGTGCCTTCTGCTTTGCCTGTGACATGAGGGTAACATGGTTTGTTTCAGTTTTTGTTTGTTTTTCTTTTTAATCTGAATTGTAGAAATCTTGTGCCTTTGCATTTCTTTCAATTAAAAAAAAAAAGATTTTTTTGTTTTTACTCAGTATGCAAATTTGTTGCAGCAATTCTAATATCTGAAGAGATAATTGTTAATGTTTTTTAAACGGCATCTTTGCGTTTTGTCTCAGTATATTTTGTGACTGCTGTTCAGAGACATTTCTTCTGAGATACTGTATATAGAAAATCCTTTATTGTCCATTACTTTTCACAGACTGATGTTTTTCTGTCTTGGAAGAGCTGAGAAGGAGCTATGCTTCAGTGTTCCAGCACAGAGTGAGCCTGTGTGTCAAAATTATTCCCCTAAGACAGTATTGGACAGCACCTATTTATTCTTTAATAGCTTTCTATTAGCTCAGGATATACAGATATTTAGGAAACTTGGTGTTTGAAGCTGGAATTTCAAAGCTCTTTTGCAAGCTAGAGCTGTGTGGCAGGAATTGAGGTAGATGTATAGACCTTTCCAGCGAATACCAGAGAAGACAGTGACTGAGGCGTGAAAAGAGATGCAAGGGAGGCGTCTGCCCCAGGGAGCTGTGGCCTGGAGGTGTCTGGATGGGGAGAAGTGGCCTGTGGGCACAAGGGAGCAGTGACCTGCTGGTGACTGTACAATGGAGCTGTGTTAATGGCTCTGCAGGTGAGACTGAGTTGGACTTGCTGGGAACAGCTGGTATCCGATGGTTCATGTGTACTATGGCAGCCCAAGAAGGTTGATTAATATTTATTAAGGACAATGGCTTGCTTTTGTGTCAGACTTTCTGCCAAATCACAGTTATCTGGCATGTTAAGACTGGAAATGGTTCTGCAGGAGTTTAGTTGCTTCCCCAGCAGCGCTTTTCAGATGAAGCTGAGATGTTCTGTCAGGGGTATAGTGTTAGAAGGGTTGAAGTCTGCTACCAAACGAAAAATCTTGAATAAGAGATATTCCACAGGAAAAAAAAAGGAAATAAAAAGGCTTTGTCATCAGAGGTTTTTGCAATATAATGAGGTTTTTCCAGAGCTCAGTAGCTGGGTCTAATTGGTAGGTAGCCCCTGCAGCAAACTGGTGATGGATGGGATCTTAGGGAAGGGAATTTGTTGTTTTGCCATTGCAGGAGTTAAAGGGTTCTGAGGCTGCTGCAAGCTGAGGACTGATAACCAGTGAATCCTTTCTGCCCAGCCCTGTTCACTGTATTGGCTACCTGGAAGTGTAGGAAAACACAGGAGCTGCTTTGCTGGTGGCAGGGGACTGCCCAGCACAGCTGCTGGTAACACAGGGCCAGGCTGCTGCTGAAGGGCTTCCAGAGAGCAGGTGATAAAAATCCCTCCAGCATGTCTGTGGCTTTCTGACCTTGACAGTTTTGGAGTGAAAAATGTGTGCTTCCAGCTCTGGAATCTGCAGTGCACTTTGTCCTACAAGCAGCAATGTGCTGGTAGTTTCTCACCTGCACTGCTGCCCAGGGAGGGCTGTAAAATGCTTGCATTAAAATCAATTTGCTGACTCCTGTGCCTGGAGGCAGGAGTGCAGGTAGGTCAGACCCAGGAGGCTGAAAGGCATTAAGGAAAAGCCTTAAACCAATACTTTAGCACGTCTTTGCCAAAGCATCACAGTTTGCCTTAAAAATGCAGAAGATACACAAAAGTGGTTGAAAGTACGGGGTTGTGCCCATGATGCTCTTGCTTCTGGGGAGTTCCTGCAGGGCTGCCTAGTGGAGATCTTTGTCTCCAAGAGTTGCAATTGTCTCTTTCTCTAGGAGGAACTGCTGTTGTGCATCTGAGCGTAGATTGTCTTGGTTTGCACAGTCGAAGTTGTTTGTTGCCTGAGTTTTACTCCAGGGAAGGTTTCGCATCTCGCTAAGGGGGAAGAGTGAGTGCTTGCTTTCCTGCTAGGGCTGTTGGCCTGGTTCCCTTGCTGCTTTGGAAGTCTGTGTAAAACATGGTCAATTGGCTGTTCCCTGGAGTTAGTCATTGAATCATAGAATGGTTTGGGTTGGAAGGGATTTTAAAGCCCATCTCATTACAACGCCCTGCCATGGCAGGGACACCTTCCACTATCCCAGGTTGCTCCAAGCCCTGTCCAGCCTGGCCTGGGACACTGCCAGGGATCTAGGGGCAGCCACAGCTTCTCTGGGCACCCTGTGCCAGGGCCTCCCCACCCTTACGGCAAAACATTTCTTCTTCGTGTCCAGGCTAATCCTGCACTCTGTTGGTTTAAAACCTGTGCAGTTAAAAACTGAAACTCCTTGTCAGGAAGTTCAACCTAATGTAAGGGAGAGTGAGCAGCTGAGATGGGGCCTTGTCCAGCCTGATGGGTGGGACGGGGGAAGCCTTTGATGAGCTGCGAGGGCTGGATCTGGGACCTTCCCCTTCCTGTGGGCAGAGCCATGGCTGGAGCAGCTGCCTGTGCAGGATGGGCACTCTGTGTCAGCCCAGAGAGCTGCTGAGAGGTGCCCGTGTCTTTTTTCCCCTTTAGATTTAAACCAGGCAAATTAAGACACGCGCTATTAGGAAAGCACTCAAGAAGATTCTTTAGACCGAACAAACCCCATTTGTTCCTGGCAAAAGTGGTTTACAGCAAAGAGAGATTTTGATGTTGAGTATTTTCCATTAAAAATACTGTTAACTGATAAATAGTGACAGTGTGTTTGCTTTAATTGCCCCCAGAGTATATTTTAATTGTAGTTTTCTCTTTAAACCACTTATTAAAGTGCTGGGAGTCTATTTGCTGACTTTGTGCATGTTCCATGCAAATGTCACATGCATTTTGAAGGAAAGGATGACAGGAGCTTGAATGCATTTTACCCATTTGACAGCTTTCTGTTTCATAGGCAATTTCTGTAGGTCGTGCTTACCAGCTATTAATGAGAATGGGGGGAGCTATTGGGTGTTAATTTATTTTCTCAAGTACTCAGCGCTCAGTAATTGTTGATGTTGAAACTGTGGCACTTACAGAGGGCAGGGGGCGTCTGGCCTGAACCTGGCACAAGCTGGCACATATCTGTTGTCCTCTCCCATTAAGTGATGGTTTCTCCTTTGCATCTGCTTCTTTTTCTCCAGAAGAACATCTTGAATTTTAAGGTGGGGGTTATTTTGTGCTGAGAAAGAAAAGGCAGTTGCTGTTGTCCATGCTGGAAGATCAAACCTTTTTTACTGGAGAGAGATGCTTTGCAGGTCTTCTGCTTGTTGTAAATGAAAGGAATGTAACATAGGTGTCTGAATTTCTCTTGTAAGCCATTGAGAAGTGGCAGGATTTGATTCCCAGTGCTCTGCAGCCCTTTCATGGGAAAACAACAGCAAGCCTCAGTTCAGGATGGCAGCTTTGCCTTAGTGAATAATTTGGCAAAACTGTGCTGTCAGGTGAGACATGAGGTGTGTTGATGTTCTGCTAACCTAGATTTGGGAGACCCTGACAGTAAGCAGTCAGTGTATTAATAAACGGTGAAATGAGAGGAAATATGTGATGGAAGTGACTCCTGCTGGCCTAAAGAGAGCAGCTTTTAGCTCGCAGCTTCTGCTGTGTGCTGGGATGCAGCTCTGCTGAGCAGCAGGATGCAGCACTGAACTTCCTGTGGCTAAGGTCCCTGTCCCATGGCATTCCTTGCCCAGGCACTAGCCCAAGCCATTCTCCGTTTTCATGTGTTGGGCTCCTGCCTGTGCCCACCTCTGTCTTGTCTGAGGGGAGGGGCTGTTCCCAGGGGTAGTTGCTTCCTATTTATGTTTTGCTGCCAAGTCTGTATAAAGAAAATGAAAGGGTCAGAGACTCTTCTCTTTTTTTCCTGTTTCTGTCAGGGTTGCAAACCTCAAAACTGTTTGAAACATATTTCCCAGACTTTGATGTGAAGATCTCTTCCCAGTATAATTTCATTTCTCCTCCTAAGAAGTTGTATAGTTAAAGGAACACTAAGAACATGTGAACAAGTGCATTTTCATAGGCTGGCTGTTCCAGTGCTTTGGCTACTTTTTAAAAAAGGTTCTGTGCATGTGTGTAGTGACACTTCATGGAGTGATAGCCATTGTATTTCCATGGTAGCAAGGGCTGGGCTTTTCTTAGGCTTCCCTTCAGCATTTTTCGCTGGTTTTGTTTTGATAATCAATCAACTTTATGTCATTTTTGTGGATTCACATCTCTGGCCCTTTTGCTGAGGAGAAACCAGGACTCTTTTAGTTAAATAAAGAGTATTTATTTAACTTCTTTCTTCTTTTGGTGTTCAGAGGTGTCAGCAGTACCAGGAATATATATATATATTTATTTAGGGAAAACAGCATTTTGCAATATAAAATGGCTTGTTTGTGGATGTGGCAGGGACTGAAGCTGTTTCCTTGTCTGAAAGTTTAGAAGCAAACCGTTTCAGTCGAGGGAGGATGCCCAGAAGTGGCTATGACTTGCACAAGTAAACGTTACTTCTGACAGGCACCGGCTGCTTCTTGTGAGATGTTCAAAAGAAAGGAATAAAAATTTGGATGCATCTTCATTTCCACACAGATTTTGTACTCCTGCCCCCCTCCCAGAAGTGCAAAAATCTGGTTATACCAGGAAGAGGAGAATGGCAGTTTGATCCTGCATGGATTCGTTGGACATGGGACTTGTAGGTAAATACAAATTCAGGAACAGCATATGGACATGGCTTGCACCCTCACTGGGAATTCATAACATTTCTAGCAAGTTTTGCTCTACTGGAGAGGGAAGCCACATGAATTACCAGCTGGAGCAGCTTTAACTCCAGAGCCATTTTTTTTCTCCAGGGATGCTGAACCCATGCACCTCTGAGCACCTGGGGTTATGGGTGCTGAGCAGCAGCACCACTGTGCTCCTTGCCATACCTGCTGCCCTGGGTGCTCTCACAGGTCTTGAGGATCAAAGGGGCATCCTGGCTGGGTCAGGACAGGGTTAGGGCCTGTAAATAGTGCTGCGACATAAATACAAAGTATTAAAAAGCACTTTTTTTTCAAGTTATAAAAACTTAAGCAATAAAAAGGCAACAGGAGTTCTGCGCTGTGGAAAGAAAGGGTTTGTGCATCCTTCAGGGAAGCAGAATGCTTTGAGCTGGGTGGTGGAAGGAGACCAGAGCTCTCCACAGAAGTTTCACCTCCTGACTGTGATCCATGTGCTGGAGCCAAGCTCTGCAGAGGCTTGGGTTTGTCCTGGCTGGGAACAGTGGGGTTTTACTCATCTGGAACCACACAGAAAAGGAAAACCACAAAACCCTCAGCTTCCTGCTCTGCAGGTAACGTGATTGCAGCTCCTCATTTCTCTACTTTCACTTTCTGCAGTGTTTGCTTGCATTAGGAATGGCTGTATTAAAGTCTTTATTTAAAATTTTATTTATCTTTTTAGATCTGTTCCCTCTCCGTGGACAGAATGCAAGGTCTGTGTTTAGAGTTGCATCAGCTGATGTACCAAAGCCAGCCTGTTGTTCATGGCTGTAGAAGTGTCTTGCTGCAGGTCCCTCGGCTGTTGGTTTGGAGTCAGAGTTGCTGTGTCCATCTGTACAGTTCTTCCTTCAGGAAGAAGTTTAATTATTGTAACACTTCAATCAGTATTATCTTTGCTAACAAGAAAGTGAAGATTTCTGCCACATGAGTAAATATCCACAAGGCTGTTGAGAGCAGCCAGCTGTTGGCTGTTGGAGGCAGCTCCGGCAATCTTCCAAACTCCTGAAGGCAGCAGCCCTGTGCCCAAATCTCTGGTTTACTCCAGCCTTCAGCTGAGGCGTGGAAGGGGTTTGGTACCTGCTACCTTCACTTCTTCCAGCACAGCAGCAGAGCAGCACCTCCTTCCTGGCATTCTGAGTGTTTTGTCACTTGAATGACAATGTTGGGTAGGAGTGCCATCACCGTGTGTCTTTCTGAAGAAGGTTTGATGCTGCCAAGCTATTAAAGCTGCAAATTCTGTTGGAAATAGCAGTCATTAGACAATGCCCAACATGTCTCAGCAGTGGGAATCGGGGGCTCCTTCCTGTGCTCGTCCTGCTACAAGGTATTGCTGGAGAGAACCTGGAGGGCCTGGTTGATTTGATTTCTTGCTTAAGCAACTCTACACACCTCCATTATAATTCAGCAGAACTAAGCAAAAGTGCTTGTTGTGAGCATGTATTCCTAGGTGTTCTTAAGATCCAGATCAAAATCTTTCCCACTGTAACAGTGCAGAAACAACCTTGCAGCTGAGACCAGGTTTTCAGAAGGGCTCCGTTCCTCTCTAAGTCTGTGAAGACACCGATCAGATGTTTGGGAGAACAGCACACGTGGGCACTCACAAGCAAGAGACCAGTTCATGTGAAGCAGATCCAAACTTGAAAAACTGGCTCGGTGTATTTTTAGCTGTTCATAGATGTCAGGCTGGTAGTATTTGGAAAAAACCCTATGTATTACAAAGTTTTGGATCCAGACATGAAGATCTGCTGTGCTTGCATTGCGCAAAGGATTATTTCTTGTGGTAATAGTGGTCGAGTGGAAAAGCAGCCCAGTGCTGGGGTCGGAGCATTATCCCTCCTCAGGAGAGTCTGGAGCCTGTTAGAAGCCAGCTCCAGTATGAGTCTCCTCACTGTAGTACAGGTTGTTTCCAACATTTTATTTGTGCATGTTAGTGCAGCCTGAACATTTTCATACACACACTTTCTCTGCTTATTCTTTCTAGTTATTTAACTAGTCAGTGACAGGCAACATGTAACTATTCTTATTCACTGAATCTGGAGGATTTCTTATTCTATGATTCTGTGACTGTAGGATTCAGTCTGATCACTGGGTCCAAGGTGTTTATCGGAGCCAGTGGGATGCAGGCTGTGATTGACGTTGCCGCTTTGCTGGCCTAAGGTATCTAGAGGGATGATGGAAACATGCTTGTTGCTTTACCCAAAGGAACTAAATCCTTTCCATTGACCTTAAGCAAAGTCCTCAAGGGCAGATTTTTTTTTTCTTGCTTTTAGTCTGAGTACAGACTCCTGAAATTAAGAAGAAAAGAAATAAAATCAACCAAACCCCCTCCCCAGTCTTCCTTCCTGTGGTGTGTTTTATAATTGTTGCTGTGCTGTTTCATATTGAAAAAGTACTGGCATGGCCCTTTGCATAATTTATTATTGTTGTTCACCAGGAGAGGCTCCAGGTGCTGCACAATAAATTTCCCAGGGCAGTGTCACCCTTTGTATCTGACAGCTGCTCTGTGACAGGCTCTGCTGGGTTATGCCGTGGCTGCCTCAGGCACAGGTTGCAGGAATATTTTGGGTAAAGCAAAGTGCTGCTGTGAGAGCAGACACAGGCTCCTGGTCTGGCAGCACCTCCCATGTGGACAACCAGGCCCTCCAGGTTCTCTCCAGCAGTGTTTCACCAGGCTTGGCACTGGACTGTGACTGTGAGCCACGTGTTCAATGCTGCTCTCCAGCTAGAAATTGCCTGAACCCCAGTTTGGGATGGAAGCTGCTGTCTGACCTCGGTGCTGCACTCTCCTCTGGACAGGGAGCTTTAACCCTATTCATGCAAATGGTGTTTCCGTGTAGGATAGCATCAGGGATAATATTAAAGGTTAACAGTGGGTTTTGGAGAGTCCAGAGACTCAAGTCTCAGGTTTTGCTTCTGGGAGTTTTCAGTCTGAGGGAACTAATCTTAATCCAATTGCAATTTCATGCACTCTAAGCTTAACCTACTTTACAGGCGTGGTGGTGGAGGTATTTATAGATGGTGGAGGTGCTGTTGGATGTAGCCCAGATCCTGCACTGCCAGTCGTGGGGGTGCGTGTCTGCCGGTGCAGCTGTGAGCCGCCTCCCGGCCCCGAATCACGCACGTGTCTTGCTAAAATACTGTCTAGTTCAGTTGTTTTGCCATGGAGTGTTTTCATTAAGGCAGTGGCCAGTAATCCTTCCAGGGTCTTGGCTGCTCTAGGCTTGGGTGTTTGTGCTCCCTAGTTGGAAGCACACTTGGGACTGTGGGTGAATTATGGATAAATCCTCTTTCTAATGAGGTGACTCCTAAAAATGAGCATACTTAGCTTACTCCTGCAGTTCAAAATCATAATTTCAAGTTTAAATGCTGACTCTTGGATTATACTAAATGGAAGGCTTCATTGAAGGACTAAAAATGTCAGTAATGGACAGATGTACTGAAAATATTTGTACCCTTTAGAGTGAATTTCTGTGGTTGCAGCTCTTAAAACTAGTAAGTCAAACCCCAGGCCTCTTCTTTCATCCAGTCTTCACAAACAGAACTGCAGGATATGCTGGAGTTCTTTAGGTTTTGTTTCAAAATTTGACTAGATTTTTCTTGAAAAAGAGTTTATCTTGAGGGTAAGACTGGAAACCTACTTTAGTCTCAAATTAGTTGGGCTGGTGTTGGAGTAGATCCATGAGCAAGACTGGAAAGGAAGGAGATATAAGTGCAAGATGGTAGGTTGGAAGAGTCTGTGGGCAGGCAGAGCTGTGCTAGCAGCAGCAGGAATAACCAGCTGGAAATCCTGGGAGCGTTCAGGATATCAGCAACTGCGGGGCTGCAGCTCTGAATGCAGGTAAATGTTCTTTGCTGTCTCTATATCAAAGCAGGCATTTTGTTAGCAGACAAGATACAGCAGTTTGGTTATTTAAAGCTGTTTGAAGAGCAGAGATCTGTGTCGGGTTTTTTTTTCTGTCTCAAGTCGGAGTTTGCACTAGTTTTGCTTGAATTACCTTGGAAGAAATCAGAAAATAGATAGTTTTCTATTAAGAAAATGATCTCAAGCATTCAGCTCTGTTTCCAAATGAAAGTAAATAATCCATTCTTCCCCATTTTCTGTCTTTTTGTTGTTGTGTTTTAATTTTACAAGGGAGAGGTAAAAAGGTTGCCCAGTTCATTACAGATGCATTGACTGTTCTTCCTGCTGTTCGCTGTCACAGCTTGTGTTCCTGTGGTTGTATTTCTTTTTTTCCTGGTTATACTACAGTAAGGAAAGAGAGTGCAGATCTGATTCCTGGTGTATCATCACTCTACAAACAGACAGTGACTTCAGCACATGACCAGAGAGAATATTTACCTGAGCACTGTGACTCACTTGAACTCTGTGACCTGTGCTCAGGCTGTGGCAGCAAGAAGTTGATCCTGCAGAGTTGAACTGAGTGGAAAACATTTTGACAGGAATCAGTTTGTACCCTTGCAAGATAGAAACCTTGGAAAAAATCCATTAAACTACTACTGTTTTGAAAATCTTACTGCTTGGAAAGGGAGCATTTTGCTCTGTGTAACCTGAACATGGTCAGCAGTGTGGTTGAGATGTGGCATTCAGGAATGGTGGTGAGGAAATTGTAGGAAGAAGTTAGAATTGCTTCCTCTAACAGGAGGTGACTCAGAGGCTTGAAGAAATGGCCAAGGGTATCCTGTACCAGCCACAGTGTGTCCAGCAAGACCAGGAGAGTGACAATCCCCCTGTGCTGGGCACTGCTGAGGCACCTTGAATCCCTCATGACAAGAAGGACATTGAGNGGGGGGGTCGGGCTTTGCTCCCAGGGAACAGGGACAGGAGAGGGAACGGCCTCAGGCTGGGCCAGGGGAGGTTTAGATTGGGTATTAGGGAAAATTTCTTCAGCTCTCAAGCATTGGAAGGTGCTGCCCAGGGAGGTGGTGGAGTCCCATCCCTGGAAGTTTAAAAATGTGTGGTTGTGGTGCTTGAGGCCGTGGTTTAGTGGAGAATAAGGTGGCGGTGCTGGCATGATGGTTGGACTTGGTGATCTTAGAGGTCTTCCCAACCTTAATGATTTTGTGATTCTGTAAATCATAGATGTCCTAGGTGACGTAAAAATAGTAGTACACAATGTAACTGTGGAGGAATACTTTTGGCCTGCATGTGACCTGCTAGACAGCTGTTTCTTGTTGTGTGAGAGCTGGTTGGCTGTGGTGATGGTAAAGGGGCCTCACAGTGATGAGAACTTGACTGCAGAGCCAAGTGCTTGGATTAATTCTGGTGACGGATAGCAGCACATAAATAATTCTGTCCTTGGCCTAGCACCCATTCACCAGTGCAGCAACGAACAAGTGCTGCTGTGAGCCTGAGTTTTTCTGGGGCTGTTGTGTAGGTGCTTTTCCCAGTGTCCATTTTGGCTGTGGTCTACGGAATGCCAAGGGATGTGCATTTGGGGACACAAGGCATCACTCCTGGACCTCGGTTCCATGCACAGAGAATGATTACATCCTTTTAAAAATTATTTTGAAGACCACTACCACTTTAAGGCTGGGATAATTTGCAGTAAAGATTGCTATCCTTATGGTTAGATTACCTTATTTGCAACCAGAAAGCTATTTTTGGCTGTCTTTTTTCTTCTTGGAGAGCAGCCTAACTTAGGATGCAATCTTATTTAGATTCCCTCAAAACATAAGGTAGTACTTGCCACTTCTGCTCAGCCAAAGTCCGGGCCATCCTGCCTTCAAATACAGTCTGGTATAACCATTAACATGCAGCTGAACAAACCCAATGGTCACAATTGGGAAGACCTTAAGTCAAGAAACTTCATAGTTTCAGGTCTGGTGTTGAGGATTACCCTAATTTGTGAAAAAGTAATCTATTCCAAAGTTAGTTTTGCTTTCTTCCAAATCATTCTCTGTCCCATAGTCTTTACTGTAAAAGTTCTCAGAGAAGTAGATGTTACAATGGTTGATGATTAGAATTATGTGTCTTAAGTTAGCAGAACCTTTAAAAGACAATTGATATAAGGTGGATATTTCTGCAGCACATTTTCGGATGGTTTTGGTCACACAGCCTTGGTGGTGATGGGCATTAGTGAATTCCAGAAGCACCATAACCCCCACACCTTTTTGTTGTAGTGAGGCAGGGTGGTCTGTAGTGAACCTGTGCATAGCAAAATCACATCAAAACTCCTGCATCAAAAGAGGCTCTTTTGTCTTCAGTTAGAATGATGTGTCTGGCAAGGAATAGAGACATGGAGTCAAAAGTCTTTTTTAGGATGAAACTCAAGATTTGGAGTCCACAGCTGAAGCTATGGAAGGCTGCTGGGGAACACAGTTTGCTTTGGCTCTCCTCAGACTTCTGCTCCATTTGAGTCTGTTGTTTCACTTCCAGTACGTTTCCATGTGATCTGTGCTAGATGGAAATTCCTGGCATTTCTCAGGATGTCCATTTTTCCCGGTCACATTCCTTGTTCATCAGCTGAGCAGAAACAAACCATCCTGTTTGCTTCCCAGGGGCAGCCTGAGCTGCTGTATTTGTTGGATTTGTAGAAAATCCAGCTCCAGATGGTGGATTGACATAATTGAAACTATCCTTAGAAACCTACTGAGGTAGAAATCAATAGACCAACATTTAATTGTGTTAAAAAATGTTCTGTCCCTGTGTGAAAACAGGAGGAAACTTGGTGTATGAAGTTTACAAATAGTAAGAATAGGAGCAAGCTGTGAGGGGATTTTCTGATGAGGGTTTATAGTTATTTGTGTCAATTTTAGTGTTGGGCCACTTGAAGTCCCATGTTCTCCAGGGCTTTATAAACATTGTTGTGAGGAAGGGAAAATCTTACAACACAATGTTATTGCCCTTTGACAGAGGGCTGGGCTTTCAGGTGTGTGAATGAAACAGACTTGAAGGATAATAGAAGAAATCCCTGGACCCTGACTGAGGGCAGATTTGTCCTGCCATCATGGGACCAGCGTGGCCGTTCTCTGCAGGTTCCTGCCCAGCACCACCCCATTTGCCTGTGCAGACCCGGGGGGAGCTGATGAACAGGGGGAGATTTCAGGGATAAACGTCGCATCCTCCAGACCCTTGCCAGTCATTAGCTCTGGTTTTGCTCTGTGTTGGGGGGACATGCCCTCAGGGAAGCAGTCAGAAGAGATGTGGGAGGTTGGTCAGGCGATGGCATGGTGTTGTGACAGGTTGTGCACTCACAGAAGGTCCTCTGGTTCCTCAGTGCTGCAGTCGTGCCCTCAGCTGTACGCTTTGCTCCGGCGACAGACACGAGGTACAGAGTGCTCTGCGTCTGTGCTGGCTGACAGTGTCCTTAGTGTCAGCTTGAAATGGATTGTTGCGGTGGGAGTGGTGAGGCACTGGCACAGGCTGCCAAGGAAAGCTGCTGTTGTCTCGTCATTCAAAGTTAGGTTGGACGGGGCTTTGATCAACCTGACCTAGTGGAAGGTGTCCCTGCCCATGGCAGGTGTCGGAATGAGTTAATCTTTAAGGACCTTTTCAACCCAAGGGCATCACCCAGGCAGTGGGTGCTCCTGGGAAGGTGGGGGGGGAAGAGGCCTCGTTTCAGATGTTTTGGTGTGGAGGAGTGCAGGTTTCTTGTGGGCAACTGGGAACAAGACAGGGTCTTCTGTACCCTAGTGGGAGGGCTGGGAAGGGACAGCTGCCTTCGTAGCCCCAGTCCTGCTGTTGCTTGAGCAGCTCATCTCAACTTCAGTGGAAAATACGGAGCCAGTGGCTGGTGCAGTGACTGGGACCCCTCCCACACTGCTATTTATTTATTTTGTGTTTCCCACTGCCTCCTCAGTTGGCTGCAGAGCTTTCCCTCGCCCGCTCACCCCTCACATGCTCTCTGCTTGGCAGCCCACTTGGCAGAAGGAGCGCACAGATATCCATCCTCCTTCAAGCCTGGTTATCTCCATTTGCTGTTAGCCTGAGGAGGCTCAGGAACCCCAACAGCTGTCCTGCGCTTGGAGTGTCACATAAAAGGCATCCCAGGGTGGCCTTTCCCTCTTCAATGCTGTCCCCCCAGGTGTGTTGGTGTGCCCAGACCGTGCGTGGCAGGCCAGGCCTCTGTGCCCTGTGGGTGTACATGGAGGATACTGAGCCCTGGGGTTGAAGGTGCTGTGGCTGCTGGAGCCCTGGCAGGTGATTCCACGTGCTCCAGCTGTCACAGGAGGTGCTGTGGATGCTTTGCTTTGGCAACTGCCTTGGAATGAGCTGGGGACGACTTTGGTATGAGAGCCAACTCTGTGTCTCCATCCCTGTGTCCTAACACAAGCTATGATTTGCTAATGTTGTAAAATGTAAAATCCTTTTCTTACAATATGTCATTTTTTTCTGTTTATTTCCAGATGCTCTCAATATTTTGTGCTGACAAAAAGTTTACTTTATGTTCGTTGTCTCCCAGGTAAACGCAAAGCGCTGAAGTTAAATTTTGCAAATCCACCTTTCAAGTCCACAGCAAGATTTACTCTAAATACTTCTGGAGTTCCTTTCCAAAATCCACACATGTGAGTATAAAGCCAACGGCACAACTAGTGGAACAACTTTGAAATTATTTAGCCAACAGTGTTAGTTAAATGCAGTTTGATTAGTTCAGTTATTTGTAAGTTGTTTAAATCTCTCAGTTTGAGTCACTGTAAAAGATTTTTTTTCCAGAATTAAAAAAAAAAAGGTTAAATTGGGATCTTCTTGGTATACACTGGAGCTAATGCCTTCCAGAATTGATTGAATTGAGTATTGTAGCTGATAATGCTAGATACACCTATAATTAATGTCCAGACTGATTCACTGTTGTTTTCCTATCTCTTTGTTCAGCTTATTACTTTTCGTTAGAATTTCCTGTTTCTGTGTTACTTGTGAAAGCCATAACTGCGATAGAATTGTTTTCAGCACTAAAACAGACAAAGGTTGAGGATTATCATTTTAGCAACAGGGAGATGTTAGGGGAGTTATGCAGAGATTAGGTCTCAGTGAGTTTTCTAGCCAGTTCAGCCCCAGGATATCCCTGTCCAGAGTCTGAGAGCAAGCATGGCACAGAGCTGTTCCTGACTCTAGTAAATACCAGGGTACATCAGCACCAAAAAGATCAGCTTTGTATCCTCAGATCCACCAATCTAGCTGGACAGTGCTGCTCTGCAGCCCGTCCCTGTGGCAAATGCAGCAAGCATGCAAAAGATGTCCCACATTTTTCTTCTCTAAGGTCTCAGGAGTTTTGTTAGTATCAAGTCTCAGAAACTGCACCTGCAGCCTCCCTGCTGCCTGGGCTCTCCAGAGTGTCCGTGTCATAGACTGCTCCTGCTTGGCTCTGCATGTCACTGCCTCTCTCCTGGAGCTCAGTGCCTTCTGCTTCCCCAGGACATACCTGCTGGGCTCTGTTCCTGGGAGCTTCTTCATGCTGGGGATTTTCAAACAAGCCTTTATCGAGTTAGGAACATGTTTCTGATGAGTTATTGATGGTAATTACAATATAGAGAAAATTTTATAGAGTACTTTAGATGATTCTCAAAATCTCGAGTGACCTTTCCAGCAAATCCTCCTCTTTCCTTCTCTCTCTTTTCCCCTCTGAAATAGAGTATTCTTACTGGTTGTAGAGCTCACATTTAGATATTCACTTTTTGTGTTTCATCACATCATCAAACCCTTGTAAAGATTTTCTGCAGAACCCCTTGTGGGGCTCTTTCCTCTTTCTGACCTTGTTAGTCCATTAAAGGACTTAGTCTCAGCTGGTGAGTCCCCACCATCAGCCATCTATAGGGATTTGACTTTTCTGTGTTTATCTGTGTGGATTTCTGTCTCGGATTCACTGGAAGTCACAGTGTCTCCTGTCTAGCACAGAAGAGCTTTCGTTGTTAGTCGATGACATCTTAAGTTTCATGTTTGTGCAAGTGATTGTCAACACTGTCCGAGACAGGTGCTGCTCTTTCTCTATGGGAGTCGCAGTTGTTGGCAGGGATTGGATCCTCAGCTGGTTGATGATGTTACGAGGTCTGAGGGCTTGCAAGTATTTTGGGTTGGATATGATAGCTGTTCAAGTGCCAGAATTATGGTGATGTGTCTGTGCTAGAGCTTTCTTGGGAGGCTGTGGGCTGTAATGGCCATTTCTGTTTGAAAGAGATGGATGCTGTTAGCTTGGTTGCTCTCTCCGTGGTGAGGCTGGCTGAGCTTGGATGCAGCACATTGTCCTCGTGTCCTTTATGTGTCCGTAGCAGATGCTGTTCCTCAAAAGCGGTGTTGACACTTTCTGGTTGCACGCTTCTGTCAAGCGTTTGTCTCGCAGCTGATGAATCTCTGTCTCCTGCCTTCTTCCCTGAGATGCTGGAATGACTTTTTCCTCAGTAGGCTAGAAACCTTTTCTAGACTTTGGATTTGAACTGGATATTTCAGAGCTCCTCGCCCAGACGTGTTCCTGATGCAGAGTGTGTTTCCGTTCACCGAGCCCCTTCTCCTCAACCTGGTGGAGTGGAACAGCCTGGGTGTCCTCCTGAAATGTGCACTGGCTTCACGCTGCTGGGAATTGTCCTGGACAGGCCCTGTTGGTCCAGATGGGTGGATCTGAAGATACAGAGGGGTTAATTTCTCACATGAAATTTGGGGTTCTGTGGTTTGGATCCACCGATCCAGGGGTCTCCTGTTGCTTCTGCCTTCAGGAGGGCAGAGGGTCCTGCTGTCAGATGTGTCTTGCCTGTGCTGAGCTCTGGTTTGGGCACGAGAGGAGGCAGCCAGGGGTGACATGCAGCTGCCAGGAGATGGGAATTGCCTATTAGCTATATTTTGCTTGATTAGCAGGTTTTGTTTGGGAAGCTGCTCAGGCTGGATTATTGGATGTTTAGGTAAGAGTGTGGTTTACTACTACACAGACAGAAAGTAAAGGAGCAAATGGGGCTCCTCATGCTGGTGTGTGTGTCAGGAGGGAGGAAACTGCTGTGTAAACAGCACCCTGGAGCAGAAACATGGCTGTTGAGGAGGGGAAGCATGTTGTGCCACAGATGGCATTCCAAATTTCAGGCTATTGAGTATTGCTGTGCTCCTTCTCAGTGCCAAGGCTCTGTACCTGGATAAAATGTGTACAGAGCCCACGTTCTACCAAGGTGCAAGTTCTTCTTTCTTTTGAGGGTTTGTTTCTTGGTCTGCGAGATCTTCAGGGGTGTTGGAAAAGAAGTTGGGGAGTGTGGAGGAAACAGTTTTGGGAATTGCTGTAAGCCAGGGGTGGAGTTCAACTCCAGTGAGCAGGGGTGATGCACATGCAGGCTGGACAGGACTAGTTGTGGCTTGCACAGGGAGATTTCCCAGGTGATCTTTGTGTGATTTCTGACTCCATCCATTCATGCTAGTTCCTTGGTTTTTATGGCGTGTTATCTGGAGGAACAATTTCAAGGCCATGGAATCTCAATTACAAAATGTGGCATTCTTAGGACTTTGCCCAGTGCTTCCTGTGGTGCAAAGACCCTCTGTTCCTGCTGTACCTCTGCCTGGAGGCTGCTTCCAGAGCTTCACTGCTGTTGTGGTTAGAGGCTTTTTGCTAATCCGTAGGCTGTGCCCTGGAATACTGTGTCCAGGAGGAGACAGTATAGATTCAACACTACTGGATATAGGAAGTTGATAGATGGGTTCCCAAATCTTCCGCCTGCCCCTCTTTTGTCGTTTCTTTCCCATTTGTGGAGGTTTTGAGCCATGTGTTGTGATTTGGGTGCAGGTTGGGGCATTATCCCTCCAGGCTACACAAGTGTGCTGCTGTGGGTGCACAGGGAGCACAGGAGGTGGGAGCCAGGGCAGAATACAGAGCCACGTGGAGGAATGTGACATCACATGCAGGAACAGGAGGAGTCGGTGAGTGGTCAGCACCTCTGAGCTTTGCTGTGCCATCTCCATCGAGGCATTGGATCTGAGAGCTGCTGAGGGCCAAGTGGCAATGGATGGTATGGCCTTGCTGCTCCTGTCCCATCCCTGTCCAGCCCATGTCACCCTGAGCCCCTGCCCCTGCCCCCCCCCCCTTCCCCTTTATGAGTGCATACATCACTAGCTGTGTTGGGATGTCTTGGAGGAGGTCACCTTTGTCACAGATATTCAGGAAACTAGGCAAGGAGGAGATGGGCAGAGACTGCAGCTGCTCAGACTGGAGCCAGGGACAGGGCCCCTTACATCTCCAGTGCTGCCTGGGGTTTGCCCTAAACATTTTCTGAATTCGAACACGTGTTACAATCAGGGGGCTTTGAAGCGACCTTGAAATAGGAGACCTACTCAGTGTGACTTTGAATGAGATTAGAGACTGGAGGTATGTTTCTAGTTCTAGAATTTGGGCTGTTGTTCCCTGAAATCTCCCCTCCTGGAGATGCTGAGGGCTGAGACATCCCTTATTCCAACTAAAAGGCACCGTCAGTGGCTTTCTTGTGCGGATCCTGTGGGGCAGGTGAGCAGAGCCCTGGGATGGTGTGTTGAGCAGCAGGAAGCAAGGCAGGGGTTTGGAAGGAGGGTCCATTCTGGTTCTGTGACTGTATGTGATGGAGGAGGAGTGCCTTGTTTGGTTCAGCTGGAACTGCTGCCACCAAATCGTCTCAAGAAATGCAAAGAGATTTTTATGTAGGCATGACATGTATCCTGTTTGTAGGGCATTCAGCCCAGTTGTAAACATAATTGTACATGTGACCTGTACAGGGTAAGGCAGAATAGAGCCTGAATTACAGACAGTAGTTGGGGAAGATAATTCATACTTGAAAGGGAGCAAGCAGTCTAGAGAAAATGCAAGAGTTTTACTGGTTGAAGGATGCAGTCTGGAGAGGATGTAAGAGTTTTACTGATGGCTGATGCCTGGTCAGAGTCCGTGAGGCTGTGTGATTACCATACTGTGCAGGCTGGGGAGCAGTTGAGGCTGTGGAGACCTGCCAGGTCTCTTGTGAGTTCAGGCTAAATTTGTCAATTAGACCAGATTAACAGCTGCTAACTTTGTTTTTCCTGCAGCAGACGTTGCAGAGGCTGGAGGACACAAGCCATGGTTAGGGTGAGCTCTTCAAATTCCAAACCATTATGCCAACTGGAAAGCATCCCACCTTTTACCTCCTCTGTCCTGTGTCCAAGTAGGATTTAGGTCACAAACAAAATTAGATTACTCTGTTATCTGTGTGGAAGCTTTTCAGAGCTGCTTGCAGCTGGTTGCCTTTGCTGAAAGGAGATTCAGATCACACTAACAGGAGTGATGTGGTGAGGTGTGACTCTGGCTGTGCATGGCAGGATTTCTGGTTGGCCTGTGCTGCCCATTGCTCTTGAAACCAAGTTGTTCATTTGGCTGTAGATGAGATTTTTGGTTTTCTGGAAAGCCTTGCATTCTTGGGCAGCGATGCCTGGATGTTGACTTACAGGATTTAGATCGACCTGCTAGGAAATGTGCAAGCACAGAGAATGTTGGTGGGCATCTGGTTCACAGCATGTTGCTTTTTGAGTGTTCTGTCTGCTGGCTCGGAAGTCTCTTGACTCTCAGAGGTGCCACCTCTTGAGAACGTGATCACCGGAGCATTGCAGTTTCACCTGGAAAGGTGACAAAATGAACTGACCTCTCTTAATGTTCAAACTCGATGTTTGAAGTGTCTGGTGTCCAGCTGAACTCCACAATCTCCCTACAGCTTGTGAGTGTCTTCATGGATTTATTGGGACTTAAGCTTCCAGAGCTGCCCTGTGTGGACCTTCTCTTTGTGACACCTGGGAGAGTCACACGCTTCCAGGGAGCTGCCCCAAGGGTGTGTTAGATGTTCTAGTGAACTGTCAGGGCTGGATTCTTCAAAAGCCAGTAGAGGTCCAGTTGCACATCGGACTCTGTTGCTTCCTTTTTTTCTGTATAGTTCAGGGACTGTTATTCCTGGAAAGTTTTTTTTCTGGCTGTTCAAAGCCTCTCTGAGGTGTCTGTTGCTCTTTTAATCTCCCCTTAGGCTTTCCCTTACCCTTCTGGCATGTGGGGTCAGGCTCTGTAGCTGCACAGCCTGCAGCTGGCGGAGTTCTTTAGGAAGTAACCTGAGAGAGTTCCTACCATTTTTGAAAAAAAAAAACCAAAAAACCTAAACCCCAAAGGGGAATATCCTAAATTGGCATGTTTCCTACTACTGGTGTGAATTTTCCTGTAAATATTTCTCTGTCTCTTCCTCATTTCTGTAACTGTCATTTCACATCTTTATTATTACTGATTTCTCTTACCTTCCTGCTGTGTGATACTTTCCTGTGGCAGGGAGTGCTGCCTTGGAAGCCTTGGAGGCAGAATTCAGAGTCAAAGGTACCAAGAATTTGAATTTTTTTCTGTGACTGAATCTATCCCATTTCCTGAAAGTTGCAGTATCTGGATGCAATCACTTGTATTTTCAAGTCAGCACAAGTAAAATGGAACCTTCAAGGCCTCAGCAGAGACATCTCAGTGTTTGATGGAGCCTGTGGTAACCAGGCTTTCCCTTTTTGTGCAAACATCACAGTCGGTTCAGTGCTGGAACAATGTTTCTTCTGGACTTTTTTCGGGAGCATTTTTTGCAAATTGGTGAATTTTGCCTTGTGTTTACCCTTCCTCTTTCTTTCAAGAGTTTACAAGTTCATTTGGCCAGTGATCTCTGAGGCCTGCATGACAGAGATGATGTGGTCTGTAACACACTCGAGTATCTCTGGCTTCGAGTAGGTCACTGCTTCAGAGAAGGTGCTGCCAGAGTCAGTGTGACATTTTCACTGAACGTGCTGCTTTAAGGTCTGTCTTTTTTTTTTTTAACTTTCTAACTTTTGGTATTTCTTAAGTGCAGATCCTCTCTGCAAAGGAGCTTTTTGCTGTCTGCAGCTTCCAAATTAAACTTCTCTAGCAGCTTCCACATCCCTTGGAGCTTCATTGCCCTGGTAGGACTGTTCTCTTCTTTCTGTGAGGGTTTGATATCCCAGCACTCTGCTTCTGACTTTAGGCCTTCTGTGTCTGGAACCAAATTTTGGACCTTGTGCATCTCCATTCAGCTAATTCACATGAATTTTTCAAGGGTGCTGAGCACCTGCCTTCCTGCCACACTGCAGGGACCCGGGCTCCTCAGAACTTCTGGAAACTAATGACCCACCCTTGGGTGTCTGAATCAAATCCAGCCTGATGGTATGTAATGACCTGACTCCCATGGGTTCCAGGCGCTTCACAGGTGCCGGGTGATTGAGCTTTGCATTATAAATTGTTGTACAAATCTCTGCATTCCCCATCCTGCAGATGGCAAGCTGGGACATGCCGTCTTTTTGGAAGAGGCAAAGCTTAGGCCAGAACCTTGTCATAGAGAGTTCAATGGAGATCTCTGATCTGGGATCCACAGGTAGCTCTGTGTTACCTGTCCCATCTGGGCATGGTTGGGAGCTGCTGTCCTGGTTCTTGTGCACATGGCCATGGTCAGAGCTGCTCACTTTGGGGCAGAATTCGGCCCTTGCAGCCTTGGTGCATAACAGGACCGCTGCCCGGGGCTCAGGGGAGACCCATCCCCTCCGTGGTGCGAAGAGCAATGATGGGTGAGAGGATGGTGATGGTGGCAAGTCACCTTCCAAAGCACTGAGACCTGGCCCGTCCTGCCCAGACAGGGTGGTGGAGGAGCTGTAGTGGCAGAGGGGTTGGGTTATCCAAGGAGGGAGAGACTGAGGCTTCTATGCCTGTCCCTGTGAGCCCTCGTGGCAACAACAGCCATCCTTGGCCATTGAGCTGGGACACAGATGTCTCACACACTGAGGCATGAATGTCCTGCAGTTCCTAATTCAAGATGTGATGGCTGATGCTTGGGCTGCCTCCTCAGGGCTTTTTTCCGTGGCACGTTGGGCAAAGGAAGGTGGGATGGGGTAGTGGCAGAGCTGTGTTACCTGTAGAGGTATTTTGAGTAGTGTTGTCCTCACTTTTCCAGGGACACTAAGGTGGTGTCTGGGGTAAGTCCCTGAAGAGCAGTGGTTTTGAGTTGACTACCAGATTTTTCCTAATGAATTGAATGGTGTGGAGGGGGATGAAGCATTCTGGGTCAGTGGGAATGAGAAAGGTAGAGCAATGAGCTGGAAATGATTATTTTCAAACTGAACTTGACTTCATTCAACATGAAATCTCCATCAGTGTGGCTGCCTGCAGGGAACATAGAGTATCTGGACAGAAGAGCAAAGCTGGGGATGTCTCCCTTGGGTAGGAGTTTCCTACAGGCTTTCCTTCTCATGCCTGGCTTTTGGTGAGCTGTGTTGCCTCCCCTTTGTCCAGTAACATGGCTCCGTGGGTGGTGACCTGTGGTTGGCCAGATCCTTCCCTGAGACACAGACAAGGCATCATCCTTGACTCCATCCATGCTCATGGCAAAAGCCCAGTGTTTGCAGCCTGTGCAGGACCAAGTTGCTGCTTTGGGGGTACCTGTCATGCTCCAGAGCCTGAAGGAGAGCTGGGGGTAACCATTTTCCTTGCTTAGTCAGCTTGGTTCCAAAAGCACAGGTTTATAAACCTGAATACAGGGTCAGTGCTTTGATAATACCTTGTGTAGTCTGCTGAGGAAGACGATTTAGGGAAGTCTGTCATCCTGGCCATGAAGAATTGGAATTTCCCCCATTCTCTTTGCTGTGTATGAGATGAGGGCTGGTGCTGCCATTGTTTGAAAGCAGTTCAAGGCTTCAGGCTATGGAGGATTTGGTGTGGTTTAAGAATTTTGGGTTTATGTAATTCCTCTGATTGTGTCCCGATGGTTCCGAGGTAGCACTGGGTCTGGCAGGAGCAGAGCTGTCCCATTAGTGTGTAACAGACCTTGGGGGCTCCTGAGCTGCAGCCCTCTTCACACATCCAGGGGACACGTCTACTCCTGGCACAGCTGCATAACTCACACCAAGATGCAGTAACTACTGCAGTGTTTGTTTCAAAGCAGGAAAAGTAGGTCAAGTAGTTTCAAAGTTGGTATCAGCTCTTCCCTTCATGCTGTTGTGTTACCAGAAGCAAAATTTTCTCCCCTTCTTTCCTTTCCTTTTTTTCAAGGTTCTGCATCCACCAGCAAGGACAGCTGTGTATATGCTCTAGGCAAACTGGTTGTAAGTCTTGGTGTGTGGAGACTTTCAAAGCCTTCAGGACACCAAAATACCTCAGTCTTCTCTGAAGGGCTCGTGGGAGACCACAGCTACATTCATGATGGACTTTTCAATAAATAACATCTGGATCTATTGTATTTTCAGAGTATTTTAAGACAGGTGTGTTTGTCCTTCACCATTTTATGTGGAAAATTCTGCAAGCTGTTCTAAAACTCGGATTTCATACTTTATAGAGAAGGTGAGATGCGATGCCATCTCCGAGCATTCAGATGGTCTGATTGATTATTCACCAGTAACTTTTTATGGTTGAGAAGTACAGGTGAGATCCAGAATTCCATCTGACAACTGGAAGTTGCTAAAATTTCTCCCTTTCTCCCTCCTGCCATGAGCAGTCCTTGGGATTTGAGCTTTTGGATCAAAATGATCCTGAGCCACCTGTGTGTTTCCTGCATCCCAGGGTGTCCCAGGGATCCTCTGAGCTGAGTGCATTGCTGCTGTCCTGCCCAGGAGGGAACACTGAGCATCACTGTGTCTGAGCTCATGAGTTCGTAAGGCAGGCTCTGAAAACCCATCAGATGGAACTGATTGCCGTTAAATTTTTTTCCAGGGAGCAGGAGATGCTTTTGCTGATCTTTCTAAACCACCTGAGAGCATGGCGTGCTCTCTTGGCTTTCTGTAATTCCTTTCTTCTAGCCCCATGAATCTGCTTTCTGAAATTCCTTTCTTCTAGCCCCATTAATGTGCTTTCTGATCTTTTTTTTTTTTTTTGATACAAGGTCAGTGGGGCTATAATTGTCCCATCCTCACATCCTGTATGTCTTAGGGACTGGTGTCCTGGCCACATGGATGAAGTCCTCATGCTGAAGAGAGCCCATATCCTCATGTTCCCTCCTCCTCCTTGGGCAAGTGCGATAACTGCTGGCATCCAATGCAGCACATGCTGGTGTTTGGAGAGGAAAATGGGATGAAGCAGAATGTTGTATGTAACATCTCTGAATACATGTGTATAAACATATTCGTGTGTACACACAGGTTTGGTCTTTACCCATTTTTTGGATAAATGTCTTGTTCAATGATTATTTACAAGTAACAGAGTAGAACATGGCTTATGCATTGGGCTGAGCTTGGTGCCTGTGTGTCTGTGCTGTGTTGTGCAGCTGGTGGAGCTGGGTTCTGGCCCTGAGGGGCTGTCAGCATCACTGTTAATCTGAGAGGGTCAGGCATGGACCACCACAGTTTGTATCTGTCACTGGACTCTAAGCCTTTGACTCCAGATGGGAACCTTGCAAACCACATTCCTGCAGGAAACACCTATAAACAGCTGCCATTGCCAGCTCTCAGAATAAACTCTGCTCATTGCCACGCTGTGTACTTGGGATCCCACATTTCATCAAAGCAGGACAGGTGCATCCTTTATCTCTTCAGACTTCAATCACCACCTTGTAGTAAAATGGCTTGTGTTTTCCCCTGGCTGTGGAAAAGTGAGTCAACTCTTCTGCTTTGTGGGTTCAAACTGAAGGAATCAGTCATTGTTTTTATCTTCCTTACACATGGAGGAATGGAGAATAAAGACAGAAGAGTCTTCAGATTCAGAGACTGCATCGACCCCACAGGTCTTTGTCGGCAACTTCTGTCCTCATTTTTTGCACAAATGAGTGACTTCCAGCGTGTGCCATGGAGGACGTCGGATCCGAATGGACAGGATGCACACAGGAAAAATCAGCTGCTGTACCAAGTGGTCGTGGAAAGTACCTTGTGGTGGACAGGATGGATGTGATGGAGGTGGGGGCTGGCCTGCAGGACTGAAGTGGTTTTTCTGTTCTGCTTGTTCGGGGAACAGGCTTCTGAAAGGGACTTAAATTATCTGGGTTTGTGGTGTATCCTGTCTGTGAAAACTACAGACATCTTTGATACCAGGTGGATGTTCTTGCCTCATATCACGAACACCTCTCCATTTTGGGAAACTTCAGTAAAGAGAGAGCAAATCATAGAATCATAGCATAAACTGAGTTGGAAAGGACCCACAAGGATCGTCGAGTCTCCTGGCCCTGTACCCTCTGCTTGGGAGAATTGTCCAAACATTCCTTGAGCTCTGGCAGCCTTGGGGCCATGACCATTGCCTGGAGAGCCTGTTCAGTGCCCCACCACCCTCTGAGGGAAGAACCTTTTCCTGATATCCAACCTAAATCTAAATGGCCAAGCCAGCCTACAGTGGATTGTTGCAACGCTGAGCAGTCTTCTTTGCTGAGCCTTTTTTAATTCCTTCCTTCCTTCCTAAGATATGCTTGGAATAAATCCAGGTGAGCAAACGGTCCTTCATGCCTGGCGTAATTGATGCCTTTGCAGAGACAAGTGTGGATCAGTTGGAAGTGATTGTTTCTGGTATCTCTTGCTCCAGCAGTGTGAAAGTGCTCATCCTCTCCGAGGAGCACAGGGGCTCTGCTGTAACGCAGCTTGTGTTCTTTTCTCTCTGAGATTCTAGGTGGGTATTTCATACCAGTGAAAGAGGGGAAAGGTGATTCTCTGGGGATATTGGTTTAGCTCCTTCCAGCACCCTTAGTTTTTTGTGAGCATTCTTACAGAGCTTACAGCAAACCAGCTCTTGGCTCTGACGGGTCAGTGAGAGCACCGTGCCCCGGCAGCCATCACGGATGAGCCCAGCATGGAAAATCTCACCACACTACTACATGGGAATCTTCACCTGGCCTGTACAAGTCTTTCGTCTTAGAGAGGGGACATTTTAAGTACAAGTCAGTTTTGGTCTGCTTAGTCTTGTTACAAGCTCTTTTGGTCACCACACTGAAGTAGCTGCATCTCTGAATAAGCAGTCTCTGTCTTGCAGTCAGGTGCTTTCTGTGTCTCCCGTCTGTCCTTGTCTGCCACAGAAAGAAATACATGACCAGGTGCATTCTTGGCAGTGAATTTCAGGTTATTTCAGGCTGTGATGCAGCCCAAGGTTTGTGGGATATTGTTCGGTTGTATTTTTTTTAAATCCCAAAAGAGAAGTTGGACTTTTGCAGATTAGGGTTGTAATTTTATGTCCTACAGAAGTTTAAATTAGAAAAAATCACTTCTTTTTAGAGTATTTGAAACTAAACCATTTCTTATAGTTGAATTAGCAGTGCTCATTATCTGCCCCTCTCAGGTGGTTCCCACAAGGAGCTGAGCAGAGCCCCTGGTTCCTTTGCTGCCCATGTGTCCATGGCTGCAGTGGTCAGTGGTGCAAGTACCCAGGGCCTGTTCTCCACACAGTGCTTATCAGAAGCCCATCTCACCCAAGCTCCTCCAACTGCTCTGAGATAACAGGTCCTCGTGTTGAGAAAGATTTCTAGAGCTGGACAGCTCGAGAGACTCTGAGATCCAAACCACAATTTTTGTTCCTAGGGAAGTCTCATAGTGCAGAGTGGTGATTAACTCTTGTCAGTTGTAGGGCTCTGGAGGAAATAAGCAAGTATGTAGTTGTTCAATTCATTCAGACTTATTTGGGAGAGGGGATCTGATGAATGGCAAGCCCACCTGGGAGAGACCACCAGTCCTAGATTGGTGGATTCAGGATGGAAGCTCGATTTTTAATTTTTTTAAGGGAAAAAAGTTGTTAGTAAGATCTGCCTTAGCACAAGAAAAGCAGAGCAGGGATGGTCAATGTGCCTCGAGGGAAGTAGCATGTCACTAACACACAGGTATTTGGCTAATAAGTTAATGCATGTTTCTAATTGCAGTAATAATACAGTTGGAAATAATAATTCTCATTGCTGTAAGAAAACAAATTGCTTGTGACTTAATATGTTAAAATGAGTTCAAATCATCAGGTGCTGCTTTGCCCCCGAGGAGGGGAGGTTGCTTAGGTGGAAATTGGAAGAAAAAGGTCTGGCTGTAATTTGTGATGCTGAGTGCTCGGTGGGCAGTGTGACTAGCTGAGTATTGTGTTGTACGTTACTGTGTAATGTGATAACAGCACCATGTTTTCCTGTCATTTCCACAACTTTTCCTGGCTGAAGTGACACACAAGCAACCCTGGGTAGTAATCACATTGTCCCGTTCAGTTTCAAAAGGAGAGAAGCGGACCTCATCCAGAAACTTTCCAGCAGGCTACAGTAAGCTTTCCTGTCTGTTAGCCATTGTCAAATCTTCTCCATCCCGCAAAAATGGCATCTCTTAAAGTAATGAAATTGTCTCAGAAATAGTGTCATTCCATCGGGTGATTGCTGTGTAATAATGATTTTGCAAACTATTTATGGTCTGTTTTGAGGTTATTTTGTTGATTCTTATGGCTGTGCTCGTGTCTCTGTTTGCTGTTCTCTCTCAGGGAGCTGCTCATGAACCCAGGAGAAGAAATTAAAAGAATCAGCATTCTCGGAAGGGTTGTTTAAATTAATTAGCTCAGGGTTTTGCAGTATTATCCTGAAGTTCTTGAATCCAGTGTAAGCTTTGAAATCCCAGCTGTGGTGGGTTCAGTGAATGTGCTGCAGTCTGGCTCATGGCCGAGTCAAAATGAGTTTGAGATCAATGTGCTCAGTTAAATTCAGCTCAGTCTTCACCACGGTGAGTGGAGAGGTTTCCTCCATGTCAAGGGCAGGGTTAATCAAAATCCATTGTAACTCAGCACTTTACCAGGGGAGCTTAATACAAAATACTGACATTTTAAAAGCCTCAGCCAAGCCCCACTGAAGTCAGGGAGACTTAGCAGCCTTGAGCATGTGCTGAGCTGAGACATGTGGGCTGTGGAAGGGCTGTGCAATCTTCCACTTTTTGTTATTATCTTTATTTTAAAGTTTTGCAGAAGTATAAAAATCCAGAGCAGTGCTAGGGGGAATTTCAGCCTCTTGGTCACAAGGAAAGGGAGCAAATGTACTTTGCTTTAGTCTGGGTAGGTCACAGGTACGAAACTATTTCCTTTCTTTGCCACATTTTCTGTATCTCTTCTTCATGTCTAGGAATCTGTTACTGAATATAATGAAGCCTCAGGACAGCTTATGTGGATTAGAGCAAACCCAAATTAGTTCTGCCCCTCTTGCAAGGATGCTGTTTGTTTATGAAAAGCAAAAATTTCCTCTTTTGAGAATCCAAAAACATTGTGACAGCACCAACATTTCCACCCCTCTAGAAAAAAAAAATGGAACATTTCTTCTGGAGACTTTTTCCAGTGGAATTAAAACTAGAGTTGATATGGTATTAGCATTGGCCTGCAGGGTCTGAAAATGGTTTTAGAAGTGACACAGACTTCAAGACAGAAGGAACAAAGCTCTCTAGAACCTCTCCCGGCTATCTGAGAATCTTGGTAGGAACGTGTCAGCCACAGTCCTAAACTGTGTTTGTACTCTGAAGTTGCACAGTGGCATTTGAACCCTGCAGTTTGCCTGGAAGCTTTTTTGTTAGGATTTACATTTTTGCTTTGGCCGATGGACCACAAATCAGTTTTTAAAATGCCAGCCTTTTTACCAAACTTGTGGAGAAGTAGAATATATTCTCATTAACGTGTAAATAGGAGCTTTAATGAGCAGAATCCAGCACCAGGCAGGCTTGGGAAGCACAGCTGGTTTGCTTGGATCTTTTTGCTTCTGCAGATTTTATTCATGTCAGCTGTACCATCAAATATGCCAACTTTTGGGCTTCTCTGAGTCCTGCAGAGCGCTCAGCAAAGTGAAACAGAGGAGAGAGGTAGCTCCCTACAGCATCCTCCTGGCCTTGCTTCATGTCTGTTGACTTTCAGTTTCGCTTAAAGAAACCCACCAACTTTTCTCTTCTTCTTTCAACAGTCCTTTTTCATTCCAAGGAAATGCTTGTTTTAAAAAGTAGTGGCCTCCCTGCAGTTGGTTGTTAACAGCAGGGCTCAGGGAGCTTACACAGCATGTCTGGGAGCTTCCCAAGGTCTCCGTGGGTCTCCACAGGAGATTTTGGGGTTCTCTGGCCGCCACAGACCTTCCCACGCGTGTCCAGCTGTGCAGCTTGTGGCAAGCAGCCTCGTGGCCGTGCCGAGCCCGGCGGTGCCTGGCGCCAGCGTCCGCCCGCCTCCTGCCAAGCTGGACACAGTGCTGACAAAGGACAACTGTTTGGAGGAGTTGTTGTCTTGCTTGGTGCTCTTAATCCCTGGAATAACTGCTGTGACAAGCATAGTAACCATCTGCAGCGAGACCGACACATTGGTGCCTTTCAAGTGCAAGGATCGCAACCACCTCCTCAGCCCCTTTTTTCTTCTCTTTTCAAAAATTTTCAAAAGCAAGATGGGGAGTTGGAAGCTCAAGCCCTGGATGAGTTGTCAGGAGCTGTAGTCACTGTAAGGTGCTTTTGGAAATGCTACTTTTAACTGTTTGAGGAATATCTAGCCCACTTTAGCTATTTATATTATTTTTTAAAATCATATATGAAGCCCCACAAGTCCATCTTACACATCCTGAGCATTTGGAGAATGTATGTCCAATTTTGCCCAACATTCCCAGCCTTAGAGAAGGTTGCATTGCACAGCTTAAAAACGAAATGGTGAGAGAAGGCGCATGTCTGCTCACTTTTGTGCAAGCTCTGATGTGCTCTGATCCCAGGGACTGGGCACTAACTACTTTTTACCTTCCTGCTAGACCCTGTCCTGCTGTTCTCTGAGCAGGCTGCCGTAGTATCCAGAGCACCAGGATGTAGTGCAGGGTTTAGGCAGGCTTTTTTGCGTTTGGAGGCATGTCCACCCTATGGATTTATGTCCTCATATGTCTGCAGCAGTACAAACATACAGATAGATGTCCTGCATTGGTGGTTTAGTTTTTATTGCCTCACTCAGATTTACATCAAAAAATTCCCAATTTAGATCAACGCAGAGAGTCTGTGTTCTAGATTTGCATTTTTTAGCTGCTTTCTTGGCATGAGAATCCCTTGGATTTTGATTTACACTGAAAAATTCCTGATACAAAGTATAGGTTTTTCGACATTAAAAGCAATGATTGCATTCCAGTTACGGCTGTAAAGGTGGGCCATGCTGCTTAAAGGAAAACTGCCCTGCTTGCATATGGCAAATCAGCTAAGTGAGCAAAACCTCTATTCAAGTATCTGTCACTCTGTCAAACTGGTAATTTGGTTATTTGACCATTTCCCATGGTATTTCAGAAAAGCGAAGCAGGAGCTGTGGTTGCGAGACAAGGCAGATGGCATCATAAATACATAATGGAAATGAAGCCAAGCTCCAAGATGGGAGGGTTTGGGGGTGGATGGTAATGGTCTGTCTCGATCCAAACCCCTGGAGAGCTGCAGAGCCCTTGATGCGGCCTTGGGGAGGGGATATTCCCGAGCTCCCACCTTCTTCCCACCAGCTCGAGTCACCGTCCTGCAGCTGCGGAACAATGGCACAGATCCGCTTTCACGCCACAGCTGGGGACACACAGGCTGCTTGTGTGACAAGGAAATAATGAATTCCAATTCGCTTTCTCTTCTGGTGTAGGGTCAGAAAAGCAAAGTTTCCTAGTCTGAAAAACAGAGGGAAGAGAGGAGAAGGGTTTAATTGCTTGTTTGAATAAATTACCTCCATGTTTAGATTTTTTAATTCCATGGGAACTTTGAAATGAAATGTTATTTTCAAATAAGAGCTGGAAAAGGAGCTCAGTCAGCCAAAACTCAACATTTCACGCTCTGTTAAATTTCACCTCTCTGCTGTTTTTCCTCTGCCTTTTTGGAGAGGATTTAGCTCTCAAAGATCGTGCTCCTTCGTGCCCACCAGCTGGCAGGAGGTGAGGCAGGAAATGCCCATTTGCCTGTGCCTCCTTGGCATGGTGCTTCTCACCTCCCTTCCTCCCTCAAAACAAGAGCTATTTTTATGGCACTGACAAAACAGGATGGTGGAGCAGTTAGACAGAAACCAGTTCAGGATCTCCCAACAGAAGCTGTCTGTAAGACACTTGGCACATGTGGAGGTCATGTTTCTTTTCTTTTTTTTTCCATTTCTTTTTTCCTCTGTTCTTTTCATTTTTGTCATTTTGCTGCCCCTTTTTTTTTTTTTCATTCATCGCTTTTCAGTAAGCAATTTCCGTGGAGAACCCCCCTGAATGCAGTATTTATTGTGCACAGAAGCTCTGAGATGGCGTGTCTGTCCTGCCTGTGCTTGGAGGACTGTCAGGTGCTTTCCCAAATCATTCCTAAGCACAGTGTAGGGGCACTGTAGGGAACAGCAGATCTGGGCAGGTTAGAGAGCAGGAAACACCAGCCCAGCAGTGGGGAGAGGAGCTGCTCCCAAAGGCTTTCATCGAATGGGTCAAGGGTTCAGGACATGCAGCTGCTACAAATGCGGCAGCACTAACCCAAAGTGCAGCAGATGAAGCCATTTGAACTGTAGCTGCTCCAGTCAATTGGCCTTTTGCCCTCATAAAACCTGGGATCCCAATAAAACCCGGTCATGCTTGGGTCCCCAGCTGGGTGGTGTTTGCAGCTGCTGGTGACCAACATGGGATTTATCAGCGTGGAATCAGCCGTGACCTGTTTATTCCTTGGCTGATAAACTCAATCAGCTCCATGTGTTTGGTCGAATCCTCCATGTGTGTTCTGCTCGTTGGGCCAGACCCTGGACAGGGAAGTGGGGGCTGGATCGAATACCCAGTGAATTTGATAGATCTCCCCTGTACACAAGGGTGGTCACAAGTACTTGTGTGCTTTAAAATCTGTGTGAGGTCAGTGTGCCCTGCAGTGGGAACTGTCTGCAGTGCATCTTGAAAGTGGAAAATGTGGGCTTTTGGCTTACTTTATGACTCAAGAAGTGTGAATCAGCTAATTAACTAATGACAAACTGAAATTTTGCATGGCATTTTAAGATGAAAAGTGTTGCAAATACTTGTGCATTTCCTACTAATTCAGTGGTAGCATTGCTGCATGTGAATGAGCCATTGGGGGCACCTTTGAATTCTTCTGTTCACAAATTTTGGACATTCATCTGTTCCTTACCTGGGCAAATCCTGGTGGCTTCAGTAGGGGCAGGGTTTGCCTGAGAAAATTAATTTAGGTGCTTGGTGAAGACACACTTGAACAGGCAGATTTTGTGTTCGTATGTTACAAAGAACTTGTCTTGGTTTTTATAAATTATTGGCTCTTTATTTGGTTTTGGATAAATTAAATTATTATCTAAATGTATTGGGTTTGGGGTTTTGGGGTTATTTTCTTTTTTAATCACAGTTTTCGATTAAGGGCAAAGTCTCACTGGTTCACCCAGAAGAGCTTTTCCTGAATTGATAGAACCCCAGCTGGAAGGGAGGCAGGTGCCAGGATGTGGTGGTGTAGAGCAGCAGGAGCTTTGGGGAGATGGGGCTGGGAGTGCTCTTCAGGCTCTTGGTGCTGCATATTACCAGATCCTGCTCACAGCCTGATGTATTTTGTGCAAAGGAGAAAGAACTGTGTAAATGAGTGCTTAGAATGACTCTATGAGACATATTGAATTTTATGCTGCAGCTGGAGAAACTTATCCTTAATTGAAGCTGTGGGCAAGTGTATGTCATTTTTGATTTAACATTTTCCCTCACCCCTCCACCCCCCATCCCAACCAAAATCCTTCGTGGAGTCAGATTGTTGCTGTAGCTTTGTGAACCCCTCTCTTCTAATGTTTAATCAAGTGCTGAAAAGAGACATTTAAAGACTATTTAAAATGTGGAAAAATTGCTTCCCAATATTTTTGACAGAGAGAGACTGAGAACACACAGCATTGAATCATCAGGAAAATTGAAGATTTCCCCTGAACAACATTGGGATTTTACAGCAGAGGACTTGAAAGACCTTGGAGAAATTGGACGAGGCGCTTATGGTTCTGTCAACAAAATGGTCCACAAACCAAGTGGGCAAATTATGGCAGTTAAAGTAGGTGATGCCCATCCTTACATTTGTACTTCAGTCCGTTGGGATGCAGTGTGATGGAGAATTAAGGTTCTTCCATCTAGCACCCATCTACTGCTCTGTTCTATTTATTTCTGGTGTAAAGGCTGCTGTTTGCTGAAAATACAGTGTATAATGGGCATGTTTTCAGGTGATTTGTGAAGTTCTCATAATTGCTGTGCCCTTTTCAAAATGTCTATCAGGAACCTGCTGTTCTGAGGGGATCACACGTCTCTGGAGACTGATGATGGGGCACGGGCCTTTCACCTCTGGGTCACTGGTTCAGGTACAGCCTAGGCTGGTGGTAGGCACAACTTGACATCTCATAGCTTCTTGGTGTCTTTTGTGAAATAAGGTAATGGCTTAAAATTAGCTGTTTATGTCAGCATGTGCCATGGTGTGGCCTCGACAGAAGGAGCTGGAATGGAGTGGATGTTTTCTAGGGAATGCTGTGCTCTTGCTGATGTATGATGGAGTGTCTGCTTTGTGCTTACCACGTCAGAGTGTCCTGGAGGTGGAAAGTGTAGCCGGTTTCTTGACTGTCCGTTTTTTACTTTATGCTACCCAAAAAACTCACCTTAGAACAAGGAACAGCCTCCTCTCCCAGCTGGGCAATAATCATCTGTATTGCCATAGCAGTGCTGCTCACTGGGCATCTTTGAGGAGCTGCTTGTCCATGGAGGTGGGCAGCAGCTGTTCTCTCTCTCTCTGGTCCTTTCCTTTGCTCACTGCAGGTTGCTAATGACATCTATCTTTTAACTCTGATATCAACTGTAAGTGCTCTCATGGCTCCCGGGAAAAAGCAGAAGTGAGCTATGTAGGAGTCTGTGTTGCTGTCTTTTCCAACTCTCTGTCTTCTTTGGAATATTCCCTGATCCGATCTGGAAACGTTTGCCCTGCTGGTCTCACATGCCAGGCAGACATATCTCAGCCCCAGCTCCAGCTGCTCTGAAATAATTCATACCTGTCTCTAGTGTGTCAGGTTGCTGGAGTAACCCCCATCCTTTGGTCTTCTCCAGTAGATACTGACTTCCTCACAGTGGTGGGATCATTGGTTAGGTCTCTTGGATGTTTTGGATCACCAAGCAGTGCTGTTTCAACCTGGGTTTGAATCCCTAAAAGTCTCCAGTGGAGCTAGAAGTTGCCTGTAGCTAAAGGCTGGTTTCTTTCAGTTACCTTTAGTAGAACTCATGGATGTAGTTTGTAGATGACAGGTTGAAAAACACTGGTACAGTGCAATGATTCCTGGACACCTCTACCTTCTCAGACCCGGGGTGTGTGACCTGGGTACCTGTAGTTCTGCTCAGGGTGGCCGTGGGTGTGAAGGGGGCACACCCCCGGAGCTGAGTGGCTGTTTCCTGGAGCTCTGCGGTGGCTACAGCCGTGCAGAGAAGGGCACTTTGTTGGATTAGCTCGTGTCATGGAGAAGATGTGTCTGCTGGCACGGGGGTTCTCTTGTCCCACACTGTTTGCACAAGGCCTTTTCAGCACCCTAGGTGAATCTTGTCAGTGTCGAGGGCCCATGGTGCAGGTACAGCCGTGTGGGAGGCAGAAGGCACCAGTTCGTGTCCTTGAAGCGTGCGGCTGGAGATGGCATGGCTCAGCATGTTGAGCTGGCTTTCCCAAGGGACAAGGTGTGTTCCGAGCCTCAGGGGGGTTCTGGGCTTGGGGGCTCACTTTTAAACAAATAAATTTGGTTTATTTACAGTGGCTAAATTGTGAAATATTAAAGTTGTGGGCTGGGCTGGTACCACCTTCTTTTCTCTGACCCTGTTTCTTTTGGGTGGACATGACTAGGCCTGCTGGGGCAGAAGGGTTGGAAGATTTGGGCAACAGCATCATTTCTAAAACGGGAGTGATAAGTGATTGTTCTGTTTGTCCCAGTGGGGAGAAAACATGAAATTGAGCAAAGGAAGACCTGTGGGTGGAACAGTCGGTGAGGTCTCCAACACAGCAGCAGCAATTCCCCACACTGGATGGCGCAGTTCTTTGAGATGAGGTTTCAGCCTGGGGCTATGCTTAGACTAGTGACTAGTTCATCCCACACTCCTCAGACTTCCCTTTCTCAGCCTCCTGATGCTTTTGGGGCAGCCATGGTTGTGCATTAATCTTCCTGCTCCTCCTCTATCTTAATCTGTCCATCTTGGGGACTGTTACTCTCCTGCTCTCTCTTTCTCTCAAGCTTTGTGGTCTCTTCACCATTTGAACCGTGGCCTTCAGCCATGTGTTCTCCTTCAGCATAAAGCTGTTCTGTAAGAGAAGTTGGAGAAGGGAAATTGCGTTTTGTGAAAATGTGTCAGTTTAGTGAGGTCTTGGCTATGATCTCCATGACACCTGCAGCTCTGTGGTGTGGCACCGTGCTGGAGGCAGGCGACAGGAACTCTTCACAGCTGGATTGTGAAGCCAGTGCTTGGTTGTTTTGTTGGGCTGCTGTCCCTCCTGTGCTTCCCAAACAGCGGCACCAGTGCAGCAGGCCAAGTATCCTTGGAAGGACATTCAGCATGAGGGAAACAGTTTTATGGAGGCTTCAAGCCAAAAGTTGGCTGTTCTGCTCACTAGATGCGGAGAAAATTGGCACAGGGGCCTGTCCCAACTGCTCCTCCATCCTTCTCCACCACTCCTGAAATTTCCACTACCATTGCTGCAAATTTCCAGCACAGTCAGGAAATTCCTACCCCACTTCTAGAAGGGCCATGTCCTGCTTGCAGCTACCATGACCAGGCTTGTCTCACCCTATTCTACGACAGGGAGATTCAAATCCTCCTTGTTCTGCAAGTGTGCAGCTTGAAACACTGCTCATTTCCCCGTTGCTGGAGTCTTCCTCTGGCTGAAGGCAGCCAGGCACCTCTGGACATTCATCCTGCTCCCCTCAGTCCCCAAAGGTGTGGCTGCCAGAGCATATCTTCAAATCCTGTTCCCAGCTCCATTCTCTGGTTTTTTGTAGCCTCTCGTGCCTTTGCCCAAGGAACAGTTCCTTGAACCTTCCCAAGCTTTCCCCTGCTTGGTTCGTGTGTCTCCTGTGCCCCCAGGGCTCTCCTAGCACAGCCATTTTTGCTGCACATCCAGTTTTTCTTATCACTGAAGGAAAATAATTCCTGAGGACTGAAATATCACGAAAATAACTTAAGATCTGCAGGTGGAAACACCATTTTCTTTTGTTTTTCCTTGTAATGTATTTTGGTCTATCAGCCCGTGGGTCCTGGCAGATGCGATCCTGGCGCCTTTAATGAATCTCCTGGTATGGGCAGGGCTGCCAGGCCCTGGGTGAGTCAGAAAGCTTTTCATCTGTGCTCCAGAGTCAGTAGCAAAGGAAGAAAATGAGCCTGAAATGAGCCTCACTGTGTCACTGGCTAAAACCACTGCAGCAAAGCTTCAGCTGGTGGAACATGGCTGGGATGATGAGCTCTTGGTGAGTCCTGCTGCTCCTCCCTCTCCTTTAGCCTTGGTCATTCTCTGTGAATACTTGTTTCAATGACAAAAAGACATTCTGTACTTCTTTGGGAATAGGCTGAAGGCTGGAGTGGGCTTCAGGAGCAGGGTCCTGGTGCTCCTGTTGCTGCCACCTCCAGTTGTTTGTGCACCCTTTATGCTTTGTGCCATAGAGAGCATCTTCCTAGAGTCATCAGGACGAGGGGGAAAAGATGAAGGAAAGAGGGATCCAGCTCAAGAGGATTTGTGTTCAAACCTTTCTCATTTTTGCCCCTGGAAAATGTTGCATTATGTTTTCCTAATCTTCCAAATTTTTATTTCCAAATAAAAACCAATCCTTTCATCCTTTAGGTCATCCTTTCAGATCTTCCTGGAGATGCACCTTTTTGCTCTGGGTCAACTGCCGTCACAGTCTTCCTGTCACTGAAAATACCCTTTTCATTTTCTTGAGGATTTACTGGCATATGAGGTCGGGACTTTCCCAGATGGAAAAGAGAACAGCCCGATTTTGTCCAGTGCCATGTCTGGCTATGCAAACTAATAATTGCAAGGCCAGTTTGTATGCTAAATCCTCACCTTGTCAGGTTTCTCTTCCTGGCTCCTCATTCTCCTTGGAGAAGTCTCTTTTCCTGGCTGGTGTGTGTGTGCCACACCAGCTCTTTGTGATCTTGCCTGGTCGGGCTTCCAGTTCTACCCACTATCGTTTGATTTTGCTTCTGGTTTCTTGTTTCTGTGTTAGTCTGGTTTTTCCCAGTCTGTGGCAGTCCGTAAGTGACTTGTGACTATTTGTCCTGGCCTTCCCTCTGTGCAGAGAGCTCTGGTTCCTCCTCAGGATCTGCTCCAATGCTGTCCCTCCTGGTTTTGTCTGAGAGGCTCCCACAGTATGTGCAATTCTCCATCCCTTTTTGTATTTGCCCTCCAGCATCACCACATGGTGTTGTCCCAGCTGCTCCAGAAACTGTGCCTCTTCTTCCATGAGGGTACCACAAATTAGAGGCACGTAGAGAAGCCCCGTTTATTTGGATGAAATGTTTTCTTAGGAAACTCACCCAGCTGCTGGGGGCTGTAATTTCTGTCCTGAGGTTTCCTTCTGGCCCTGGTGATAGTTCACACAAAAAGGATGCTTTAAAAGATCCCTGGAATATAAATTAAAAAAAACATAGCCCAAACTGGAATGAAAGCTGGGGAGCATTCTTCCAGTTAGAGCAGGATGCTCTGCTTTGCACTGAAATGCTGTACATGGTGTGGGTTTTATTAGCCAGGGTACTTCACAATGCCTCTGGAAGGCTGGGAAAGCTGCTTGTTTGAAAAGTTCATAAAATAAATAAGTACACACTTAAAATAGTCAACCTTTGATTTGTTGGGTAGCTCCTGTGCAGGTCAGGAGCCTAAACACAGCAGTGGTGTCTGAGCATCTGGTGTTCCTGGCAGTGATGTCTGAGCCTCAGGCTCAGGCAGGAGATCTTCACCTCCTGCTCCTCAGCTCTTCTGCCCTGCAGCAAGGACCACCTTGAAAATCTGGGGTTCACTATTAGCAGCTTCTGCCAGTTTTGTTTCAACCAGTTCAGCTGGCTGAGAAATACATCACCAAGAGACGAGTGGAGTGGTTTGTGCTTTGGTTGACCTTCAAGCTTCTTATCACGGCCCCATGGAAGCATCTTGCATTTCTTTTTAATTGAATTATTTTTCTGTCAGAAATGGTTACAGCTGGGAGAGTAACCCAGCTGGGGGAGAGGGTGTTTTTGTCCACAGTGTTCAGTTTTCCCCCACCCCAAACGAAAGTGATTTTCAGGTGTAGGCCAGAATTTTCTGTATCTTCCAATATCCTCAGCCTGGCTGATTTAGTCCCACTCTGCAGTATTGCCTAATCCAGCCTCCAGTTACCGTCAGTGTCCTCAGCCATTGTTGCTGGTTTCCTGTTTTCTCTTTAGTTTAACAGTATTTTTGACATGCTCTATTTCTGCTCTAAACTTGTCCTAAGGAAATCAGAAGCATTTTCAAGATCAGTTGGGTAATTGGAGGTGTCAAACCCATAAAAGATCCCTGTTCTTCCTGAGAAGCCAGTAAGCCATGGAGCTGTTTCTTGTTCAGAGCACAGTGTCTCTTGTACATCATTTTGCCTGTAGTCAGTGCTTGTTCTCTCATCCACAGCTTTAACCCACAAGTTCCTGTCTGACTTTCTCAGATTTCTCGATGGCAGTCTCACGGCTGAAGGAGGTTGCTAAGTATCAAATACGCCTGAGAGCAGAAATTCAACATTTATTTATACCTCCATGATCCCTGCATCCTTACCTGGATGCCTGATAGCCCATAAAGGCCCATCAGAATGACACATTATTATATTTAGCTTCATCCAGGGGCAAATTTCTGTCCTTCCCATGTCCATATGACTTCTGAAGAAAAGTGTTGAGAGTTTTACTGCCAAACCATCACTGTAATTCTTCACACAATTGAGTTCCTTCTCCCAAACTGACAGCTTCAGAATTTTCTGTTTCAGTCATCTGTTTAGGTCTGCTGGCTGAGAGCTGTGGAAACCAGTGTGCCCAGCCCTGCTGGTGGAGTAGCTGGGGAAGGAGTGGAAGAGTAAGGGCTGGAAAGGAATGGTGAGAGAGAGTTAGAGCCTCATCACAGGAGGTGGGAAACCAGTTGCAATCTACTTCAGTCAGCAGTAAATGTGTTTCAGACGGGGAGAAAAATACTCCTATCCTCAGCAGTGACTGGGCAAACCCTCCTTTTCTTCCTGGTTTGTTGTCCCAAATCCCTGCCATCCTGTAGAGGGACCACTTCTCCTGTGGCACTGCCAGGCACTGCTGTGCTGAGCTTCCTGCTGAGGACACAGGTGAGCCCCGTGCTCAGGACAGTGCTGGGTTGTCTCACAGCTCGAGGAGCTGAGTTTCAGTTTGGTGTTTACAGCTTTTTTTTCCCTTTTCCTTTCCTTTTTTAAATTTTTTTTTCAACCAGTGACTTCACATTGCACCTGAGTCTTTCAGTGTGCATACTGGGCTGGATGACGTCTCTTCTGTTTTGGGTCCAGTTTCTGGAATCTGCCTGGTTTTAGGTTTCACAGTGGCACAATCCACTGCACAGATTGTGCTTTTGCTGCCCATGCTGCTCAGAGCATGGCTTCAGAGCTCTTCTTCCTGGTATTGGAAGGCTTTGTCCTAACCTGTGTTTGAATTCAAAGGGCTGGAGAATTTTCTCCTGGAGGATTTGGTACAATTTAAATTGGAGGCCAACAAGGAATTGTTGAAAAGGAGACTCCATAAACTTCTACTACAAATCCCCATTTTTCCATCCATGGCTCATTTGCCCATGGGGTCACTTGTCAGTGACTTAGCAGTGACTGCCTGCAGGAGAGTGACCAGGCTGAGAGCTGTAAGGCCTGAAGTGAAGTCAGCCTCTGTCTATCCCTGTCTGAAATGCTGCCTTCAAGCAGCTGCCTCACCTTGTGTCTTCCTTCCCTGCCATGTCCCATGTCCTTAGGGAGTGTGTCTGTGGGAGCTCTGCAGTGCTTTGCACTATGCCTTGGGTTCAGGTAGCAGGTTGTATTATGGCTCACGTGCTATTTGGGTAGTGACTGCTGTTGACTTTACTCACCTTCCCTGTTCTGCTGGTGAACTGGGAGTGCTGGGCTGCAGCAAGCTCCCTGGCACACTGCAGCTAAACAGAGCCACTTTGTCCAGCCTGGGCTGACCCTATCTGTGTGCTGTACTGCATGCTGCTCCTCAGAGTTCTCCCCTTCTCTTGACTTTGCCAGTCTCCAGCACTGCTGTGTGAGACCTCCTAATCTTGTATCATGTCATTCCTTTCGCTCCCTGAAGCAGTATTTGTTGGAGTGTCCACACTGGCTTCTCAAGCTGTCCTTTGGCTCCTGTGTCTGCCTGGACCTCTGCCCTCTAGCTGACCCACTGTCTGTGCTCTGGATCCTCTGCCAGCCCTTTCTTGCTGAGGAGCTCGTGTTTGGGAAGAGGAATGTTTGGGTTCAGTGTTGTTCTGGAGTGCCATTAAAATTGCCTCCACCATACAGCATATGTTTCACATGGTTTCCAGAGCTGGAGAAGTAATAGCAGAGCAGGAATGTCAGAGGTGGGAGGAGATGCTTTCAGGAAGACCTGTGGACTTTGAGGAGGATGCTGTGGGGTTGGCTATGACAGGATGGTGCAGGTGCAAGGGGAATGCAGAGCAGGGCTGGGACAACGCTCAGATGACCAGGAAAGAGGCTTTTTGGAGACAGACATGGAGCAGGCACAGGAGGAGGATACAAGTTATAATATGGAGAAAAGCTCCTTTTGGTTCCTCACCAGAGGTGACCTTTTCGGTGTGGGTCGTGTCTCAGTGAGAGACTGAACTGTAGGTCATGGGTCTCACCATGGTGGCTTTGGCATCCATTGCCTTCTGTGGAGGTCAGAGCAGTGGCATTTCCATTTCACACAGTGCTACTGGTGTATCACCTGGAGAGAAACATTCACTCTGCTTGGCCTTCAGCCTCTCAGGGGGATCTCTGCAGAGCTTTGCATGGTGAGGGCACAAGAGGAGCAAATAGCCAGTGACTATCTGAACTTGTGTGCAATAGACCTGAACCAGTGACCCGGAGGTGAAGTGTTTTAGTTCCGTTCCTGGCCCGTTGAGCTGCTTCTTGCTCTGTTGGTGACACAGAGCCCCACTGCTCAGCACATCGCGGGTGTTACGGACTGTTGGTGCTGGACAAGTCTCCTGACAGGTCTCCAGGAACTCTAGAATTCACAGGGTGGGAAAAGGGCAATATAAACATAGCATTTACTGATCTAGGCCAAACTAGAACATTAAGAACAAGTGGTTAAATACCAAAATACCAGGATGCACTACAGGTAAGGAAAATTATAGTGTTGATACTGTCCTTGTTTTGTATGGGTCATCACAAAATAAGTCCTAAAGTACGTAATCGTGCACTGTTTCACGTGTGGTGCCATATGAATGGCCAGCCTTGAAAGTACCTTTGTACACCTGGCCTGTGCTGGCTGCTATGTGGTCCTAATGCCACCAGCAGTTGCCCATGGGGCCACAGTATTGGTGAAATAAATGGGTGCTAGTGTCTTGCAGATTTTTTTCCACAAGCTTGAATAATTTTTCTTTCTTGGATAGCCATGTAGTTTTTGTCCCTGAGGAGGGTCCTGGCTACCTCTGTTGCTTTGGACTTCTTGACAGACTTTTTTTTCTTGGGTTTTTTAATGGTTTTTCAACATGAGTCACAGCTTCAGGATCACGATTTCCTCACTTGTGATTCAGGGAATGTATTAATTAGTGCAAGATGTTAAATGTATCTGTAAAATCACACGAAAAACTGTGGATGGTTGTCTCCATCCTTCATTTAACCAGTTTCATGTTTGAAAATGTAGTTTTCTGTTTTCAAATGTGCATTGTTCTTTCAAGCCCAAATGAGACTTTTCATAATATATGGTGTATATATAAAGCATAGTGTGTGTATACATATATATCTCTATATACACATGGGGTGTGTATATATATATATATATAAAGTATCTATAAAGTATTTATACAGTGTTGATGTTCCTTAGGCCAGTACTAGGTAAAGGATTATTAGTTTTATGAGAAGAGCTCACAGGACTGCTGCCCATCATTAACATTACCAGAGAAATGTGTTCCCTGGGTTAAGTGACAGTCCCTTCTCCCCAGCCATGATGGGGGCTGTGGAAGCAGCCTTTTTGGCTTCTGTGCTTAGAAATTTTAAACATAATGTTCCTTGGTTAAATTTCAAACCAGTCTTCAAGCCCCGTCCAACATGGCTAAGAACTGTGTGGGAATTTGTTTTGAAATGAAAGCCTGGATGTGGTGTTTTGCTGTAGTTTCAATGAAATTTCAGCTCTTTAATTTCTTTCTGACATTTCATCTGAAAATGTTGATGCTTATGCAAGGACTGAGGGTTTTATAGTCTGATTAAACAGTTTTAGAAGTTATATTTCTTATTTGAGAACACTGCTTGATTCTCTAGAGTGTTTTTGAGCATGCCTGGGGTACTGCCTGCTCTCTCCATCAGCAGGGCTGAGGATACAGTAACGGCATGTAAGTAATAAAGTCTCTGCCACTCTTCCTCTTTCAGAGAATTCGGTCGACAGTGGATGAAAAGGAACAGAAGCAGCTTCTGATGGACCTTGATGTAGTGATGCGAAGCAGTGACTGCCCGTATATTGTTCAGTTTTATGGAGCGCTCTTCAGAGAGGTGGGCACCCCAAACTTGCTTCATTTGTAGCAGGGTTTGGATTTTACCTTGTTTTTTGCCTTTGTAATTTCAAATTTGTGCTAAGGTGGAGAAAATTGATTCTTGTTAGGTTTCTTGGTTCTCCACTTTTACTCAAGGGTGTTTAGCCAGGAGACCCAGGTGCCTGGCCACTGCTGAGCAAGCTTTTGGTCCCTTTGCAACAGGAGTTTTGGAGATGAATGTTGAAACCTGGCTGCTGCTTCTCCTTCCTCCTGTAGCTCTTCTGCAGGCTTGGATTCTCCGTACTCCTGTAATTGCTGTATTGTTGAAACTGCCAGAGTATAGGGGGACAGACACGGAGCCCCTGCCTGTTTTCCACTACTTCAGCACAAATCCAGTACCTCTGCTCAAGGGAAGAAGGAAAATAGAGAGACCTAAGGGCTGCAGGTAGCCTTTGGGGATTATCAGGCATAGCAGCCTGTGCAGAATCTTATGGTGTTTTACTGGGGAACTTTTAGAGAGAGTTCAGTGTTGTAGGCAAAGCCCAAAACTGTGTCTGAGTATTCAGTTCATCCTTTTAGAGAGTCTGCCTCTGTAATTTTGCCAGGTCACTCCTCTGGCTTTAAATCTCATTCTCTGAAATAAGCATAATAATCCTTCCTTTTCCCATGCTCTGCTTTTTCTGATCTTTTTGAACGCAGAGCCATTTTGGGCCAGTAGGCATTGTCCGTGTTCATACAGTACGAGCTCCTACCACGTGTGGAGCCTCAGCTTGGCAGGAAATTTCCAGCTTTGCTGAGATACAGGTGACAAGGCTATCAGCTGGTGTGAGGAAACATCTGTGGACAAGTATAGGCAACATGCTCAGAGCTGTGCAAGCCTGTCATCTCCCTTCATCTCTGGGCACATCACAAGATGTAAATGTAAATACATAAACAGTATAAAAACTTACCTTAAGCACCCAGATGTCAGCTTGGCTGCACTCTTTGTCTTGTCCAAAAATCTCATCATCCTGCAGCCAGGCAGGGCTCCCAGGGCACCTTGCATGCTCTGTCTGGGAAAGGTTTCATTGGTGTTGCTCTTGTTGGAGTGAAACCTCCTTTTTCCCCCTTCAGCCTGAGTGATGTTTGCTTTGGAGAGCAGCCTTCCACTCTCCTCGGTCCCTCACTGCCTAGGTGATGTTCCAAGTCGTGTAACCTCAAGGGTACACATGGCGAGATGGGAGGCTCCCATGAAGTTTTCTGTCTTGTCCTATTAATTACTTGTTCCAATATTAAGTAGAATCTTAATCTTTTAAAGATAGGAAAGCATGCCAGCAGAGAAACACAGAAAGGGGAAAAAAGGAATTTCAGGCTGTTTGGATCTGTCTAACCCTCCCCCCAGTCTGCTTATCAGATCTGTTCTCAAATAACTGTGAAAGATCCAGGTCACTGCTGCACCATCCCCTGGGATGTAAGAGCTCGTGGGACATTGCTAAAGACCGAGACTCTCTCAGGAAATCTGCAGCAAACTATATAAAACAAAGCTCTTTGTTCCAGCATTTCAAGGTGAAAAGTAAGGAAATTCTTTTGGGGTTACCTACTCTGAGCTGGGATTCAGGTTCTCAGGATATGGATGGAGCAGTCAATGAGAAATCTTCTTTGCCTACTCCTAAAAGGTGAAAGGCTTCCATGTGAGCCTCTTTACAGGAGTTTAACATGCTGAATAGGCAGCTTGTGCAGTCAGAAGGTTGGCAGGATCCAAGCAGCTCCAGGAGAAGCAGCAGGGCAGCTGGCACGAAGGGAAGGCAGGCAGCCTTCCACAACCGTGAGCGTTTGATGTGGAGAGGCAGAGCTAAGCTCTGGGATCCTAACAGTTTGGGAATACTAAACCAAATTGGACAAAATTATGCAAGGTCTTACTTTGTAGCCAGACATGTGTCCCAGCTTGCAGTCAGGGGAGTAGCTGTGTACACAAGTTCCCGTGGCAGCCTCTGTGAATAGCAGAAGTTTGATTTGGAAAGGCAAAAAATACTACACAAATATTTCTCCCTGTAGTTGTATTTTGTCTTGCTTGTTCTGCATTTTGTGATAGGGAGGGTCTTCTCTGGGTCCTGCTTGTCCCTCAGCAGGCAGCACCTGAACCCATATTGTTTGCTGCTTGTTCTTCAGTCAGAAGGGACATTTCTGTTACTGTGTGTCTGAGCATGTGATGGAACGTGTAACAGTGCAAAAACTACAAGCTGATTTCCAGGTACATGATTTTGTTTGAGCTCATTGGCACCCTCTAGGTGAGATTAAATTGCCTGTTCAATGAAACAAGAACAAAGCTGAAAAAGTAAAAGACCGTTTCAGTCTGTGCGTGGAATCAGGGTCTTCAGAGCCCAGAACATGGTTGGCTTTTGGGGCTGCAAGCACATTATCAGCTCATGTCCAATTTTTCATCTACCTGTATCTCTCAGCCCTTCTGCTCAGCACTGCTCTCAATCCCGTCATCATTTATACTGGTGAGTGCCTGACCCAAGTGCAGGATCTTACACTTATTGAACTTCTTGGGGTTCCCACTGGCCCCAAGAGACCAGCTGGTTTTTCTGTCCTGCACCCAGGAGAGCCCAGAGTCCTGCTGGTGCACACAGAGCTGTCCACATCAGCCATCAGAGATCTGATTGAAGAGAATCTGGCTACACATGCTCATGTGTTTCCTCTCAAGGGTATACTTACTAGATAGGGGAAGAAAAAAAGGTGATTGACAGGGGTTCTGCAAACATTTCACTTGAGTCTCTCCTTGTGAGAAAAGAGGAGCTGTGGGCTGAGCCCACAGAGCTGCACTGGGACCCCCAAGAGTTTGACCCTGAGCGTAGCTGTTTTAAGAGGTTTTTAGGTCTGAGAAAAAAAAATGGTCTTCTTTTCTTGCATGTCTGCTACAAGCTTTACGGCTGCTCTGGTTTGAAACAGTACCTGTAAGGCTGGGAATGTTTGGGTGGTTACCATGACCACACTCATGGCTCTTTAAAGTACCTGTCCGGTTGTGTTTCTTTTTAAGAGGGGAAGAGGAAAGAAGCCTTATCTGACTTGGAATCTCAGGAGTGACTCCTACTCAGTGCGAGTGTAGCTGAGCCAAGTTTAAACCAGCAAGTTCAATACTTGATAAAATTATTCAATGAAAAATTCATTGCAAGTTGCAGAACGTGCCTAGGAAGCTGGGTAAATCAGCCCATGGGGAACTTCTGCTGGCAAGAGACAGGAGCTGGGATGGACGTGTTGGTAGCACAGTGCTGGGCTGGTGTGAATTGCTGACACAGCCTTGCTCAGTTGTTTGATCTCTTTACTGTTGATGCACCTCACCCCATTTCTATGGAAATCCTTGACTGTGTTGCCATCCCTCAGGACATCTGTCCCTGTGGTCAGTCCCTGGTCTGTAGGGAAAGTGTCCTGTGTGCCATGTAAGGATATATGGTGGTGACATTTGCCAGTCTGTCTCACTAGTGAAGCTGCAGCTTGCATAAAGAGCTGGCTGCCCCTGCAGTGAGCAGATGTGATAAACCTTCAGCATTTGCATCACAGAGCGGTGGGTGTTGGAAGGGACCTCTGAGATTACCTTTTCCAACCTCTCTGAGGTGGGCCGCTTGACCAGGATTGTGTCCAAATAGCTTTTGAATATCTCCAGGGACAGAATCTCCACAGTCTCCTGGGGCAGCCTGTGCCAGTGATTAATGCCCCTCACAAAAAGTGTTTCCTCACGTTCAGCGGGCACCCGTGTGTCAGGCTGTGCCCCAGTTGTGTTGCTCAGCACCACTGAGAAGAGTCTGGCTCCATCCCCTGTGCAGCTTCCCCTCAGGTTGATGAGATTCCACTAAACCGTCTCCAGGCTGAACAGTCCTGGGTTTATCAGCCTTTCTCATGGGAAAGATGCTCCTGTTCCTCAGTCGTCTTAGTGGCCTGTTGCTGGAGTCTCTCTTGTACTGGGGAGCCCAGCACTGGTCACAGCACTCCAGGTGTGGCCTCACTGTTGCTGGATCAGGGGGAAGGATCAACTCCCTCCACCTGCTGGTGGTGCTTTGCCTCATGCTGTGATCTTTCAGCCCAGCATTGTTGGCTCATGTTCAGCTTAGTGTCCACCTGGACCCACAGGTCCTTTCCTGGCCAGCTGCCCTCCAGATGGGTGACATCTTTGTGACACGTTTGTGACACCTGCTTCCTTGTCGATGGGAATTCTCTGCACCGAGAAGCCAGAGCATCTCCATTGCTTGTGAAGCAGCTTTTGTGGCTGTCCTGGGCAGAGATATTTTGAATTAAATGCACAGGGTGTTCCTGGACATTTTTTGGAATGTCTACAAGATGTGCATTAGCATCTGGTAACCTAAAACCCAATAAAGACTAAAATACATTCTTTGGAAGAATAGCTCTAACAGGAAGAGAAAATTAAAGCACTTCTTTTGTCGTTTTATGATCGGAAATCAACCTGACCTAAGAGCAAGATTTAAAGTGAAACTTTTCATTGGGGTGGTTTTGTCCTCACAGTTCACAATGCAGTAAGACTTGCCCATGCACATCAGCACTTCTTGGTACTTGGTCAGGAAGGGGGCTGAGTGCCCATTGCCCAGCCAGTCTTCCTTTTTCTTCCCATTAAATTTCACCAGTTTGCCAATGGATAAGGCTCTCCAAGTCCCAGGAAGAGTTAGCCTGTAGAGTTTTGGATTTTGCCACCAGCCTTAAGGAAGGTGCATAGTGGAAAAGGCCTGCTATCTTTTCCCATTGATCTTGCTGACATGAATTCATGTAAGTCAGGTAGGTTTTTACATTACCAGATCAAATAAATGCCCCCATTCAGGAGTTCTGTATGGCACTTACTTCAGGAGACAAGTAAACCAGGTCTTTCCTTGGGTGCTTTGGATCATAAAGGGGGCTTTTTTATGCTTAAAAATTACCACTGGATAGCAATTTGTTGTACTTATTTGAGGTTTCAGTCTCACACCCCTCCCAACCCTGTGATGCAGAGTACACATGAAGCCTTTGTTCTGATAATGGCTCTGCTCAAGTGTTGGTCACTCAGTTTGTTTTGCTGTCCAAACACCAGCTGTTGTAACCTGGGCAATGGAAGCCACTCACAATACTGGTGCAGTTGGACGTAAATACAAGGCTGCAGGTGGTCAGTGGTATTCTGGCTGTCTAGAACCAGTCCAGTCCCCCCCAGTCTCAGTAGAATAGCCCAGGAATATAGCCCTGTCCCAATTTTTTTATAAAGCTCATCAAAACTGAAGCAGTGTTTGAATGATCCTGTGGCCAGGAGAACCAGTCCATGAGAGAGAGGCTGCTCTCACTACAGATGGCTCATAAAGCTCTGGTGGGCTTCCAGTCTCACTTGATTTATGCACATCACTGGCACTGGAGCCACATTGCTTGCTCTGAGCCACTCTCCATCGTATGGAAGTGCTTCATCTGCACTTCGCCTTTATTGCTAATGCAGAAAAGAGAAATTGTCTACATGTATTGCCCAATTTCATTTCTGTAGTGTCAGATTGAACAGTTCCTTAGCCAACTTCCTGCATAGCCAACCTACGGTCTCTAGCAGCCCAAGTTCACCTTTTTCCAGGTCTCCTGAAGCGTGCTGGTCATGCCCTCATCCTGCTGTGCTGCTCTGGCGTCTTTCACTGTGATGTCTCTGCTTCCATGTCTGTCACAGCACTTATTCCATCTTCTGCTTTTTTGGGTGAAATGAGAGTTTTCTGGGCTCACACTTGTAGCAGCCCTTGAGGGGATGACATCAGCTCCTGCTCTGCCTTGAGCTGATGTGAAAAGCCTGATGCCAAATGAGCAGTGTAAACTGGAGCTGCCCATGGCTGTAAACCAAAGTTTTCTTCCCCAGCCAGACAGCCTTTCCTAGGAAAGCAGCTCCCCTCTTCTGGGAAGGAAGAAGGGAGCTGCTGTCCTTCAGAGTCATCATCCCTCCTTTGACAGGAGGCAGTGGTGGCTTTGCTGTGGCCAGCACAGCAACACGTGTGACACTGGTGGCACGTGGGATCCTTCCTGCAGTGTGCTGTCGGTGTTGCTGGAAAGGGCCTTGCACGTGTGTGAGCAGCCCAAGGCCAAGCTGGGAGGCACTGCTGCCTCTGCCCACACCAGCATATGGTGTTTGGCAACACCTTTACTGGGCACTTCTGTTCCCCCTAACCCAAACTTTTGGCTGGAGCAACTTGGCGGGTGCAGTTTGTTGGTTTGGGTTTCACAGGAGGTCAATGTGAGTGGCAGGAAAGCCTTTTCTGGCCTTAAAACATGTGGTTCTACAAGCTTTTCCACCAGCTAAATTTAACTGGAGAATTTCTCCTGACTCTCCTGAGCTTGAGAGATTGAGATTGTTTCACACCAAAGTCATTTGTGTGTGCAGGATGGAGCTGGGGCGTTTGCCACTCCTCCTCCAGCAAAATTCCTAGGGTTCTTAATTTTATTTCCATGTATTAACATAGAGTTGGGTTGGTTTGTGTTTTCTTTGGTCAGGAAAAATCTGCTTTTAATAGAATAAGGATTTGGGGAAGTTTCTTCCCTGTTTGTTGCTTTTATCACAGGAGTGTGCAGTTTGTCCTCACAGGGTGTTGTCCCATGCCCTGAGCCAGATGTGAGCTGGGCAGGTAGATGCCTCTGCTGTGAATGGAGTTGGGAGCAAATATTTTATTGCTAAAACTAATCAAGCTGAATTCCATCCTTTCTATCGAATGCTTGCTGTTAATATATTTCATTGGATTCAGCAGATCTCTGTATGCTCTCTGGATTTGCGTTTCTCATTTTTATCTCAACGGTAACACAGATTGTTTTCTCTTTCCAGGGTGACTGTTGGATCTGTATGGAGCTCATGTCTACCTCGTTTGATAAGTTTTACAAATATGTATATAGTGTATTAGATGATGTTATTCCAGAAGAAATCTTAGGCAAAATCACTTTAGCTGTGAGTATTTTGTTAAACCTTTTTGTTGAAGATAATTGAAAAGTTCAGATCCTTGTTCACATCACCCTCCATGTGAAAAGCTAGTTGGTCTGTGGAGCAGAACTGCTGCTGCTGTTTGCACCACACTGGGAATGGTTCTTCAGGGTGTTCATGACTTCCACAGTATGTTGCATGGTGTAAAAGGAGGTCCTGGGGTCAGTAATCAGTTCATAAACAGACCCCAGGACCAGCATCCTGCTCTGTCTGCTTGAATGTGGGCACCAGCAGCACAGGCACCAACCCAGACCAGAAGAGCTTCTGGCAGCCTTGTGCAAAGGCTCCCAAAAACACTGGAGAACCTGGCTGATGTTTTCTTGATTTAACCTGGAAGTTCGGGCCTAATGAAAAGTCAGGTAATTGAAACAGTTGTGACCTGCTGAAAAAAATACAACACAGGGCTTGAAATAAGTTATTGCTCAGGATAATTAGCACAAGAGATTGTTCTGACTCCACCCCATGCTCCCCTCTGCCAGAGTGCGATCTTTCCAGGTCACAGGGGATGTGTGTTCACTGAAGCCCATACCCTCTCTTATATCACCTTCTGTTTGCAGAAAAGGTTCAGAGAAAAATGCTTTTATTTCGTGGCATATTACAGCATTGCTATCTCAATGTATTAAATGCTTTTTACCCCTGTTCTTGGAGTTCCAAAAATTTAATAATCACAGGACTCTTATGACATCTGCTTATTTTTCATCTATTTTTCTTTCCTAGACTGTGAAAGCACTAAACCACTTAAAAGAAAACTTGAAAATCATTCACAGAGGTGAGTTCTTTGTGTCTTTTTTTAAGTTCATGTTTTTTCTTCTTGCCTGTTAAAATAATTGCAAGATTTTTTAGTGGCCTTTAAAGTGTAAATAGCACCTGCACCACCACGAGTCTGAGTGCAGGTTTTGAACAAGTGCCTGTTCTGTTGCCCCTTCAGCCTGTGCTTTCTCCATGTAAGTGTGATTTCGGGGTGGTTGGGCATCTGCTTCTGCCTTTGGGCACGTGGCATCTCCAGGGCTGGCTTCATCCCCTCGTGGTCCCACAGGATCCTCGGTGCCGGCGATCGGGATGCAGAGCCAAGGGTGACGGCGATGGCGTGGCACTGCCGGCCTCGATGCCCTGCAGCTGCTCTGCTTGAAACCGGAACCTCCAGCCGTGACTTACTGCTTTAAATCTCTTTCCCCTGCAGACATCAAACCTTCCAATATTCTTCTGGACAGAAATGGAAATATTAAACTCTGTGACTTTGGCATTAGCGGACAGCTTGTGGACTCCATTGCCAAAACGCGGGATGCAGGGTGCCGGCCGTACATGGCGGTGAGTGGGATGAGCCCTGGGCTCCGTGGCATCTCACCCCCCCGTCCTCAGCCTGTTTCCTGTGGGATGAACGCCCCTTTCCTGGATGAAACTGAGCTCTGGATCGAGCGCTGCTGTGGCAGTGTCATCCAAGTTGTGGCAAAGTGACCAAATTCTTGGTTTTTTGCTGGGTTTCTCTGCTGCTGCCAGGGCTGTGGTGCTGGAGTGGAGAGGAGCTCTGCGCCTTGCAGCAGCTCGAAAACACCAGTGCCTGGAGGAGCAGGGCTGTCAGAGCGTGGGTTTGTCTTGGTCTGCAAGAAATCCATTTGCTCTGCTAAGATTATGTCACAGGAGTTATTGCAGAGCAGAATTACAGTGATTTTTGTAAACCACTTTAGTTCCAAAGTGTGCCAGAACTTCATTGCAGGAGAATGTGATTGTGGAGAGCGGCAGTAGCAGAGCAGCTGTGTGGAAATTGCTGGGGCTGAGTTGTGGCTCCTGGGAGTCTGTCCTGCTTGTTTGCTGCCCTCCCCCTCCCGGAAAGAAAAGCTGTAGTGGTGATTTTGGAAGCTGTCTGAGGGTTTTAAACACTTTAGTGCTTTAGGGTGCTTTGAAAATGCATCTGTGCTCTCAAATGAGCCGAGGGTACCTTGTGCAGGGAGCTGTGTGCCTGCTGCTATTCATATAACTTTAATTTTAGGGCCTGTATTTAATTTTTGTTACATATTTATGGCTCTGCATCATGAAAAATACTGGTTTTGAACTCTTTTTATCAACCACCAAATAGAAAAAAGGGAAATACCTCTCTTTTAAGGTACAGTTCCTATCTGGCCCAGGCCATGGCTCTCAGATGGCTTTTATCTGACTGTGGTGTCCAAGGCAAAACCTGTCTGCCCTGACTCTGATGTTTCTTTGAGCCATGGGTAGGTGGTTAACTCTGCTCAGGCTGTTGGTATAGTTATGCCATGACAGTTCCTGACATGTCTGTAAATAGCTGCAATGCTTCTTTCCCCTGGGATGTGGGTGGGTGAGTGCTTCCATAGGCCTTTGGTTTTCCTTTTTCCTGTCTGTCTGTCCACGTGCACTCTGTGATATGTGCAGTTCCATCAGCAGCTCCAGACTGGGGTGGACTTCTAAGTGAGCAAAAGTGTTGCAGTTCAGTTGGTGTTTTTCAGAGCCTTGGCATGGCACAGGGTTTGTGGGGCAGCTGCTGGCAAGCGATGTGGGAGACGACTGCCCTCTTCCTTGCTGCCCTCCAGCCTCAGTGACTCCCTTCCAAGTACATGAGCATTTCCATGTACCGGGAAGCCTGGGAAATGGGGAGATGTCCCCAGTGTGCAGGCGCATCTGCCAGCTATTTCTCCAAGCCGGGAGAGGCTGATGTCTGAAGGGATGCTGTGATCAAAGCTGGATATACCTGGGAAGGAGTCAGGCTGCTACACTCCTCTCAAAAGGAAAACAGTATTTTTTTTCGTGTTAAATAGGCCAAGAGTAGTAGCTCTGTTCAGCCAGGGAGGCTCTGCTAAGGGCTGCTGGATGCTTCTCCCTGATGATAGTGTCTTGTTTTGCAAGGCCCACCAACCCCATGGCACTTGTCCTCTGAAGGAACCTGGTCCCCACATAGCTCTTGGTAAGAATGACACTGGATGTCAGCCAGTCTGGCTGCGAGTGCTCTGAGGAGGCAGCAGAAGCTGTGTCCAGCTGCCAAGCAAGTGCTGTGTTCTTGAACCAAAATCATTGGAGCTGTCACAGTGAGCAGCGCCTCAGCCTTGAGCTGCAGTGCTGAGAGTTTGTTTTGCTTTTGGCTTTCAGTTCCCCTGCAATTGTTAAAGTGAGCAAAGGCCTGCGTGTTGGTACCTCATGTTCTCTGAAGGAAAGAAAGGCAGGACCGAGTTCCCAGGCAGCCGCTGGCCCCTGGAGCAGCCTGGGCTGTTCTAAGCCCTCCTCAGCTGTGCCCTGTGCTGGTGCCAGTGCTGGGGGTTTCCTGCAGGTGAGGTTCCACAGCCTTCACCCAGCAAGGGGCTGAGGTTGCTCCTGGCCAGCCCTGCACCCTCCCTGTGTGCTGCTCCCTGTGGTCCCTGCCCTGCCTCTGGCTGTGTGGGCGCTGCTGGGAGTGGACTCTGTGTGCTGGTGGCCTTTGTGACAGTGGTGCTTTTTGCCTTCTGAACGCTGCAGTGAACCCAATGCTTGTGTCAGGGAGGAAGGGTGAGACTGGAAATGCTTGGTTTAGGCAGGGGCAGAGGAGGGGACCCAGCCAGCACGAGGATCGATGTCCTGCCCTGCTCTGCTCCTTCGAGACCTCCAGGAGTAGAGTGTGATGGTGTCACTGTCATCCTTGGTCACTCAGGTCCTTTTCCCAGGTCAGCTTGGAGCCTCTGGCTGCAAACTGTGGCTTCTCACTTCTCCCTGGTGAAGGTGGACAGTCTTCTGGCATCGGTATCAGGGCCAGCTGGGTGTCCTTGTGTTCAGATGGTTCAGGCAGAGATCAGGCTGTGTAGGGAAAAAATTTCCCAAGGCAGGTGACAGTGACAGCTCTGACCCCTCTCTCCCAGCCATGGAGGGGAAGGCTGTAGGGATGCAGGAGTTCTCTGGATCCTTTTCCCAAGCAGAGCCACTGAAAAAGCCTGTTTGAGCTTTGCATTCCTGTGCCAATGCCCAGGTTTTCATCAGGCTCAGTCAGTCAGTTATCTGCAGTGTGGGTTTGAATTCATCCTCTTGGATGCTCCTGAATATTACTGTATGTTGGACTTCTAATTTTTTTTCCTCTTGCCTCCAAAACTTGGCACCCAGCCATAATTTTTATGACTGAGAAAACAGATTTGGGAGAAGTCTGAGAGACATGTGGCACCATCCCTCTGCAAGCAGGGCAGACTGAACCCAGGCTTTGCTGCCTGTGATGAAGCAAATGCTGGGGAGGTGCCTGAGCTGTGCGTGCAGCCATCCCTGCTTGTGTGCCACTGCTATCACCCACATGCTTTCAACTTGGAATGTGACCTCTGCTTACTCATTCACTGGCAAAAGTCGTCCCTGAGATTTGCCCTGCATGGGACTTCTCCCTGAGATCACACAGAGCAGAGGCTGTGCCTGGCAGCCCTGCTGCAGTGCTGAGCCTGGGTCTGTGCCTCGGTGTTCCTACCCTTGTCCTGCCAGGGACACGGCAGGATGGGATTTTCCTCCTTGGCCCTTCAGATGCTCAGCTGCAGGGGCAGTTTATAGCAACCTGGCAAAGTGTGGCAGTAGCCACCTGTGTAAGCTGACTGCTTGCCCAGAAGTATTGCAGGCAGGACATGAGTTCTGTGGAGGAGAGTATTAAAAGCAGGGGGAAAAAATGTCATTTTGGCTACTAGGATTTAAGGGGAAGTGTCTAAAAGTCAGGTCTGGGAGATAGCTGCCCTCAGGAGACACTGGGTGTTCAGCTGGAAACAGCTCCTGGCTGCTGCAGATGTGCTGTGCTCAGGGCTTGACTGGCTGTGCTGGGGTGGCCCTGATAAGCTCCGAGAAGGCTCACTGGAAGCCACAGGAAGCAGAATGTGACCATCAGGGTGGTGAAGATGCCAAGATGGATGTGCAAGGCGTTGATGTGTTAAACTCTGGGCTACTGGACATTGGCCTTTCAAAATAACACCAGACAGGGAAGATCTCCAAAGTCCTGCATTAAAGATGGCTCTTCAGGTGCTGGAGAATCTGCCACAGTGCCCATAAAGTTGTCCTGGTCATTAATTATGCTCCATTTAGTATGAGTAAGTCTTGTGTTAATGGCTGGCTGTGGGCTATGGTTTCTTCTCCATTTGCAGAGTTAAGGAGCCCTGTTCTTGTCACAGCCCTTTGCCCCAGCAGGTACTTTCTGACTCTGATGTAGTCACCTCTTGAGCTTTCCTTTGAGGAGATTAGGGACTGAGCAGCTTGTTCCCTTAAGGCAGATCAGCTTGTATTTTATGGCTGGGCTATAAGCCCCCATTTTTTTCAACATCCTTTTGCAAATGTGGACGCTGGGATTGTGCAAACTCCCTGTGTTTGTCTCACCTGTGGTTTATGTCACAAGAGCAGCTGTTTCCAGTGTGTTGCCCCAGCTACACACTGATGCTCCCCTGGGATTTCCTGCTCTCCTGTCCTAGGAGCCTCTGTCCCTCCTGAGTGTTCCCTGTTCTTTCTTTGCTCCTGTGAGTCAGCAGCCAGCCAGAACCCAGCTCACCAAACACTCCAGACACACTGATTTTCCAGGAGTCCTTGTGTATCACACTAGCAATAATTTTTATAATACACTGCATTTAGCAATGCTAATTTTATATTTTCATGGATATTATTAACAGTAAGCTAAGGAAGGCCACCTTTGAGGTTCCACTGTAAATCTTTCCCACTCAACACACAACACTGAACATTACACTCTGAACTCTATCAGGTGAAGCATTTACTGATGCAAATTATTTGTGCTTGAGTTGGTTGGGGTCCGGACCATGCCCTGCACTAGGCCAGCTTTATTACGGCCACATTTGCCTTTTCTAACAAGACAAATAAGGTTGTTGAGAATATGCTGTGCCAAGCCCAATGGGACCTGGTTGCCTTCAGTAATGTTCCTGTCAATCTTTCTGTGTGTAGCACGTGTGCTCTGTCTACCAGCCCATCACACTCCTGCTGTTGGGATCGAGGAATTCAGGTGTGGTTAGGAAAGCCAGCTGGGAGGGGATGGCAACCCCATGCGAACGGAAACCAGGGTCTCCAGCTGGAAAATGCTGCTGGAGAAGTTTTTAAATGAAACGTTCTCTCTGAGTAAATATGTAAAGGAAATAGGAGGGGAGGAAAGGCCATTCTCTGGAAATATGATCTCTGCTGATAATCTCTGGGCAGGCATGGGCTTCATGGCTGGACTGGGTGAGGGGGAGGGACAGGAAATCAAAGAACAGAGGGGAGTTTGAAAGGAACATCTGAATTCAACATCCAAGAAGGGATGAATATTTTGGCTGAAATATTTTTTGACACTACTGTGCCCTCTGGTGTAGGTGCAGAAGTGAAGCACACAGAGTCGGTGTCACTGCTGCTGTCCTGGTAGTGCAGAGGGACTGGGGAGCTCTTCACTCATCACACCGTGTGTCCTTTGCTCTGCTGTGTCACTCCCTGGCCAAGGAGCTGGGTCATCTCCCTGGGACCAGGGCAGGCTGTGGCATAGGATGCTGCATGACCCCTGCAGTGACTGTCGCTGCCACACAGACCCAGAGGCACCACAGTGTTCGTAGCTTTGTCCTTGGTCACCTGGAGAGGAGGGTATAACTTTAGAAGAGATTTTAGCCAGCACAGTGTGACTGTGATGCCTCAGTTGCATATGTGAATGACTCACATCTGTGCACCTAAACCTTGGCTTTAGCAATGAGCTCAGCTTCTGTGAGTCCTGTGTGCCCAGGAGGAGATCCCAAAACTTAGTAAGCTTCACTGCACATAAAAAGCAAGATCCACATCAAAATAGGCACTTCACCTCTAACAGCCCCGTGGCAGCCTGTACCCCTTCTCTGATGCATCCATACCCTGTCCCCTCACCCCATTAGCACATCCAGAGATGGGTCTCCACCTCAGCCATTTCCTTTCCCGCTTCCACTTGGCATCAAAAGGACACCTGGCCTGAGCCAAGCTTTGTCTGCAGCCCTCGTCCAGGTCCCAGAGTGAGACATGGTGACTCTTCCTTCCTTGGTGTTAATTGCTTCCATGTGATCTACATGGAAAATTCTCAGCATTCTGCCTGCTCTGTATTTAGATGGGATTTATTTTGGTCCGTCCTGCTTTCCCTTTAACTGTGCCACTGTGGTCTGGGGCCAAATCCCCGTTGCTCTGTTCAGTCACAGGAGCACGGTGCCCCTCATGGGTGCTTGAGACAACCAGCTCTGTCTCACCAGTGCCACCCATCCCACCAGTCCCCTGGAGCAGTTTGGCCCTGCCCAGAGCAGCTGCTCCCCATGCAGTCCCCTCCTTCATCTGCAGCCTGGCAACTGCTCTGCTGTGCCACATCCCTGTGCGTTTATGGTGTGGGGGTCACAGCCCTGGCCAGGCCAGCATCCCCATAATTTGATGTGTCCTGAGCTGGTCCATCCCTGGTGGCAGCTTGCAGACATCATGGTGTGTCCCCAGTAGAGTTCAGGGCTGGGCCACCTGCTTCTGCGCTTTTCAGCTGCATCTGCCATGAAATTGTATTAAAACATAGCTTACAAAGCAACCAGGGCTTTCAGAGTATTTCCTGTACCCCATAATTTAGAATTTATTGCTATTCAGGTATCTTTATTATTGTTGTAGTCAGAACTGAATGAGACCCTCTTTCTTTTGACACATTAATTGTTATATTTTTAACTAGAGAAGGCAGACTGAGGTTTCTCGTAAAGATCACATGCAAGGCATAAAGATGTTTTTTGCTGGCTCACCTCTCTGGATAACTTGCTCTTAGGTGTGAATCACCCATGTCTGGCTCAATATTGCTTTCTATGAAAGACATTTTGGATGTCTTAAAGCCTTGTAACATCATAGTTGCCTTCAAGGGATGACCAAAACCTTGTTAAGAGGATCTTTTCTTAAAGCTTATTGTTTTTAATAGTTTCTTAGGTTTGGCAACCAGCAGCTGGTTGGGGAGAAGAGTTCTGCTAGATGCTCTAAGCCTCAACTCCCCAGGGTGGTGGATGAGATGTTGATTCCAGTTCTTATGATCCCTTGAGAACAACTTGGCTATGAAAACAGAGGAAGTGAGACTTTGTCTTAAAGAGATCCCAGTGTTGAACAAAACTAAATAAATAAGACAGTGACAATTATTCATGGTGTTTGTGCAAAAGGAAGAAAAACCTGAAGCATTGGACTGTGCTAAGTCACCATTTCTGATCTCTTTTACACTATACCTCCATAAAAATCAGTGTTTTAAGTGATTCCTTGAGATGTTTCTCTGCTGGGGTTGGATGGCTGCCCTGGCCACAAGTTTGCCTCCGGAGCTGTGCCAGGCTCAGAGTTCTTTCTAGGTTTGCAGATGCTTCTTGTTGCTTCCTGCATGGCACCGAGCTTGACTGCTCCTTCTTCCTGTTTCAGCCGGAAAGGATAGATCCCAGCGCGTCCAGGCAAGGCTACGACGTGCGCTCAGATGTCTGGAGCCTGGGGATTACATTGGTGAGTGAGGGGCTCTGGGTGCCCTGTGCACCGTGAGGGTGTCACACGTGGGCAGTGCAGCCCAGCTCCTTTGGGTGTTGTGCTTGAAGTGGGCACTTCTGGCTCAGGAACAATGTGAATGCTCTCCTGGTAGATGGTTCTCCTGAGCCCCTGCAGCTGTGTTTTGTAGAGAGCAAGATGTGAGCAGGGAAGAGGTGTTGGATTGTAAATGAATTTTGTGTTCAGAATCTGAGATGAGGGTGCTGAGTGTGGTGGTGCAGAGCAGAACACCCAGCCTGTGTGAATAAGCCTCTGACAGCCCTGGCAGCTGCTGTGCTTTGGCTGCACAGAGACTGTGGTGAATCCTGGATTCTGGGATTCTTATTCCTCACTGGCTTAACCACAGCACTGCTGCCTGCACGCATTGATACAGTGAGAAGCTCTTAACTTTCTCTGGGTTGTGAAGCAGAAGAGAGAGCAGAAGTAATAAGTATGAACCAGTAGTTTCTGTTTTCACCACTGATGTTTAAAAAAACCTCATTTTCATTATCCTGTGAGAAGCAGGGAGTTGGATTCAGGGATCCTTACGGGTCCTCTCCAACTTGAGATATCATATGATTGTGTTACTGTCATCATCCATTTTCTCTAGTGGTTGTTAGGGTGCTTGGGAAGGGACTGGAGGATTTTACTCTCCTACACTGGTTTGTTTTATAGCCAGTGGAGGAGCAGATATGGCCAGCACAGAAGCATGGCCTGGTCAGGGTAAATCTGGCTATGCTCCTTACACAGGCATCAGAACTTACTGCTGGGTAAAACCTTCCCTCTGCTCAGAATCATATAGGGAATAGGATGAAGGATCTCATCTCAGTCTTCCTTCTCGTGGGGGTGGTTCAAGGTCGTTGCAGACATTTTTTTGCCCTGACTGAACTTAGCTGATGTAAACCTGCCTGGTGCTGTCGCTGTCTCCCTGCAGTACGAGCTGGCCACGGGGCGATTCCCCTACCCCAAGTGGAACAGTGTATTTGACCAGTTGACACAAGTAGTTAAAGGAGACCCACCACAGCTGAGTAACTCAGAGGAAAGGGAGTTTTCCCCAAGTTTCATCAACTTCGTCAACTTGTGGTAAGTGTGTGCTGCTGAAAGCACTTGGAGTTGGCTTGTTTTGTTGGCTGATATTTGGCAAGGGTCACGTGTCCAGCACTTCCTGGCTTCTTTTCATGTTCCTGCACCAGCATAAGGGTGAGAACCTCTCACATTTTAGTGGTTTGGCGGTGATGGGGGATTTGTCTGGGTTGGGACTGAAGGACAGCCCTTGGAAACTGCTCTTGAGGAAAGGAATTAGGAGAAAACCTCGGAGAGGCTGTGCTAGAGAGAGGCATGGTAAGGAGGGAAGTTTCCATGGCAGGAAGTTTGTGTCAGACACAGCCCCAGCCCCTGCCTGCACAGCTTGGGATGGCTGGGAGGGAGGGAGGGAAGTTACTCTTGTGGTCACTCAGAGTGCAAGGATGGGTTTTCCAGAAAACCAAAAGGTCACAAGTCCCACGGTGACAGCATCGTGTCCTGTAAAAGTTTGTATTTGATGTCTGTAACATTTTCCCTGTTCCCACGTTCTCCTAATTATCTTTATGCTTTCTTTAGCCTTACAAAGGACGAGTCCAAAAGGCCAAAGTACAAAGAGCTTCTGGTGAGTTCTCAGTGCTGCATCTGTCAATGCCTCCGACACACAAGCTCACATGGGGCTGGGCTCAGGCAGAAGTGAGATCTGAAGGAGCAGAGCCCTGGATTTGGGCAGCAGCATCTGTCTGTGGCAGGGGTCTGAAGGAGAGAGGGCAGCAATGCTTTTGGCTTGGATCAATCACATGTGGCAACCATGCACCTTCAAAGAGCTCTGGGCACCTGAAGGCACCTCTTCAGAGGCCATGGTTCCACAATCGGCCCTGGGGTTTCACATCTCCTGATGTGAAAGGGGTTTGCCTGAGGTCCAGAACCTCCCTGATGTTATGTCCCAGCTGCTCTGACCTGGTCTGGCCAGTGCTGCCTCCTTGGGCAGAGCAGAGGGTCAGGGCTCAGGAGAGCAGGGCTTGGGTTTGACCTCTGCAAGCCACTCCCTGTCACTCCTGTCACTCTTCCCACTGTGACAAGGCTGATGATGAAACCTCTCTTGAAAGTATTTCAGTAAATGTCAGTGCTACAGAGGAGCTGCTGATCCTGCACCCTCACTGTCTCCTGCCTGTCAGCTCCTGACACTCTGGAGTCCTGTCCCACCCCCATTAACCTCCCACATTAAAGAGATGGATTCCCAGTGTGGAAAAGCCGTGGACCAGGCTGTGTCCTGGTGTCCTACAGCCACCGCAAAGCCATGTTCTTGCACCAGACAACTTCACCTGCTCAGTTTTTATCTGAGGAGCACATGCCAGGAGGGTGACTGTAACTTTGTTGTTTTTTATCTGATTCCAGAAACATCCCTTCATCCTGATGTATGAGGAACGCACAGTGGATGTTGCATGCTATGTTTGTAAAATCCTGGATCAAATGCCAGCAACTCCCAGCTCTCCAATGTACGTGGATTGATACTGCTGCTACATCAAACTCTAGAAAAAGGGCTGAGAGAAAACAAGCTGTAAAGAATTTTGATCACATATTGCAGTGTTTTTAATGCTCGCCCAGACACCATGTGCAATAATATTGGTGTTATTTCCATCCTGTCTGTATACTGTTGTCACATATAAAGTGCATCCCTGTAATACCTGATCACACAGTGTTAGTGTTGGTCACAGAGAGACCTCATCTTGCTCTTTTGTGGACATATTCATGAAATGTGGAAATAAGTACATTTATTTGTTGACCGTGATTGGATAGCACCTAAAATTCATTTCTAGACTCAAAACTTGGAGACTCCTCAGCAGCTACTGGAAAGATTTTTCTCTCAAACTCTTCCAATTGTTGTTTCAAGTAATAATAAAAAGCAAACAAACAAAAGTTAGGCGTTGTCTGTCTGAACATTAAGAGACTTTGCCTGGAGGGAGAAGAACTTGCTTAACCAACGAGATGCTTTGCCTTCTGGAGCTGGAAAGGCAAAGGAGAATTTTGTTCTTCACAAAGTGCAATAGATTTACTGCTATGAAATTCTGTTGCTTTACAGTCGCAGTGTACTTTCTGGGGACAGTGTGCTCAGCTGAACTTCCTGTTAAAGAGAGATCATGTTAAATAGAGTGAATATGTCTTTACCAAAAATATGTTGCGTTGAAAGAGGCTAACATTAAACTATTGAGATGGGACATAATGTATTCTTCCTCCTTTTACCAAGCCAGCCACTCTTCACTCTTAACTAGGTGTCCTGTAAATTGTTACCTGGTAAGATAAGACCTTTGACCTGAAGAATTATTAAACTACTTGATTGAATTTAACCTGCTTGTTGACCTGGTTTATAGTGCACAGTGCTCACCAGCCACTGGCTTTGCTTTGCCTTCACCCAGTGCCATCCACAGAGGCTGCAGCTGCTTGAATGGGCCACCAGCTGATGGCTGTGAGTCCTGGCCAGTGTTTCTCGTGTTCCTGCTGTCCCCAGCCCTGGTGCTTGTGCCTTTGGCCCAGCCCAGCCTTCCCAGCCCCATGTCCCTCACAAGTCCAAACCTGAGCTCTTCCTTCTCCCCACTGCAGGCAGGATGGAGGGGTGGCCCTGGCTGCCATGGGGCTCTGAGCCCGTCACACCCTGCTGAGCTTGCTGGAGACAATTCACCTCCACCTGGAGATTGAACCTCTTCTGTGACCTCCACAGCTCCTGGTGCTACACCCAGAGCAAACCTCTCTGAGATTGTAGGGTGCAGAAGGAGATGAGGTGGAGATGAAGGAGCATCTAACTCCTCTCAGCTGGCCCAGCAAGGCCAGGCAAGCTGTCATCTTCTGGTCCATTCCTAAGTGAAACAGCACATCAGGCTTTTCTGGTTGTTTAATTTGACATATTTTTCAAAGATAGATAAATTTTTCCTGAAAACTTTTCTTTCCCCCAAATATTGCAGTTTCCAGGTGTTTAGTAGCACACCAGGGATAAAATGGAGGCTGCAGGGTCTCTGCTTTTCATTTTGAGCTGATTTAGGTGTGCTTGGTAGGACTTCTTCAGTGTTAGAGCAACCTCCCATCAGAGCTCGGCCGCAAGCCCGGACCCAGGACACAGTGGGAATGGAAACACCGTGGTGCTGGCAGGATCCCCAAGGAAGGGCTTCCCACGTCCAACCAAAGCCACTGTGTGCAAAGCGGCCTGAGCAGAGCGCTGAAGACCAACCAAGCACATCCCAGCTGGGAAGGAGCACCGAGGCCGTGCCCCGGGACACAGCTGGTGTCTGCCGGCCGCGAAGGTGCCACGTCCCGCTGCCTGCCAGAGCTGCTCCTGCTGGCACTGGTGCTGGTGTGAGTCCGTGGGACCCCTTGGTCCTGCCCTTCCTGGATTGTGTTCCTCTTGGGCTGCTCCTCAGGCAAGGCAGTCACCAAAGTCCTCCCAAAAGAGACGAGGCAGAGGTTTCTGCAGGAACTGATCCTCCCGAGAGGTCTGGTGCATCCTGCATAAGGATCAGTTAGACCCAGCATGTCTAAAGCAGTCATTCTGTCCCCACCCCCAGAGCCTTTCTCAGGCAAATCCCCGTGGAGCTGTGACTCCTCTCTCCAGCCTTCAGCCCCCAGAATGGGACTGCAGGGTGCTCCAGGGCTCCAGGGGTGCTGGCTGGGGGGGCTGGAGAGACCCAAATGCAGGAAGGGCAGACACGTGTGGGGCTTTGCCTCTCCCTTTGGGTATTAAAGTCTGACTCCCTTCTCCCCGGTAACAGGGAACCCGAAAACCTTTCAGATGGATCCTCCCAAAAGATCTGTGACTGCCCTGCTCTGCCCTGTTGGGATGGCTGGGTCTGTGCTCTGGTGCCAACCCATCTCTAGCCCAGGACCAGTTTGCTGGGAATGGAAATGCAAAGCTTTGAGCTGCCAGTGACAGGAGTGAGGTGCTGCTGCCTGGGTGGCTGTACAGGACAGGTTTAGCCTATTCAACATAGATTATTATAAATTATTAAGGGTGCACCATTTATTGCAATGTATCTTTATTAAAAAAAAAAAAAAGAAAAAAAGGTGTATAGTGTTCAGAAGCTGTGAAAATAGTGTAAGAACTGTACATTGTGAATTCTGGTTATTATTTTTTTTTTCTTGTACCATAGAAAAAATGTATAAAAATATCAAAAAGCTGATGTGCAGGGATGTTGCCTTATTGTCTGTAAAACGAAGCTCAGGAACATAACTGCTTCAAAGAGCTTCCGAATATTTTATCCGGTATCCTGGTTTGACTTCCTCCTCTATTTAAGCTATTATACATGGATCAGAGTGTTTATGTAATAGTTCTATCCTTTTGCCTGCAGGCCAGTTGTAATAAAACTAAGATGCGACTGTGACCTTGTTATTTTCATTTTGTAAGGTCAGGCATGAACGGGAAGATTCTCTAAGCTGTGGAACCCCTGCCTTCCAGGCCTGTCCTCCAGGTGGAAGAAGAAAGCAACCTTCAAATCTGCTTGTGCCAAATGAGAGACATGTAGGGAGCCCTGGATGTATTTTCTCTCTCTGGAAGACTGATTCCATGATTCTGTTAACTCATAGGTGCTGCTTTTCAAAAAGCTGTGCAAGTGCTTGGAGAACGAGATGAAGCACAAACTCCCTCTCCTGGAGACACACGGCACTGTTGGGTTGGAAACAGCAGGGCAGTCTTTGGGCTGCTCCGGGGGGGAATCTGCCAGCCAGCCTTTGTCTTGGCATAAATCCCATGCCTCCCATCAGGAGAACGTGGTGTGTCCAAACAGCAAAGCCCTGCTCAACCGAGCAGGAGAACTGGGTGCAGGGGTGTCACCCTGCAGGTGTAGCTGTGCCAGCAGCCCCAAAAGCACACAGAGGCTCGAGAAGGCTGGAAGGGTTTGGTGTGTGCAGGAAGGCAGCTATTCACACTGACATTTGCTGCCTTGCAGGCCTGTGTGTGGGGAAGCCTGTGGTGTCTGTGGGGGTGTCCATGCTGTGCCTGTGGGTGCAGAACCAGAGCTACACTAAAAACCATCGGAGAAGGTGCTTTCTGTGACCCAGACGGGGCAGGGGAGTGCTCCAGTCCATAGGAATAATCCTGGGCTGAGGTTTGTCTCCTCATTCTCTGAGTAACCAGGACCTGGCCCAGCCCAGGCAGTTTATCACAGCACACCTGGCTGCAGGGTGGGGATTAGACATTAAAAGATGTTCATAGGAACTGGTTATTTGTTCATCTTTTTAGATTCACTTGAACAATGTCTCAGAACCATTTCACCTTTAGCCTACCTGGGCAGTCCCGCCTTGCACACAGGTGGGCAAATACGTGGTAACCTTTTCTAATCCAAGGAAAGATGTGATGGATCTGGAAACAGACACCAAGGGCTGCTGTGGAGAAGGATCCAAGATCCCCCAGGGAGATGGCCCAGCCTGCTCTGCCTGTGGGCAGTGGGAGGTTTGGCTGTGGCAGAGCTCTGCCTGTATCCAGCACCCTGTGGCCGCCAGCCCAGTGCTGATGAAAACACCAAGGGGTTTGGGCAAGGGGTCAGCTCTGCCTTTCAAGGTGGACCTGACCCAAGGAGTGGGGTCTGCAGGAAAACAAAGTAAAACCAGAGCCAACAGAAGAAAAAGACAGGAGACTCTGGCTGGTGTGTTCAGAAATTTTCCAGAAGAAACGGCTGCCATGAATGAAATTCTTCTGGCCTTGAAGGACTGTAACTGTCCCAGAGCATGGAGCTGGTACCAGGTGGTGGCAGCTGTGGCTGTCCCGTGGTGAAATCAAACAGCAAACCATGAGCAGACAGAGTGGCAAGACAAGGGTTTTAATAATGTAGGTGTTGCTGGTAACATAGGTAAGGAAATGTGCTTGCTTACAGATTTGAAGCTGACAGCATCCCTTTAAATAAGGAAATACATTTGCTGAGAGGAAAAAGTTACCTGGAAAGCTCTGTACAAGGCCGCAGTGGAGCAGCTAACACTACTCTGGTTCAAGTGCTCAGAATATTCTCCACGGACTGACTTCAAAAAAATCTCTCACTTAGAAAAAGAAATTCTTTTAAAAAAATGCAACCTGTGATTGTCTATCCTAGCAGTGCCCTGTGACATTTGTACAATAGAAAAGTGGTGCTTTAAATAGTGACTTGAAAGCTACTGCCACGTGCTTTATACAGCATGCAACAACACCAGGGACTGGGGACACCGCCCGGGCTGCAGAGCTGCCTCCGACAGCTCCAGCATCCCTGGGGAAGCGCCACGGGAGCCACGGCCAGGCTGGACCTCCTCCCAGCAGCTTCATCTCCGTGTGCTGTCCTTCCAGTAACACAAATATTAAATACACTCAGTCTGTAAATAGTTTAACAATCTTTGTCAGCAACAATATTTACTTTGGCAAAACCAGAGTTGCGATGAACAGTCGCGTCCATCACACGGTCTGCAGCAAGTTCTTTGGTGGAAGCCAAGAAGTGAAGCAAAGGCTCCTTCTTGCTAGAGCCTGAGGAAGAATATTGCACAGAGACTCATAGGAGAAATGCTGGTGATTCCAAACGGGAGCATCACTGCGGGAGAGCTTCCTTCTCTGCCGGCTTCAGGAGAACGGGCTCCTCCAGGCTCGGTGATTCACAGCTGTTCTCCGGTAGCCTTGCTCTGGGCTGAGGGAGCAGTGACGCTGGAGTAAACTCGGGGAGGAGGGGATGACTGCTGGGGATCGAGGAGGGATGGGCAGAAGGTGGAGGGGAGGATGGCAGAGGAGAGGAGGCAGCACCAGCAGGCGCTCACACGAACCCGCAGCCACGCAAGGGCCCGCTCAGCTCTGCCCCAGAGCGGTCGCTGAGTGTCCCTGCCTGGCTCCCCCCGCTCCCGGATCATGCAAGGGGGTGGAGATCATCCTGACCTGCAGAGAACAGCCCCTCCAAAGCCTGGCTGGTTCTTTCATATGACTTGCTCCTACCTTGGCCAAAACACATCACACATCTCTTTGTGTGCGCCGTGCTAGTGGGGACATGGCTGCTCCACCGGGATTCCACATCCCCACCGTCCCTGTGCCTGCATCCTGAACATCTGCCTCCAATGCCCAGAGCCCTCCGATGCAAGGTCAGGGGCTGCAGCCTGATTCAGTTCAGAATGCAGCCAGGACGGCTCCTGGGCTTTCAGCCCCTCAGGACGTGCCAAGGTGCCACCATGAACACGGTGATCTCCATCTCTCATCCACCTGGAGCAGAGCTGCGCACGGATGGGGCAATGCAGCTTTGGGCAGGAGGGAAGCAAGAGCCTGGCTGTGCAGAGAAGGGTGCTTGGCACCTGGCTGGGCACAGCCCCTGCTCCTCACCCTGGCATGGGCATGGCCAAGGTGACCCCAACAGGTCTGCCTGAAGGAGGAGAGGAGAGGGTCGGAGAGGGTCGGGTCAGAGAGGGTCGGAGAGGTTCGGAGAGGTTCGGTTCGGAGAGGAGAGGTTCGGAGAGGTTCGGAGAGGTTCAGAGAGGTTCGGAGAGGTTCGGAGAGGTTCGGAGAGGAGAGGTTCGGAGAGGAGAGGTTCGGAGAGGTTCGGAGAGGTTCGGAGAGGTTCGGAGAGGTTCGGAGAGGTTTGGAGAGGTTCGGAGAGG
>VZRV01001105.1:330936-543596 GCA_013398115.1 Falcunculus frontatus | reverse complement strand
CAGGACGGCTCGCCCTACCGGGGGGGCCCCGGCAGGGGCGGCGGGGGGCGGCTCCGGGGCCTTGGAGCCGGGGGGCGGCTCGGCGGGGCCCGGGGAGCCGCGGCTGCGGGGCCGCTCCGGGGACAGCCCATCGTTGCTGCTGTCCTCTTCGAAGGCGAAGGCGTCGGCCGGGCGGGGAAAGCTGCCCTGGGTGCCTGCGGGGGCAGAGGGGCGAAGGTCAGAGCCTGCGGGGAGGGACGGGGGGACTGGGTGAGCCTTGTGGGGGCCTCGGCCGCGCCCACCGCCCCCTCCGCGGCCGTGAGTGGGGGGCACATGTGGTGCCCGGGGGGCTCGGCCACCTCCGGGGCTGCCCCGCGGCCGCGGCTGGGGGAGAGCAGCGGGGCCCGAGCCATGGACAGGGGCAACTGGGAGAGGGAAGGGGAGGGGTCTGAGGAGCAGGGACCATGGACTGTGTTCCTTGGGACAGGGAGAGAGGAGGGGTTGGAGGAGCCGTCCAGCACAGCAGGGCTGGTGCAGACAGGTGGGACTGGTGCAGGAGGGACTCTGCCATCCTGCCCCTCCACTGGGCTGAGATGGGAGAGGGGCACGAGTCGCCCTCCCTCAGCTGAGCACCCCGGCTGAGCACCCACTCCACGCATGGGACCCCGTCCTCAGCAGAAGGACTGAGGCTGAAATCTGCTCAGAGTGTGATCCATCTGCTCATGGCATGAGAGCCAACAAGGGTGGACGTGGCTGCAGGTGTACACAGGCTCCCACATCCTGTCTATGTCCACAGGTTTCACCCACAGGACGTGGTTCGAACCACCAGGCTGCTCCGCCTGCACAGCTCCTGCACTGTTATCTGCTAGTCAGATGGGCAAGGGCTGTTGACCCCGAGGTTTTGATGATAAATAAAGTGCTGAGAAAAAAAAGGTCTCATGTGATCCTCGGGAGAGCTGCAGGTGGGGGTAGAGGAAGGAGCAGCGTGGCCACATTCGTGATCTCCTCGTGCTCATGTCTGGCATTTGTCAGGCAGCTTGGCACACTGATAGCAAGGTGACAAATGGGGAAATAGGAAGGGCCTGGGGACAAGCTTCCACCTGTCCCTGCTGCTGGTCTACCAATGTGCACCTTCTCACCGACACGCACCTCCTGCTCCGACCCCTGCCCCTATCTGAGAGATAAGGGTTATCTCCACTCCCTGCGGCTGCTGGTGCCAGGGTGGGCGAGGACAGAGCCCTGGCTCCCTGCCTGAGCTGCTGCCCAGACATGGGCTGGGGAAATGAGATCAGCCATGTTCAACTTGCCCTCTTCATATATCCCTGGAAATAGGGCTTGTGTCCTCTCCATTCTCTCCATCAGAGGCAGCACCCAAACAGGTCCCTGAGGAACTGCAGCATGGCACGGTCCACCTGGGCTGCATGGGAGCTGCTTCCCATGCCTGCAGGCCAGCGTGGACATCCCCTCTTGGGAAAAATTACTCCAGGCAAGGGGGACTTGTGGATCTGCAGGGCTCCTGCTGGGCTGGCAGGGAAGCGTGTGTTGAGAAGTGGTGCCAAAGCTGGGAGCACAAGGGACCTTCAGGACACAGCGACAGCCTGGAGCATGACAGGAATGTGCTGCATCCTGCTGCTTGATACCGCAGGCCTGTGCTGATGGGGAATGCTTCCCTTATCTGTCCTGCTCTCACCCAGCCCGGCCTGAGCGTATTGTTTCTTGATCCCGTGTCCCTGCTGTAATCTCAGGCAGGATGGTGTTTGCTCCGGGCTGTTTCTAATGCACTGGGTATTGTCCTCTCGAGCACATTGGACAAAGTGATGACAAGGACCCAGTAAAAAAAAGTTCCTTGTATCACTGCTCAGCTATGCAGGGGACTGGCGGCCTCCTGTCACTGGGACGTTTGGGCTTTCGCTTGGGGTCTGGCACTTTCTGCTCACCCTGCCAGAGGTGATTAGAGGAACACGTCAGCTGAACTTTCCACTGTATAAACAGTTGAGATTCCAAGGTTAAAGTAAAATGATTTTAAACCCTGTCATCTTTCTGGTATCGCAAAAACAAAAGGCTTAACGTTCAGAAGTGCCAGTGCTCATCTCTGCTCTGTGTTCAGCCCTTTGCCCCAAACAGTGAGTACCACAAGGTGCCTCTGACTCCAAAAATGAGCTTGAGGATCCTTCAGCTTGGGGCTTTCTTCTGCAGAAACCTGAGGGCTGGGATGGTGTTCCTGGTGCAGCTGCACCACCTTCTTCTCATGGCATCCTATGGTACCAAGCAACTTCATGTTGGACCCTAATGTGCTGTGTGTTTCGCCCTAAATGGGATGAAACTGGCTTACAAGGGCACGTTTTCCCCCAGCAATGTGATAGAAGAGCATTGTGAAAGGGAGAAATTTAAAACTGAACAAATCATTTTTAAGCCAGGTTTTTGTTTTTAACAGTTTGGTGCCATAAATCTCTGTTTACCACGAGCTCCTGACAAGGCAGCTGGAGAGACGCTCTGCTCAAGATTCAAGCTCATTTGCCCAACCTCCAAACCTTAGCTCCAGGGGATAAAGTCATGCTCAAACTGCCTCAAATGTTTATAAAGGGGGGGGTAGTTTTGGAAACTTTTTTTTTCCACTGTTCTCTCCTTCAGTAAGTGGCTGGGGAGATTTTACTTGAACTCTCCTTAAATATTCCTCTTCAGGCAGAGTCCTGGAACATTTCACCTTCAAAGAGGAGAGCTGTGACACGCTGGGAGTGGAGCAGCTCCAGGGCCAGGCTGGAGAAGCTGCTGTACATACATAGCCTGCATCACAGCCCCCAGACCAAGAGCAGGAACAGTTGTGGGGCAGGACAGAGCAGTATCTGAGCCTGGAATATTTCATGTCATTTTAAATGGTTTCTGAGATGAAATTAAAGTCAAAGTGCTTCCTGTTTCAACCCTCATTTTTGGCATCTCTCCTGTCACTCCAAAACCCTTTCTGTCCCAAAGCCCTGCCATTGTGCCCAGCTTGCTTTGAGCTCCAGAACAGACCCTTCAAATGGGATTATACCAATGGAAATGATCCCATGAACTGAGGAACTGTGAGCAACAGAACAAGCATCTTCTGGGGCAGAGCAGCTCTCAGTGGCTCACTGGAGACCTGAGCGCCAGTTTGGACATGTGGAGACGGCCCCAAGCTTCAAAAATACGGGTTGCTGTCCTGTCACTGCAGTACCCTGCTGGCTTTCCTGCTCCTTTCTCTGCTTTCGGACCTCCCTGTCCTGGCACTGGGCCCTGGTGAAATCTGAGCCACCTTTCTGTTCTGTGTTGGCTCCCACATCAGCTTCCCTGCAGCAGCATGGGGGAAGTAATTGCGGATAATTCTTCCTCCCTCCTTTGTGGAGGTGGAGGTGATGGAGGAAGACCAAGCTTAGGCACAAGGCAAGTGCTGGGTCCTGGTTGGTAGGAGTGTACCCTGTTTGGGGGTGCAGGCCCCTGCTCATGTTCTCCATCAACTTAGCACCCCGAGGATGCTCCACACCCCAGGGAGGCAGCATCCTGCTCTGCTGGGTCCTGCATACCACTAGCACCAGTGGTTAAAAACAAAGAGAACCACAGCCTTGCTGAACTGGGGTCACTTCACCCCCATTTACTGGGATGTGAGAGCTTGGCAGAGCACAAGTGGGAGAATATGGGCTGGTCTCACAACCACACCCATGCACTCAGGTTCTCTCTCATGCTGAAGGAAGGAGTGTCCTGTCTCCAACAGTATCCCTTCTGTGCTCAAAGCCTTGGGGAGGGAAGGGGTGTAAGGAGGGAGGTTCTTTCTGAGGGAATGTGACTGAGCAATTGTGCATGTTTCAGTGTCACTGCCCTAAGATGAGAGCGCTGTGCTCACAGGCTGTGCTGGACTGGGCTGGTTACTGTGAAAATAATGAAATTTAAGCAATAGATGCAGCTCTTACATCCAGGTTGGTCACTTCCTTCTGTCACTGTGGTACCTCCTCGTCCCCTCGGCAGCCCCTGCCCCACTCCACGTGCACACACCACACGCAGGTTCCTGTCACTACCTTTTATGGCCTCTTTCACAGCCGAGTCAATGGGAATAATGTTCTTCTCCACCAGCTCCAAAGGACCCGGCCTGAGTGCAATCTTTTCATTGAGGTCATCTGCCAGTCGGGCTCTTTTCAGCTTCATTTGTGTAGACTGGATGGACCCCTCTGCAGCCGAGTCTAAAAGACCAAACAGAAGCATCAGGACCAGGGGCTCCTGTGGGAACAGCACTCAGCGAGAACGTGCTGCCCTTCAGCACAGCCTCTGGGGGCTGTGGCCAACACCTGAGCGTGGCTCAGCACAGCAGGATCTGCTCTGGGGCTGGGTGGGGCTGCTGGGCTTTGGGGCATGGGTCCTTCTCTGAGCCTCAGGCCCAGCTTCTCCATTCCCAAACAAGAGCTTCTGTCTACCAGCCTGGGCTTGCAAACCCAGCCTACAGCTAGAGCATCCTCTGCAAGGCCCAGGAGTGATCTGTGATGGAAACTTCATTAGCAAGCTGCCACTAACAAGGGCCGAAGGGGTCTCCATCTCTTGCCTGCCAGGAGCACATTGGCTCCTTGTGGGCTAGTGCAGATGGATCCCTACTTCTGGGAAACAGCTGGAGAATAGGACCATTGGCAATGCTTGACAGCTGGAGTAAATGGCTCTCACTGGAATTAAAAATGCTGAGTCTTGGGCTGTGGACTTTTGGAGGTGACATGACTACAGTGCTCCAGGCCTTCAGGGAAGAACGAGCTGGAGAGGAGCAGAGCAAAGGCGGGTAGGTCTGGAAGCTACAGCCCTACCAAAGCCAGCTGAGAAGACCCCAGTTATTGATGGGTGACGGAAGAATAGCAACTTAAACAGAAAGATTTCCTGAACAAAGCTATCTGGCTCCTCTCTTGGCACAGGTGCGAGTAGTGAAGGAGTGGGATTCTAAATCAGACCATTTCTATACCCTTGAGGGTCTTAAGTAAGAACAGCTGTGTGTAGGTTGTTCTGTCTTCAAAGCCTGGACACTCTCTGGAAGAGATACTGTAGGCAACACCAGCTACAGGGCTTGATACCATGGAAAATTCTCTGCAGGAGGTCAGGAGAGCTGGTCTAGGGCCATTCCTGGCCTCAGATTATAGAGACCAGTGAACACAAATGAGCTCCTTGAGGTGAACAGTAACAGAAGGGGTGCCTGTAAAGCACTTGGATGATGCAAACTGTCTCACCTGGCCAGTTTCAATCACCTCTAGGTCCTGTTACGAACAAAATGGGTTTGTAAGTCCACTATATGCCAAGACACGGCTCCATGAAATGCAGAGCAGGATGGACAGAGGTGTGAGCAGAGGCTGCAGGTAAGGGGGGTGTGAGGCAGCACATGAATCTTGTTCAGAGCACAGCCAGGCAATCTCTGCTCTCTCCCCTGGCTGGCTCTGCCTGTCCCTGTCCATGCTCAGGGACCGCAGCTGCCTCCACGTCTGGTAACAGCCCCCCAGCTCCAGTCCATCTTGCTTCTATTATTTAACCTAAGGGAAAGACACTCTCCATCTCTTAGATAAGCAACAGTGCTAGCTTTTTTTAGGGATGGAAACCCAAGGGAAAAGTAAGGCAGCAACACTGATCCAGCACGGGACCCTGGCTCAGCCCTCCTGCCTGCCAGAGGGAAAAAGAAATAGAGATTGCATCCATACTGAGAGCAGAGGGCAGCATTCACAGCTGCCAGGGAGTGATCTCCTTCTCCAGGCAAGTGACAGGACTCAAGGAGCGAGGGAGGCTGCACATCCTCTCTGTCTCTAAGGATCCTGTTATCTCTGGAGATAACGAGGGACACTGTGGTATTCTGCTGTTTGTGATGGGATACAGCCCTGCCAGCTCTCTGGCTGAGAGGGAACACCGGGATGGGAGAGGAGAGAGCTGCTGCAGCTCACAGACTGATAGCAGGGCTTTTCATACAGCTCTGCTTGGGTCACTGACTGCACAGGCTGTCCTATAGAATATCCAGAGTTACAGGAGCACAAAAGATGTCCAGCTTTGGGAAGGTGTTACAACGACCTGCTACAGGAATTTCAGTGCCCTGGACAACAAATGCCCTGGGTTTGCTCCTCATGATCAGACATTCGCACCGGTGTCTAACAGAGTTCTCTCTCACAGCTGTTCTGTACCCCACTGTTCCCTAGAGCATCTTACACTGCTCCCTGCCAGAGATGGGAGAAAGACTTGGAACTGTGTCTGTCAGGGAATAAAAGCGTGTCCTGCTTCCTGAGCACCAGGTCTGGACAGAATTTCATATGACGTGTCCCATTTGAGTCTGCCCCTCACGAGCAGCTGGGACAAAGTAATGGTGATGAGATTCCTGAAGGAACACAAGAGGGGCAGGAGAAACGTGAGTCCTGGGGCAGGAGGCACAAGGAGTATGTGGGAGAAGCTTGGGCAGTCTTACCTTGTAGAATGTGCATATTGACCAGGTCTGAGCGCTCAGGCCTGCTTCTGATCTTGTGCTTGAGATAATCTTCAGTCTGCAGAACACAAACGCAAAGTTACCTGGCTAGAGCAGCAACAAGGTACTGAGAGCACCTGCCCCTGTGCCATCCCACGATCCTTTTGGATTTATTACAAGCTGGCTTGAGTGAGCTCCTAAATGACATTTTTCATCACTTAAACACTGGATTTCTCTTGGGCAGAAGTTCTTCAGAAAGGGAACAGCGTGCACGTAGCTGCTGACTGTTCACTGTACCCACTGCTTTGCAATCACTATTGGGCTTCTCATGCCTGAAATGTTATGAGAACTCATAGGAAGGGTGAGACCTATTCCCTGGGAGTGGTGGGCCTGCACACCACGTCACTTTTGAGAGCTGTGCCAGGGTGGCTCCAGAGTGTCCTGATAGCAGTGGCTTCCGTGGGAAGCCCAGCACTCTGGGGTGAGATATCAGGCAGAGCAAGTCATGAAGCCACTCAGACTCTAGCCAGGTCAGCCACGAGGCTTAACCTTCCTGCAGTCTTGCAGAGTTTGTGCTCTGTGGTTCCTCACCCAAACTGTGATATGGGGTTGGGAAAATCTGCCTTGCAGTCACTGCAGCTGAGCTTGTGATGGACACGGTCCTGGAGCCTTGTGCCAACTCCCTCATGGCTTTAGGAACAGAGAGGCACACAGAGGTACAGTAGCACCATCCATAAGGGCCAAGAAAATCAGCCTTGAGGGCAGATGACCTCAAGAATAAAAATATAAGCTTGTCCCCTGGTGAAGAAAAGCTAGAGCTCAACTTAGACAGGCTCTTAGCTAAGCTGAGCTGCAAGAAGAAATAGTACAAAAATTGTACATAGTTCAAAGAGGTTAAAATCTTAAGGATAAATATAAAGGAGTAGTACAAGCAACTGGAGCAAAATTGGAAATCCACAGTACCAAATGTACAGGATCATGAGGAAAAGATCTTATAAGGACTTCTGCAGCCAGGATCAGGCAATGGAAAGTGCTGTCTGTGTTCATAAACAGGAGAAATAATTGTGCACACTGCTGAGATGGCTACAGGATTTAATGCCTTTTAAAAACCATCCTCACTAAAAAGATAAATGGCTCTTTATCAAACAGGTGGCTTAGCCAAGAACCTTCAGCAACAAAAGAGAAGAAGCTCCAGTTGCCAGGTTGGAGAACGGGTTAGAGGGTACTCAGAGGAGTTAAATGTTCCCAAACAGTTTTGAGACACACGAGGCTAGAGTAATAGCAACTATCTGTGGTTTTCCAGGAAACTGGGCAAAGGAAAGAATAATTTCTAGCTTTAAAAGAGACGGGAAGAAGAAACCAGGAAATTATAAAGTAATCAAACAATCTATATAAATGGATTTTGAAGATAGCAAGGAGGTGAGCAACAGCCAGGGGGGATTTATCAAGAACAAATCACATCACACCAACCGAAATTCCTTCTATGGAGAAGTGATAGTTTTCTGTTACAGGAATAAACAATGAATGTCATGCAGCTTGACTCGGAACATGTTTTGACGTTATCTCACATGGCTTTCTCACATGCAAGCCAGAGAAATTTGGTCTGGATAAGACTAATATAAAAAAGGAGCATAGCTGTGGATCGCCAGAGGAATTGGAAATGGCTCAGAGTCTAAACAGGAGATTATATCAAATCCTGTTACAAAGCAATTTTTCCTGCTAGCCAATATATTAATTAATGCCTTGAATGATAGAAGACATACTCCTTAATTCTGAATCATTCAAGGCTAACAGATTACAGTGCACCATGATTTGGCGCAATTGATGATCTGAAATAAGTGTGCTACAGTTTTAAGAAGGACATTTGGGAAGGACTGTGTTCAGGTCACAGTTAGCCACAGCTAAGCCAGTTGATTAAGCACTGCAGTGGATGAAGACTTAATGCACCAGAGATGCTCCTGCAGTGGTCACTGGACAGGGCCTTAGGCAGAAATTAGTTACTCCATGCATAGGAAAAGTATAAAAGGCTCTGGAGAATCCAGTGATCAGCAGCTGACCCACAACCACAAACCAGGAAGGGAGACACAGCACAGAGTATTAGCTGGGCCCTGTTCTGTGCCCTGCATCTGAAAGGGTCCATGGAAGAGTCTAGGCAATAGCTACAGACATCACCATTGAGTCAGAGATGGGATCAGTGAGGAGGGCTGAGGGGAGGGGAGGTTGGTCAGTCCAGAGGTGAGATGGCTACTGGGACACAGGATGCAAAATAGCTTTTAAAAGTGCTGCAGGAAAAAAGAGACACAGTTCTGCATAGGCACACAGTAGTGTGCTCAAACTTCAGCAGAACAGCTTGAGCTGGGAATCAGGGCCCACGTGCTCACAGCACAGGTCACAGAGCACCGGAGCAGGTTGTTGGGCAGTGGGTGTGTGTCAGTGCTCACACCCCAGAGCAGGCTGTTGGGCAGTGGGTGTGTGTCAGTGCTCACACCCCAGAGCAGGCTGTTGGGCAGTGGGTGTGTGTCAGTGCTCACACCCCAGAGCAGGTTGTTGGGCAGTGGGTGTGTGTCAGTGCTTACACCCCAGAGCAGGCTGTTGGGCAGTGGGTGTGTGTCAGTGCTCACACCCTAGAGCAGGTCAGTGGCAGTGGGTGTGTGTCAGTGCTCACACCCCAGAGCAGGTCAGTGGCAGTGGGTGTGTGTCAGTGCTCACACCCTAGAGCAGGTCAGTGGCAGTGGGTGTGTGTCAGTGCTCACACCCTAGAGCAGGTCAGTGGCAGTGGGTGTGTGTCAGTGCTCACACCCTAGAGCAGGTCAGTGGCAGTGGGTGTGTGTCAGTGCTCACACCCTAGAGCAGGTCAGTGGCAGTGGGTGTGTGTCAGTGCTCACACCCTAGAGCAGGTCAGTGGCAGTGGGTGTGTGTCAGTGCTCACACCCTAGAGCAGGTCAGTGGCAGTGGGTGTGTGTCAGTGCTCACACCCTAGAGCAGGTCAGTGGCAGTGGGTGTGTGTCAGTGCTCACACCCTAGAGCAGGTCAGTGGCAGTGGGTGTGTGTCAGTGCTCACACCCTAGAGCAGGTCAGTGGCAGTGGGTGTGTGTCAGTGCTCACACCCTAGAGCAGGTCAGTGGCAGTGGGTGTGTGTCAGTGCTCACACCCCAGAGCAGGTCAGTGGCAGTGGGTGTGTGTCAGTGCTCACACCCTAGAGCAGGTCAGTGGCAGTGGGTGTGTGTCAGTGCTCACACCCTAGAGCAGGTCAGTGGCAGTGGGTGTGTGTCAGTGCTTACACATCAGTCAGGGCCGGCCCAGTGGGGCTGCTGTGCTCTGGGGCAGAGGCATGACCGCCACCCCCAGAGCTCCTGCCTGCTGAGGGGCCAAGCCCTGCTGAGCCGGACGGCCCCAGGAAAGCCAGCCTGCTCTCTGTCCTCCACCCCAGCAATCTATTATAGGACATCAACTTCAAAGTCTGCTGTGCTGGCCTGATGCCAGCCTCTAACATAGCCAGTGACATGTTTAAACAAATAATAGACATTTTGTTTACTAAAGTCTTTACAACGCCTTACCCTTCCCCCATATTTTTTTCCCAGCTTATTTCCACCAACACAATCCCGTGCTTGGACCATGTGTAGGTTTGCCTGGTTCCTGTGCCAGGTCAGAGCAAGCTGGTGTCTGCACCTGAGTGCATTTAAACTCATGTAATGCATTTCCAACTAATCCTTAGATCAGGTCCTGACTTGGGCTCAGCTCCAGCTGCTCTTTCTGCTGTGACTTCAGTTCTTTTAGACCCTGGCTGTTAATAAGGTGCATTTGTGTCTCTGGGGTGCAAATGATGAAGACTTCAGATGTGAGCTTTTTTAACATCAGCTGAAGTAGAAGAGCTTTTGGAACACATGAACAGTTATCTGCTTTCTGTTTGCACAGCATCAGCTTGGGGGAATATCAGCTAAACAACAAATGCCTTTGAGTAACTGTCTGGAAACAGCTGATGATCTTCCCGGTCCCAAGTCTAAGCAGGGCAGCTTTGCAAGGGAATAATGTTTGTTATGGGCTGTGCTCAGTGTCTTCATTAGCACTTTGTGGTTTGGGAAAGACTAGACCATCCTTCCCCTTTCCCCAGGCAAGTAGCCAGTGAAAGCTTTTGAAGAGAAAGACAAAGAGACACAAATGTATACTTTAACTGTAAAATATATGACACTTCAAGGATACTTTGGATTGCTTGAGATTTTGTAAGCATACTAATTTTTCAGAGTCATACTGTATTTTTTATGCTCGCCATTTGTTACCAGGGGAGACTTGGGGCAAGCGATTTGGAGTGTGTTTAAGTTCAGAAGAGCACTTCCCTGTATTTCACAATCATTTTTCCTTGCAAAGGTCCTTTCCCATGTGACTGCAGGCACGTTTTACAGATTAATGGAACAAATTCTTGTGTTCAAGCAAAACCTGCATGATTAATTGCTTCCTTTTCTGGGATCATCGCCCCAGCTTTGTCAAGGCTGGATTGTGGGTGACAGGAAAACCAATGTGATTTCCCAAAAAGTGATCAGATCACAGCGTTTGAATGTGTTCTGGAAATGGCTACTGCCTTTGGCAGCATTTAGGGAAGCATGGTAATGGGGTGGGTGGGAGCCTGGCCCATTTCTCCCTTGGATGTTGTGTCCTAATGGCCAAACTGCACTGCTGAGCTAAAAGCCAGAGCTCCTGCCTGGTGACAAGTGTGAGTTCCCTGGGGATTTGCTCCAGGTGGCACCTGCATTCCCCCTGCAGCCTTGCTGACCATGTTCCCTCAGTCCTGGCTGCTGCTGGCCCTGCCCTGAGCTCGCTGACAGGAGTGCAGAGCAGCCAGCGCAGGAGGAGCAGGCTGTGGCTGTGACCCGGAGCGGGGAGCAGCAGTTCCACTGTTGGACATTTACTGCAAGGACTGACAAAGCCAAGCTGAACCATGCCCTGCCCACGGCCTTTTGTAAAACCTGGGGCTGCTGTAAAACCCCACAGCTCAGGGCACAGATGCCCCCTTTTGCCCTTTTTTTAAACAGTCCCTGCACGGAGAAGGGTGCTCCAGAGCATTTGTGAGCACTAGCTTGGCCTCAGCGTGTCTGGAAGCAGGGCAGGCACCCTGCCCCTCATCCGTGGCCACCTGGCTTGTGTGGAAGGTGCCAGAGGAGGGGACAGTGGTGGAAGGTGCTTTCAAACCCCGTGACTCATGCAAAGCAAGCCCATGTGTTCCCTCTTTGGGATGGCTGCGGGAGTTACCTTGGCTCGCTCCAGACTTTTTCGCTGTTCATGGAATGCAGATGGGCTTTTCAGTGCTGCAACAGGAAAGAAAGAGGAGCAGTCAGCACAGGAGCGGAAGCAAGCAGCTACCAGGATATTCAGCAACAGCATTTTAATGAGTGCTATAAAAATAGCAACACAAACTAGCTGTTCTCTTTATTGTGCTGACTAAAAATAACTCAGGAAAGCTCTGGGAAATCCCATGCTCTCGGCCAGTCCATGGCAAGAGAGCAGGGGGGATGGAGAGCATGGGGAGAGCAGGAGGCACGTGGGCAGGGAGGGGTGCAGGCTTTGAAACACAGTGCTTTGTCGGACACGTCAGAGAGCAGATGCATCTTTCCCCTGTCATGTTCCCTGCAGGTCCTGGAAGGCACCACAGCTCCAGAAGACAGATCTGGGAAGAGCAAACACCTGTGAGGGACCTCACCTGAAAGTAAAACCTGTAGGTGACTAAGGCTTGAGGTCAGCAGGAAAATTAACACCTGCCTCAGCTCTTGGGGTCTGTGCTGCAGCCTCCAGCAAGGGCATTGCCAGGTGGTCCTTTATCCTGCTCCTGTCACTGACCATGACTGGACATTTGTCCTGTCCCCTGCAGGTGGTCCTTTATCCTTCTCCTGTCACTGACCATTACTGGACATCTGTCCTGTCCCCTGCTCAGAAGCAGCTGTGTTACATGGGACCTCCCTGAGCAGGCAAGCAGCAGACCATGTCCTCAGCATCTCCTGACTCCAAGGAGGATTAACCCAGAGGTGCTCCCAAAAAAAGGCCAGTAATCCCTGGCTTTTGGACCAGTGAACACCAGTCCCATGGAGCAGTCTGTACTGGAGTCATGGAGAACCTTGCACATTTCCTTGTTTACTGCGGTTCAGTAGAAATCGAGGCAGAATTTGCACAGTGAAGGGGTTAATACTTCTCATATCCTACAAAAATTCTTTTCTGTCTGTGTAAGCAGACAAAACTAACTGTTCCCATTGGGACAAGGAAGGGGAAGGTGTCCTGACCCACAAAAATAGTCTGCTGCAACTCTTTGTTTGGCAACAGAAATTCCCTTTCCATCTTCTGAATGGGATCCAATAAAGACAGAAACTATTTTCATGCAGGCCTTGTTATCCTCCATCAGTCTAGGGGAGGATGAAAAGAAGACTGGGGAGAAACAGGAAAGGTTTGGGGGTCCTCTGAGACCACTTTTGGTAGTCAACACCCAGGCAACCCCTGGAACATCCAGTGAATCACAGAAAAACACAGAAGGCACATTCCTACTCCTGACATTTGGAAAGCAGACAGACAGACAAGCTGGTGTTGCTGTGCCATGCTCCAGTGAGCAGCCACCAGCACTGGTGACAGCTGGTTCAATCAGAAGCAAAATCAAATAGTGCACATGAGAAAATGAAGTTAGCAAGAGAGATGACTTTCCCAGGCCTGCTCATGTGAAGTACTGACGCTGGCAGTGTGCTACAGGCACTGACCAAGTGCTGTGCTATTCATGAGGAAAGTGCTGCGTAGTTTAGTAATTTACCACGATTTCTGGAGGAATTATGTGGGTGCTGCAGCTTGTATTAGTCTGCAGAACAAATAAAGACATTGCTAGCACTGCTAGTTCAGAGGACTTGTCGGGGGATGACATTTCAGCATGAAGTGGGTGAAGGCCTGGAGGCACCAGGTGCTGTGTGTGGTGCTGATCACCTTGGTACAGTTGTTTTAAGGGTTCAGTGAGAGGGAGAGGTGGTGGCTGTGTGTGGCAGGAGGCCCTTCCAGCACCGGTATTTCTGCAGCCCATCACAGCCAGGGGGACTCACCTGCTGGTCCTCAGAACCAACATGGCATGGGAAGATACGGTTAACAAAGACTTGTTTTTCATAAGGAATGTCTGCACATGCCCAAGCCGTGGGGAAGCTGGCTGGGGCTCCCATGTATTAAATGCTAACATCTGACACTTCCTCCTGATGTCAAATTCAGCAGTTAAATTCTGCGTGTTTGTTTTTATAATGGCATAAGTGCCTTTTCTTCTATTACTTTCAGTGAGTGAACCGTGCTCAAGTTTCCCAAAATGGTCTTCTTGGAAAGAAACCAGACTGCAAAATGTCAGCCTAGACGCTGGGAGCGCAAAGAAGCTGTAAGTAACAGGAAAATACCCTTCAGTTGCCATGAAATAAATTTGGCTGAATACTTTGCAGTGTGTAAGGTGTGAGATGTCGTGTGCCACGTGTGACAGCGCAGCCTCGCAGAGCAGCCCCAGGTGTACAAACATCTCAGGGGGCACTGCTGCCCCATGGGTGTACAGTGGGGTGTCCTGCACCTTGTCCCAGTGTCCCCACCTTTACTGACCCAACTTTGTGATGTTGGAGATGTTAGACATATTTTTGGCCACTGACTATGTTCCTAGTTCTTGCATTACTCAAACAAATGTCACAGTATTTTGTTTAAAGCTTCAGCTCCTGGAGTCTCGTGATCAAAGTGCAGGCAGCATAAAATCTGAATGTTTAAAGAAATAAACAGGTGAAAAATTGAAAGAGTATGCATTTATCAGTCTTAAAACCATTGATCATTTTGGCAGTCATGATTTTTGTCATCCTGCTCAAGTTTTCCTAATGCTTGATGCTGACAAGAACATCCTGAGAAGGCATCCTTTGCTCGGCCCAATCCTCCAGGAGGGCCAGGGGATGGACAGGGTGCAGCAAGCAGTGCTAGAGCCATGCTCTTGGAGAGGTGGTGTTCTGCTGCTTAGGCAAGAGCTCCATCACAGTCTTCAAGGGCAACCAGAAGAGACAGAAGTGACACAGCCTCTGGAAAATTGTGACCTTAGCAGTGAACCCAGGGGGTCCTTGATGAGACAGAAAGGATAATCCTCTACCTGGGTCCCAGGTAACCACAGATTTGCACATGGAGCCTGAGCTAGGTCAGGACGGAGTATTCCACTGAGCAGGGCTGAGCTCCCAACATCCTTTCTCCAGTGCTGCTACAGGTTTCATGATGCACCTGCAGGTGCAGAAGGGGATCGTTTTCATTCACTGAATTTTTGGGCTCTAGCAACTGACTTTCTGCTGCAGAACGATTTCATGATAATGCTGTCCTGGAGCTCGTCCTTCAGGCTTGAATGCCAGGTGAGCAGGGGTGGACGGGGTCAGAAAGGGAACACATTTATCACTCTGCAGCAAGCAACCCCTCTGGGGGTTCACTGGCCTGAGGTGTGCGCTGACAGCCCTGCCCTGTGGGATCAGGATCTGGGGGTGTCTCAATCCTCCAGGGATTACCTGTCTGCACAGGGGCCAAGGCAGTTCCCCAGAGCTGCCTTCCTCCCCAGCCTCCTGGAATGAGCCCTCTCATCCTCTTCCTTGTCCTGTCACAGGGGTTCCTGGCTTTTACAGGAGGACAGGAGACTCTCTGCCCTTGCCTATGTGAACAGCTGTGTGAGTCCTCTGCTTGAGCTGGATATGCTTGTCCTGCTACAGTGACCTCCGGGACGGGGAGCTCTGCAGCTGGAATTTAGGCTGGTGTAAGGTAGGCATCTCTCCTGACTTCAGTTTGAAGCAGGGGCTTTATAGTCCACGTGACAAAGGCACTGTATGGCACCAGGGATCATCAGATTTCTGCAGGGCAGGAAGCAAAGTCCCCCTGGGAGCAATTGGCTCTGAGTTATGTGGGTCTGAGCAGGCAGCTGGTGCCAGACAGTGCCCCAGCAGTGCCCAGGATGAGCACAGCCCTCTGAGCCAGGATGAAAAAAGGCAGAAGAAGATACTCACGTGGCATGATGCCTTGGTCTGCCAGCTGCTCTCGGGTCCTTCTCTGCTGGAGCCGTAGCTGTAAAACTGTGAGAGAGAGAGAGTGTCAGGGCAAGGGGCAGGATTGTACTGAGATGTTAATACAGGGACAAAGTGTGTGGGGCCTGTGTGTGGCACAGAGGGCTGGCACTGATCTCTGCTGCTGCTGGACCAGCCTTGTGAACAATTTAGCTCATCCCATCACCCAGGTAACCATGCCTGTACTTTGAGTTAGTATCATATTCTACACCTTTGGTTTTGCAAATTTGTCTTCAAGAGGACACCCGTATCACAAGGTAAAACACAAAACTCAGTTCCATGCTTTCCTGATGGAGGCTCAGTACAGCTTGCCATGAGGACAGGCTCCTCAGTGACAGCATAACTGCACACTTCCCTGCCTACCAGCACAGCCCCAGGCTGCTTCTCCTGAGCTGCCTGGAATGAGCTGAGGTTTGGAAGGAAAAGGAAGGCAAGAACAGCTTTTTTGTCCTTGGGAGCAACCTGCTGAGCTCTGACAACAGCTCATGTCTACAACACAGTTTTCCTGGGATGTGGGATGGAGCTGAAAAATAATCCCTTCCAGAGCAGTCCCCAAAGCATGAGGCTCCCTGAGATGCCATTGCTTGTGACTTTTCCATGTCCTCTGTACAAACCATGTTTCACATTCAGAGCAAATGTTTAGCGAAGGCCTCATGTGGGACAATGATCTCCTGCCAAATTCCAGCACTTCTTTGGACACCAAAGATAGATTCTTGCTGCGAGGGAAAAATGTAGCCTTCAGTATGTGGTAAAGTCTTGTGTGTGTGCTGTTCTTCTTAAGCCAGGGTGAAGCTGGTGGCTGAAGTCACTGGCAAACCTTGCTGCCAGGGGAGTCTCCTCTGCCCCGTGGCACCACCACCAGTTGGTGCTGGTTCTGCCCGTGGACACAGATTTAGACCCTCACACTCTGGGTACCTACATTGCACCCAGATATCTGCACCCCCTTTGCGGAAGCCATACCCCTCAGGGGCCCTCCGAACCAAACGAGACAGTCCATGCTTTGGGAATGCCCATCTTTCCTGCTGGGCTGTGCAGGCAGGTTAAAGGTAACCAGCTCCCGGCTGGTATCTGACACAGGGTGAGCTGCACCCTGGTTTCTCTGTGTAGAACCTTCTCTGTGAGTGCTCACAATACTGGAGAACTGTGCAGAGCTTGGCACTCTCTCTGAGGAAGAGATGGATCTTTATGGAGTAGGGGAGCTAAGGGAGGTCAAGGACTGTCCAAGAATAAAAACAATTCATCGCTCACCCAAGAATGGTTCTCTACTCTCCTACTCCTGGTCCAGTATCCCAGGCATTAGAGCATCCTGCCTCCAGCTGAGGCAATTTACACACAACATCACATTATTAACAGGAATCAGAGACAGCAAAGCCTTCTCGAGTCACATACACCACCCTGCCAAGGACACAGCAGTGCCCTATCAAGCTGCAAAATATCCCGAGTGAGGATCCTCCATCACTTCCCTTCACAGCTCCCACGTGTGCCAAATTATTTGCACCATTTCACTCCAACTTCCGACACAGCCAGACCAAGTGATGTACCCAATCCACATTGGCAAGGGGGATTCTAACAGTCTGTGCATTCAGGGCCCACATCCCCTGCTGCTTCTGTTTATTTCATAGCCCTTCCTAGCAAATTACCAATTCACCAGCCCCGTGGAGCAGCCAGCTGGTGAGGAGAAAAAGGAGAGGGTACAAATCCCCTTGGAGCATAGCTTGGAAGGTGATGATGATTTCCCCTGTGGTGGGTGTAAGATTCATCATCTGCCCTGATGCAAGAAGTGATGAAAACGTGTGGGTTTCACTGCCACAGCTCTCCTGCTGCTTGGCTGCAGGAGCAGCACTTGGGAACCCAGACTTCCCAGATCCCACTGCCTTCCAGTGAGCAGGGCACGCTCTGGGGTATCCCACCCCACTGCAGCTGGTCCATGCTCCACCTCACAGCCTCTCCTTTGCCTCCTGCCCTGTGGGTAGACTGTCACAGGCTATGGGACTATGTAATGACAATTTTGTGTGAGGAGAAAAGGTCTCCAGTTTGGTTTTTGTGCTGATGGGTAGAAAGGCCGTGACCCAGCAATGTCACTCACTGCTCTGGTGTGAGAACCGAGCAATTCCACGGGCAGGTCACCTCTCCCAGACACAGAGTTCATTCTGGGCCATGCTGAGCTTACAAACGTCCTTAAGTCTGGCCCATTCTTAAGCTACAGGGCAAGGAGGAAAATTTTGTCCAGCCCTGTCTGTTCAGGGTATGCTGTCAAAAAATGTGAGGACAGGCCAGTGCAAGTACCAGCCATTTCCAGGAGCAGCACACGCTCAACAGTTGAAGCAGTTATTTCAGCCACCAAATGTTCATCCCAGTCTGGACCTCCTCATGCAGTAGGACGCATGACTTGACTCTCAAATATCTCTATGAACTTTCAAAACCTGTTGCAAACCATCTGAAGAAATGTAGTGGACAGACAATAATGCTGAGCATAGCCCTGCACAAGAGGGAAGCAGCCTCTGAGGCAGCGCTGCAGTTTGCAGCTTGGCAGATGCCAACTTAGGGCTTGTACCTTTCCCTTACAACCAACAGGGCTTAGAAACGGGGCTGGAGGAGCCCCTGGCACCATCCAAACCAGCCCTTAGTTGCTTCTTTCCTTGAAATCTGTTGAAGCTATGTCTGACCCCAGCTGCATTCCTGTCCTCTTCCTTTGCTGCATGTCTGGAGGCCTGAGCTCTGAGTGCTGTATGGGAATTAAATTTTCATGAATATTCATATTTTTCAAGGGAACTGCTCTGCTAACACTTCAGAGGAACATTTATCATAGGAAGAGTGGTGGCTGGAGCACCGAAGAGACAACCTTGGTCCCACTCCCCCAGCATCCTTGTTGCCTGCCTGCACCAGTTTGGGTGGTGGGAAGTGCCAGCCAGGGAGCAGCCATGCACACAGGTCATCCTGTGCTACCACCAGCTGAGAGACAGCCTTTCTTTCAGCAACCCTGCTCCCTCCTGGGGTACCCCACGATGAGAAATCCTCCTGGGATCATGAGACACATGGCAGACCTATCCCAGTGAATTTACTCATGAACTTTTTCTGTTAGAAATACTCCTTACTTCCATGCTAGCACCAAGTCCCATTCACTGATACCGGCTTCCAGAAATGTCCTGTGCAGCAGGGCTGTGTCAGTGGCGCAGACAAGATCTCCTGGCATCATCACAGCTGCCTCTGGTGGCCTGAGCTTTGAGCACTGCCTGTGACTTGCAGTCATGAGTCACCCTCCTCTCTAGGAGCTGACCTCAGAGCTGGAGGAAGCTCAGAGGACAGCTTGGGCCTTGCCTGGCCTGGTGATGCACAGAAAAGACATGTTCAAATCTTCTCTCTACCCCAGGGACAGGCAGATCTGGCCATCTGCTTCAGCCTCCAAGGACACTTTGAGGCCGGTGCTCAGCAGAAAATCAGGGTGGGATGGGATATTATCACCTGCATCAGAGTATCCCCCCACTGGGTATGGCCAGAGCACTCCCAGCACCATCCTCTCCTTGGGGAATTGGCTTGAGCAGCACAGGGAGCTGAGCAGCATGAAGCATGTGTCCCATGGAGTGGGGAAAGTGCCCTCCTCACAGGGTTCAGGATTAGGACAGGCAGGCAAAGCCATGGCTGACCTGACCTAGTGTTGGGGCCACTCTGTCTCCAAGAAGGAGTCACTGTCCCTTCTGCCACCAGCAGCTCATTCCTGCCCTCCGTGGCTCAGAGCTGGGGTTTGGGGAGTGTGAGTGCACCTCAGTGGTGCACAGGATGAGGACAGCTCTGCTGGGGTGGGGGGAGTTGGCAACAAATTGGGAGTGGGGATGGGGGGTTCCTGCTGGCAACAGCAGCGGTTTTGTTGCCCATCAAACAGCAGCTGAGAAAAGGTGAAACACAGGTCTGTCCATGGCCATGGTGTGTACCAGAGGAACCTGGTGACCTGCCCCTGCTCACAGAACTGGCAGAAAGTGGCCCTGGAATCACAGAATATCCAGGGTTGGAAGGGACCCACAAGGATCATCGAGTCCAACTGCTGGCCTTGTTTTGGGCCCAGCCACCTTTGAAAGGTAGGACTGCTGCTGCAGACTGTGAGACTGGCTTTCCATGTAATGTCCCAGGTATTGTGTGAGCCTGATGGGGGAGGTGAGCTGCCCCATGGAGTCCTTTGACTGTCCCAAGGTCCCAGCAGGGCAGGATCAGGGCTGGCACTCTGGCAGGTTCAATCATGTTGTTTGTGGCCTTCTCAGGACTGTGCCTGTTCCTTGCAGCTGCACCAGGAGCAGAAGTTGTTCTCAAAGCAGGGTGTGGGCAGGGCCACGGGGCTCCTTCCCAGCTGACCAGCAGGCTGGCACCAAACCCCAGCACGGAGTGATTCTGAGCTGGGTGACAAGCCAGCCAGCCTCCTGGGTGCTGACACCAGCAGAGCATCATAGGACTCACTTTTGTGGAGCTGCTGTTTTGCAAAAACACCTTGGCCAGACTTTGTCTTGAGCCCCTCCGTGGGTCTCATGGAGCCCATCTGCTCTGCCTACAGCCACGAGCCACAAAGTGATTTCTCTGTAACATCACATCTCCAGGCCCATGCTATCCTCTGACAACACGGCCTCTGTGGGACCCATGTGAGCAGAGACAAAGCTCAGAGATGAAGCTGGAAATGGCACTGCTCAGCCAGGACAGCCACGAACAGCCCTGGTCAGTCCTTTCCTAAGTGGGTGCTGCTTTATCTCTGCCTGTGATATCACCTCAGAGCTGGGAGCATTTTACTTCTAACAGACAGTTGTGCTACAACTGTGTGTGTTAGCTGGGCAAGTGCTCTGAAAAATCTCTACCTTGCTGAGAACTACATTTCTAACCCCAAGTCCAGGTCCTCAGGTACCTTGGAAGAGACACCAGGCTAGCACAGCTGGCTAGCCAGGAGCCCAGACCACCAAATGGGCACAACCAGCTGTGAAATCCCTCTGAGGGCCATGTCCATCATAACAACCCCAACCTCACCACGGTCCTGAGAACAGGCTCTCCCCTTGGAGTCACCCCTTCGGCAGCCCTGTGAGCAGCCCACACAGATGTCCCCTGAAGCACAGTGAGGTACATTTTCATCTAGGCTACAACACATGACTGACAAAGAAACACGACTGCCCACTAAAACAGAGGTATATGAGGCTGGGAAAACAAAACCAAGCACAAACTGATCTACATCAAGCCAGTGTTTTACAAAAGCTTTACAAAACAGTCTCATCAGTTACAGTGAGGCCGTGGTTTGAGCACACACACTGACTGTGGCCTGTATGAGTTCACGATCTGAGAGGAAACGCAGGCGCATGCTTTATCTTTGGACACCAGGAAAATCAAAATAAAGGTTCTGCCAAAGCGCCTGGCCAAACACCCTACCAAGACCTATTCTCTTCTGCCTTTATTGACCTGCTGATTTTGGTCCAAATCACTCTCACCACCGGAGGCAGACAGAATAAATTCCTCTCCCATCTCAGTTTCATTCAAGCCTTATGTGTAAGCATGAATACTTTCCCTCATGGAGCCAGGCAAGTCTTCTCTGCAAACCCACACCCATGTGTCCACAATTAGGTCTTGGTACCCCATGCCAAGCCATGGAGAGCCTTATTTATAATGTTAAACTTTCACTTCTCACCAATTATCTGAACTACCGCTGAAGTTAGGCAGATGTTGGCCTTGTAAGCTCTTTCCATATAGCTGCAAAAAAAGGTCAGGGTTAGGGTTGGATCTGCATTTGTCAGCTTTGTTTGCTTTGTCCAATGCCAATGCTTCTCCACTGCTGGAGAACAATTGGTTTGTGCTCAGAGCAAGAGATCACATAAATGATCATCTCTGGGAAGAGTTAAATGTGTTCCTGGAACAGCACTTAGATGTCCCAGTTGATTTAGTGCAATCCCATTGATAGCTGGATCGTACAGGATAGCATGGCAGACTTGAAGAATCATCATTCCTGCGAAATTTGTCAGGATGACCGCGGATCAGAATATTTATCTTTGGCCAAACAGCCAAAATAAAGAGGCACACAGAGGAAGGGAAGCGGGACCCTGCAGGACTGCAGCATGCTGGTGATTTTCTCTCTCCTCTGGAGCGGTTCCTGGGGCCTGGCACTGGGATAGCCACGGTCCCTCCACGTGGCACAGCTGTGCTGGTCCTTCATGGGACCACTGGAGAGACAAGGGCAGGAGAAAGGGCTGTGGCATTCAAGGGACGATTGCTGGGCACAGTGTGAAAAGCCACTGCCACCACCACAGCAGCCTTTCCTGGATAAACACACTTTTGCTTGCTACTGATGCTGTCAGATGGAAGCGAGAGACCAGAGGGCTGACCCTGGAGCCACACCAGTGCCACCATCTTCTAGTCACCACCTCCTTGCTCCACTTTCTGCCTGGTGCATAACACGGAGATTAAAGGGTGAGGAAACAACGAGTAATGTATCTCTAGCTCCCCTTAACACACTCACATAGCTCCTTCAGCTGCTCAGCGTGTGCAGGCCGTGAAGAGACAGCAAAAGTTTAGTTATTAAGATTTACTTCAGCCCTCTTTAATATTGGCCTGGAATCCTTCAAAAGGGATTCAGACTCATCATGAGTCATGGAGCACAGCTAATCCTTCCCAAACCTGGGGAGCAAACAGAGCCTCACACCTGCCGGCACAAGAGCGTTTCCAAAGCGATGGCACAGGCTGAGCGTGGCTCCTTGGGGCTTGGCATTTCAGGGGCTGATGCCTCCTGCCTCTGGGCAAGCTACACAGCTCTGGAACTACTGCTGTCCCGTGTCACAGCCCCTGAGCCATGCAGGACAGTGTGGGGCACAGCCATGGGCTGTTTGAGACTTTCAACCCTCTTCCAAGAGGATGGAGGATGGTAAATCAGAGCTCTGCACCTCCTGCCATCCTTGTGGGGCTTTACAGCTGACAAAACCTGCACACAGAGCAGGGATGCCACAGGAAACTGTTCCATGGAGACTTTGCAAATAGAAGAGATTCCATTAAACGTTAGCTTTTTCTTCTCTATTCCCCATTTATTAAAAATCCAGCACAAACTAAAAGCAGCTTTATTGACTTACTTGGGTTTCTCAGCATCGTGCTCTCCTCCCCCATCTCACACACTGTGACAAGCAGGGTTGTGCTGTGGCCATGTCCCACGTTACCAGTGGCCACAGTCATGGGGACAGCGGGGTGCAGACATGCATTTGGGATTTTGGTGAGCCCAGCTCCAACAAAATCAACAGGCAGAGAAATCTTGTCAAATGGGAAGCCTGTCTTTCACCAGGCCATGGCAAGGGATAGCAGTTGTGGGAATAAATCATGAACCAAAGAATGCCCCACAAATTGACTGTCCTAGAAATGCTGAAAGGCACGAGAATTTATGGACGCAAAGACCCACAAAGTTTACTTTTCGTAGAGAATCATTTGAAAAATATGTTTAGAGAGCCCACTGTTGGTTCCATAATAAAGCCAGCTTACAAATAAACCAGAAATGAGCCTTGAAAACAATCCTGGTTCATTTGAAAAGAATGCAGGGACAATGCACAGCCCGTCCTCCGCTCCTCAGGGAGGTGGCAGTGTTGCTTTGTACATGCTGGAGGAATTGTTACAGACTGAGGTTTTTTTCAAATGAACGGCAGTGTACCATAATATACCAACAAAATTTAAGGAATGACCTAATCTAATGAAATGTAAGATCAGAGCGATATGGAAACCACACCAAAGACCTGGACCCAGGCTTTGTATAATTCAGCCAGACTAGGACACTTGTGTTTGCACACACACTCTGGGATTTTCAGCCAATTGCCAACTTTGTATTTGCTGAGAAAACAAAGTTTAAGTTGACCACCCAGCTATCTAAGAGATCCTGATAACACCACTCATGTCTCCCATCAGTGCCATAAATCTCGCGTTTCATTATCTCCACTGCGTAAGGAGGCAGAAACACACACGGCGTGGGTGACATGCCAGACCGAGTGCACGTTCCAATGTGACTGCCCCGTCTGGATTTAAAGCATCCCGTACGGCACATGCAGCCGATTTATCCGCACATCCTCACAGATAATATTCCCAGGGAGAACTTCACCTCTAGGAAGGTCAGAGAAAGCACCTTGACAATGGTTTTTTTTGGCATTACTGTTAAAATTTGCAGTATGTTGCGATCATTAAGAAAACTATGATTCAGGATGCCCACTCCCAAAGAGAGCATACTTACTGTAGATGCAGCCAGTGACTAAAGGCATGAACATCCAGCAGAGGGGCTGATCTAGAAGCAACCGTCCCATAGTTCACCTTCACTCACCTTCACTCACTGAATGTCCTCGGAGAAGCCCCTGCCCGGTGCTTCCCCTGACTTACAAGCTGGAGGCATGTTTTACTTGCAAGCCCTCCGCGAGTGGCAATCAATTGTGTGCCTCTGGTTTTATTTCTCTGATGATGTCACTTTAAATACTTTTCATGTTCCATTTGTTATTTTTACTTCTAAAAATGACGCATTTCTTCAAATTCATTTTTCTCCAATTAGTCACAACTTAATGGAACAAGCTCGGCTGCCTGCCTGTCAGAAAGAGTGTCAGGCCCGTCCTCTCCATGATTATCCCAGACAGACCCACAAGAGCACCTGGAATATACGGACGGCATTAGGAACCTTGTTTATCCCAGATGCCCTTTTGGATTCCTGCCCAAATCCTTCGCAGCAGGGCCAGAGCAGGAGAACTGGGAACTGCAGTTTTACCAATATAAACCACAGACATAAATCAAAGACAATGAAAAACCAGGAGGAAAAAAGCAAGAGAGAGAGGAAGGAAGATGCGTCTCTCCACTTGTGGAACAGCCTCTGTAAGAGCAAAGCCGTGACAGCTCTACGACCCCTCGAGTCTTTTGCTCACATGCTGCTTCCGAACATTTAATGCAGAACAGTCTGTGGCTACGGCGTGACAGAGAGAGAAGTTTTAAGAGAAATCTCAAGGTTTTCCCTACCTGATCTGAACTTGCTCCGAATCAGCAAGGAGTGCTCAGACCCCAGGAGTGTCATGGTGACTCAGGGACCAGATCCAGACGCCCCTCACTTAAACCATTAACTTCCTCCACAGGGAAAAGCCGACCAAAGCGTGGCTGGTGCTCAGGATTCATCCAGCTCTCCTGGACTCTCTGGGTGCTTTTACAGCCGGCTGGCAAGGAGCAGCAAGCGGCTTTGTAAGATTTGGTCCCATCCAGCACTGACCCTGCACAGACACCGACTGCTCCCCCTGTGCCGTGTTGAACTAATTAACGTGGAGCCAGCGGGAGCCTCCTCCCGCCCGGAGTTTACTACCAGCAGCTGGGTGTCCTGGCTGATGTCATCGTCTAGCGGGGAGCAGCGACTATCGGAAAGGGTCTTAGCAAAGACAGAAGTTTGATATCTGATACTAATTACTACCGGCCGTACGCAGCCAATCCGGGCGCTCCCCGTCTCAGCCGACTTTGGGAGCCGCTGGAAATATCAACAGAGCCAGGGCTTAACTCTTTGCAGCGTGGCGGGACACGGGCCCCGCACCTCAGCTTCTCACAGGGGCTGGGGGGTTCAGTTCCCGAAGATGAGGGGAGGGCTGGGGTCTGGACAAGCGTCCCGGCGAGGAGACGGCTTTGGGAAGGTCGTTCCGCCTGAGTGCCGCCTTGGATGCCCTCGCCATCAGGGGCCACAGGAGGCGGCTGCGGTTGCCCCGCTCTCACGGGTCGGGCAGTGAGCGCGGTGTGCTCAGCTGTGTCCCTGCTGCCGCACACCTTTCCCAGTGCGTGGCTGTATCCGAGGGATGGATTATCCACCCGAGATGCTCCCGTGTGCTGCAGGCACCCGGAACACAGACACGGAATATGTCAGGCAGGGCTAAACCTCGGCTCTAAGTTCCCCGTGCCACAGCGATGCCAAGGAGGCTGAGGACACCGCTGCGATGGAGGATCCCTCCCTGCCTACCAAACACGCTCTCAGAGAGGAGAAGCTGATTGCAAACACACAAAATAAAGAGAAACAGACCCTTTGAGGCTCCCTTTCCCCGAGCCCACATCTGGTTCACTTGAGGTAGGGGATGATCTGCTGGCACCTTTTGCCATGTAACGTAGGTGGTACAAGCCAAGCTAAGTCGAGGGCAGATCTCAGCTTCCCTGACACTTGGGTCTCACCTAGGAAGCTGCCTAAATTCCCTCTAGGACATAAAAATACTTCAGGACTGGTTGAAGGTTTTGTTGGGGTTGTTTTTTGTTTTGTTTTGTTTTTTAATTTTACTTTATTTTAATCCTGTGGTTTCTGGGAAGTAGTCTTTAACAGTTTGGGTTGGGGACAGGAATTTCAGGGCTTCTACACTCATGGCCCCAGAGGCTCTGGTTCATCAGTGTCCCAATGCAGCAGAGATCTCCTGGGGTCTCTCACCCTCATGTAGTCCATGTGACAGAACCACGGAAGCACAGAAGCATTTAGGTTGGAAAAGCCCTCTAAGATCATCAAGTCCAAGTGCCAATCCATCACTGTCAAGCACACCACTGTCCATGTCTCCAAGCACCTAATCTCCACATTCATTGAACATTTCCAGGGATGGCCATTCCACCACTCCCCTGGGTGGCCTGTTCCAATGCCCGAACAGTCTTTCAGTGAAGAAATTATTTCCTAAATCCTGGCACAACTTCAGACCATTTTCTCTTGGCCTATTGCTTGTTACCTGACAGCTGAGCTTAATAAGGCTGTCCTGAGCTGAGCTCCCTGCTTACCATGGGTGGGATGTGATTTCCTGCTCATGCTACATCTGATGAAGTGGATTTTCCTTAATGACTGGCAAGGGAGAGATGATTTAAATAAATTGATCTCCAAGAAGCTGAGCTAGTAAACAGAGTTCTACTGTATTGTCTAGCAAGGTGGCCAGAGTCTTGTTCCTTACTAATTTTTCCTAATGTTTAGTCCACTGTACTTGAAATGTCTTCTCTAATGGACTTAATCTCACAATCACTGCTGTCCTGAAATGAACTCCACCACTCAGCAGAACCATGCCATGAGCAGCTCAAGGACAAGGCAGGACTCACTGACACCCTGTGTCTCAAACTGCAGGGTTTTGTGCTTTTTTGCTTTGCAGACTCCTGTTTGATTTACTGCTCCTGCTGGCCAAAGCTCCACTCAGGTATCCCTGCTCCCTTTGAAGTTTCCCTTCCCTCTCCCTTCCCTTCCCTCTCCCTTCTCTCTCCCTTCCCTCTCCCTTCTCTCTCCCTTCCCTCTCCCTTTCCTCCCCCTTTCCTCCCCCAGGGGATACCAGTGGGGGATGGAGGTGCATCTTTCTTAGGAGGTGACACAACCTCTAACAAGCTCTAATTTGGTGACTCATCTCAGCACGTTGCTCAACTGCTAAACTCACAGGCCAGAGCTGGTGTTTCCCTGTGATGGCCACTACGTGAGAGTCAGCCCTGACCACATGTACTCTTGATGTCCTCAGGAAACAGGAAAGTTGTCTCTCATAAACCTCAGACTTGAGGCGAGGGCAGGCACTGAGATCCCACCACAGGTACTGAGCCATTTGCCTGGCTGCTGCCTGCTTTAGGTAGCCCAGAAATAGTTATCCCCCCACAAGGTCCTCGTGAGTTTCCAGAGCTGTCATTGCCCAGCCCTGGTGTCTTGGCCGTGTCTGCACCACCATCACTGTTCAACTCTGAAAAGGGCCTCACCACCAGCTGCATCACCACCTTTCTCTGAAGGTGAAACAGGCACAAAGACCCCAAAGGCTGCAAAGACCACTATTGCTTCCCATTCCCGTGTTCCCAGCTCTGCCATAAGCACCTCTGTTGCAAACAGGATCATATTGACTGCAGTGAGTGAAAGAGTGAGCCTTAAATAACAGAATAAATTAGTCATGGCAGGGAATTCTTTTGAACTGAGAAGTTACACCCCAGAGCCATAAGGATATCAGCTCTGTGCTGCTCACCAGATCCCAGGAAGCCAATCCCTTCTAATCTTCCAACACGGGGGAAGATGGGACTGATTTATTTTAAAGCAGATTGTTTGTTTGTATGTAGATTTGCAACGATGGGAAAAAGAACCAAATGAGCTGAAGTTTCAGTGAAACCCCTCTGGGGACTTGGAGGGGTCAGTGTGTGACAGTGCCTGTTCCAAAGAACAGGAGTTTCCCCAAACCTGGTGTCCTGCCAGTCGTATCTGCTCAGGTTGTCCTCTCCTGTGGAACTGAGACTGGTTTGGTTTTGGTTTCTTTTCTCTAGCACCTGGCAGCTCCATTTGGAAAAGACTGCTCCTGCCATGGCCTTATTTCTTGAACCTTCACAGCATGCTCTGGAAAGACAGATCTGATGCTATGAACTCCCAGCCCTGACTCCCCCATCCCGTGAGTAGGTAGTGATAATTTGCTGTGTGCTTGTGCAGCTGTGGTGTCCAAGGTCCCACTGGGAGGGACAGCTGTGCTGGCACACAGCTCTGTGCTGAATGTCCCCAGGCTGGCATAACTCTGAACCCTGAAGGAGTGGGAAGGCTGGAAAAAGGGTTGCTTTTACAAATATGTTGCTCAGGAGGAGTGCATTCTTCCATTCGTACCCGATACAGCGGTGATAAACTGAGTACAGGGCAGTAGCCAAGGGCAGGTATTGCAGGGAAACCAATAGCCAAGGCTCACAAAGACCTCTGGACATCCTTTGAAGATGCCTACTGCCAGGATGTCATCACTGTGAGAGAGAATGGAAGAAGAAATCTTTCCCTGAGAAAGAATTTTCCAATGGGCCATGTGAACTGCCCATTAGTGGATCATTGCAGCTGTCTGAATTCAGGGCAGATATGAACCTCCTGCTCTGAGACTGCCCCAGCAAAGCTCCAGCCATGATGCTGATCATGGCCTTTAGGAGCCTGAAGAGAAATTTGCTTCTCTTTGTATGCCTGAGACTTACCTGGGGGTGAATTGCACAGAAAAGAGGTCCTGTGGCTTTCACATGGCAAACAGTCAGGATATTCCTCTCCATGACCTGGGACAAACAGAGGCTTTCTGAGCTGGAGCTAGCAAGGCAGCAGTGTCTCTGCCACTGGGAAGCAGAGGTGGTCTCTAGCTCAGGAAGATCCTGGCTGGGTCCTAGCTCAGGACATGCCCAGAGCATGGTCTTTTCTTTGGTCAGGGATCTGTGAGCAGGGATGGTCCAATCCTTCACTTCTGATAGCACCTGGTAAGCACCATCACAGCAGCATTCCACTACCCTGAATTTGCCACTGTCTGCCAGGCATTTAAGTGGTCTGTCCCCTCCCTATCCCATCACAGAGCTCGAGGGCCAGAATTTATGGCAAAGATGTCATGAGCTCTTCCCATTCCGACAGCAGACAGCCTCGCTTGAATTGGAGCTGTGAACTATTTATCACAGTGCTGCAAGCATCCAAGCAAGGTCCCTCAATTTATGAAGGTCCAGAAGATATTATGCAATTAACAACATGAACACAAAAATACTTCTGCACTTTGCTAAAGCTGCTATTAAGCTGCCCGATGTTTTCATCATAATATTTATTTCTTTGTAAATACACTAAATTCTCCAATCCCAACTCAAAACAGAAAGATCAGAGAATGAAAATAGGGAGATGACATAGCTGTTTAAAGATTATGTAAAATGTTTTTTTGCTAGCATAAATATTTGATTGTAAAACTCTGGCTGTTGTGTTTACTGAGCAGGGATGTGCAGCGAGTGAGGAGAGCTGCCACAGCCGGGCACTGTGCTGGAGGCTGTCCCATGCCCCTGCCTGTCCCTCCCCGTGTGCTCCAGGCTGCAGGGACAGTGGATGCACAGGCACTCATCCCTGACTCCCTGGCTCCAGGCAGGTTGCTACTCCTGACACACAGAGTGGTCCTTCAGCAGCGCTGGCTCCATCAGCCCCAGGAGCCTCAGGATGGAGGGCAGAGGGGATCAGAGCAGGTGAAGGAAGAGTTAAAGGCTCAGGGTCTGAGGCTGGGGAGGTCAGCGGGAGGAGTGATGCTCTCCATGGGGTCGCTGGCTGGAGCACAGTGCTCAGGTCAAGTGGGCTGTGCTGGCAGGAGCTCAAGGCACTCAGGGACCTCCTCTGTCCCATGCAGAGCAGGGGGAAGAGCCAGGCCAGACACAGCCCATGCTGTCCGGAGGCATGGGATGTGGGATGGGAGATACCAGTAGCTGCCTCCTGACTCACGATTGTGGTGGGACACCAAGGTCAGGGCGCTGGCCTCGGTGGGAGGTCCAGCACGGCAGCACCGCGTGCCCTGAGCACGGCCCTGGTGTGGACTCACAGGCAGTGGAGGGTCTGGTTCCCCTGTCCCTGTGGGGAGGAGAACTGGGGACAGGCTCTGTGAATTCCCTGCGGGCACAGCTGAGGGAGGCATACAGTGAGTGGGACTGTGAATTTCTGTGTTTCACAGCCGGGGCAGGCAGATTTCTATTTTAATCCACTGGAGATGACATTCTGGGGATGGTTTCCTAATGGAGCTGGGCACTTGCCCCCTTGAAAGGACTTGTCTCGCACCCACAGCTGTTCTGATATCGCGGGCCACAAGCAGGATGCTCCCAGGTGCTGAGCTCCCCTTGCAGTGATGCCTGGGGTAAGCCTCAAATGCTGCAGCCCAGCAAAGCAGAACTTCCTCCCTCCACCTTCCCAGTGCCTCATGCATGGTGCAGACCAAGCCTGTCCAGGCTGCAGGGTGTCCGTGTGTTCCTGCAGGCCTGTCCTGGGGAAAGGACAGGTGCTGTGTGCAGGAACTGCTCGGCTCTCCTGCCTTTTCTGCCAGGCACATGTGCACCCCCTCTGGGCTGCCCTCACCTCCAGGCTCAGGAACCTCTTCCAGAGCATGAGGAGGGTGAGGCTGGGGCCAGGGTGATGTCCCTATGAGCAGGACTTCCCAGCCAGCTGGACTGGTGAGAGCAGCTGCATGACCAATGCCGAGGGCAGTGAGGAACACGCGAGGCCGAGCTGGTGTGTTTTGTAGCAGTGACGGGCCCTTGGCTTCTTTCTGGGTGGCCAGTGCAGGCAGGAAGGGTTTTGTGCCTGGCCTGGCTGCTCCAGGCCCTGGAGGCTGACTGGAAATGAGGGAGAGAAGCAGTGGCAGTGCCAGTATCACCCCCAGACCCCCAGATAACCCGTTTTGCTAACCTGTGTCCCCCATTACCCTTCACTCTGTGGGTGTTTCCAGAGACACTCGGCACTGCAGGTGCCAGAGGGGCTGCACGAGTCCCTTTGGTCCATGGAGCAGCTGGCTGCCCAGGCAGTGCAGACACTGCCAGGCTGTGGAGCCGAGGGGAATGACTCTGCGGCACCCTGAGAGCTGAGGAGGCTCCACAGGGGTGACCTGGCTTCTGTTCCCTCTGCAGCGGGACTTTGGGCAAGTCACGTCTCTGTTGGGTTTCCTTATCTGTAACTGGCCGTAATGAGGCTAACCCCTCTGTAAAGCCCTTGGAAATCTCCCACAAAGCAGGGCCAGATAAGACCTGTGTTGCTCTAAGCCCTGCAGCAGCCCCAGAGCTCGAGGCTTCCCCACAGCACAGACTGCACCGCCCCATCTCTGCTCCCACCACATTGATGTTCCCATCTGCATCCCTCCCTCCTGCCCACGGAGCCACCTCGGCACAGCCACTTTTCTGCTGGCTCAGCCCTAAACACGGAGCACGTTTTGGGGAGGGGTGTGACAAGCACCAGCGAGGGATACAAAGCAAAGCTGGGCCCCGGTTAGTGGCGAGCAGAGCTAAAGCCCCAGATATACATCGGATGGGCTGGGAGCATTATGTATTCCTGGAATGCCTTCTGGTCTTTATTAAAATGAAACCACAGCCAGCCCAAGAGAGCTCATCGCCCAGGCACCGGGCCAAGTATAAGTTACTTCTACAAATATTTATTTAACCATATCAATGACAAACTCTTTTGTATAAATGTTTTTATTTAATCATAATTTACCAATTATTTTAAATCAATTGTTTGCCTGGTTTCTAAACACTAATCAAGAGGCTTGCATTAGCATTACTCAGGCGGATTAGATGCATTATTTCCCTGAATCTTATGCCATTGCTTGCCTGCCTTGGCCATGGAAGAGGGTGCAGATGGATCCCAAATTTCACTCAAACTGTCACATTCCTGGAGGACTGTGTGTGCAGCACTGCCAGCCCTCCCCACCCAGGTGACCTCTGGACTCAGCCGAGTTCCTCAGGCACAGGGATGCACAGACACTGATCCCACCTGGTGCTCTCAGGACAGGACTTTCTTCTGGTCTGCCTGGGCCCTGTTCTCATAGAGATGTTGGCCCCATCACCGATGCTTTGAGTGCCCTACCCTTCCCCTGTTTAGCCCTTATACCCGAGCCCAGAACTTTCACTGCTTCTCCTCAGTGTCCCCTCAGCCCAGCTCTGGCAGGAATACATGAGCATGGCCATGGTGCTTTGGGGCAGAACAGGAGCCAGCCCCCTCACACAGGGACCTTCTCCAGCCCAATTCTCCCACCTCTGCTCCTGACACTCACCAACACTGAAAACCAGAGAATCTGCACTTGTGCAGGGCTCTGCCTGCTCGGGAGGACGGTGAGCTGTGGTAAGGGCACCCAGCCGAGCTGCTGGGGCAAAGGATGGATGCTTACAGCACACAGCAGCCTTGGGGAGCAGCTCATCGTGCACAGCCACGCAGACCTGGGGCAGGAACAGGAATCTGCTTGTTGCCATCTGCACACGCTGTTTATTTATAAAGTTTCAGGCTGCTACTGTCCTGCACCTTGGCTCGCTGCTCGGCAGCGCCTGCCGCAAGCTCCGCTCACGCACGGGTCTGTTCAGCATCTGCCTTTCCAGCCCAGGAGCTGCCAGCTTCCCCAGGACCCAATTCCCCCCGCGGTTCTCCACAGGGCATTGGCCTTGTGCTGCCAAAATCCCCCTCGCAAGCTTTTCTCCTGGGGTATGTGAGTGTGTTCCTCCACCAGTCTGCTCAGAAATGGGAGCTGTGCTGCTGGGAAGCTGGGAGAGCTGGTGCTTTATCCTGCTTCCAGCAGCCTCTCCTTGGTCTGTGCTGCTCAAGCAGGAGAGAAAGCAGAGACTCTGAAATTCTCCCTGATGGGGAGGGACGTGGAGGTGCCAAGCTTTGTGAAACACAGACTTGGAAATGAATAACCCAAGCACAGACTTTGTCACAGCACTGCAGCAGAGACCCAAAATCACCGGCAAATTTCTTCCAAGATAATTAAACCCCAAACAAACAAAAGGAGGAATTGAGCCAACTTGGATATAACCACGGGACTTACCTACTATTTTAAAGATGACGAAAATAGAAATCAGTGCTCTATATAACCTTGTAATGTTTATGTTTGTTTTTTTCCTGACTGATGAGAAATAGGGGTGCTGCTAGAGCCCGAGCAGTGCAAACACGGGCTGTGTGTGCCTGTGGCCAGAGCTCTGCCACCACAAAACATCACAGCACTGGGGACAGGAGCTGCCTGCTGCTGGCTTGGGAAAACACAGGGAAGTTCTTGGGACAGGTCTCTGAAATGCTGTGCAAACACAGATCTACCACTCTAATGCACATGAAGGGGAAACTCCTGGAAATAAAACCATTTTACACACTGCTCTAAAAAGCCATTCAGTTCTGAGGGAAAATGAGCCAAATGTGCCTGTTTTATAATCTCTTATTTCTTACAAGCTTCTTTTTAGAAATTAACTAACTTTTTTCCCTTTTTGTTTTCCTTGGAAGTGCTAAGGGTTTTTTCAGAGCCTCACACCTCTGGCTGAGAAGGAAGAGACTCTCTGAGAAGTCCACACCTGACCCATGCTGGCTGCGGGATGCGGCTCCTCCCTGTGCAGGTGGCAGTGACAGTCGTGGAACGAGCAGGGGATGCCTTTAGCCCTGCTCTGCTGCAAGCTCTGTGAGAGCTGCCTTCATCCTTCCCGACTGGACTGCCTAAAAATTAGATGTGGAGTTCAGCTTTCATCTAATGCCACGGACTGCAAGATGTGACATTTTTTCCTGACCAAGATCACAGAGAAGATAATGTGAAGATCACTGAGGCCCTTGCAGCATCTAAGTCTGCTCAGTGTGAAGACCACAGGACCAGGTGGTCCAAAGGGATAAAAGAGTTTGAAGCCACGGTAAGAAAAAGAAACTGCCTGACAATGATCTACAGGACAGGCAAATTACAGTGAAAACTGTCTCTGTAATGAAATAGCAAATCCTTGTTGAGGACAGGGACAACTGTAGAAAAGTAGATGTGCTGTAGGACATTTATTCCAACTTCTTGTCTCTGAAGAGTGGGCCCCACGCCATGCATCTTCAGACCCCTAATCCCAAACTGGTCATCCAGACACATCTGGAAATATTAAATATACTGGGGAGCAAGGAAGGATTCCTGGATTCTGTATTCATTTTAGGCTGAGTATTTACGTAAGATGCTTTTCTTATCTTCCTGGACTATTTATAGTTTTGTTTGTATGTTTGGGACAGAGACTACCCTACTATGCTTCAATAAATCTGAAATATCTTTGCTGACAAAAAGAAATGTTGTCTGCTGTTCATGGAAAGAGGGAAATCTTTGTATTGAGCTACTTGTACGGTTAATATTTTAGCAAATGCTCTCTGGGCAGATGATGACTCATATAAATTCTTAATTTTTGTTTCTTTTAGGAAAAAAAACAAGCTAAAATTTAAATGTTTGAGTTGAAGGGTATCCCTACTACGAAAACTAGGAATAAACTGGACAAAATAAATCTTCCTTCCCCAAGATCTAATATTGTCACTATCACTCCCCACCACACAGATCAAGACAATGTAAAAGGACTTTCAAAGGGCTGCCATCACCAGAATGGTGCTGGTGATGCGGTACAAACATGAGGCTCATTCCCACACGGAATTTCAGGTGCTAACTCCCAAAAAAGCCACCTGCCACTGAGCTGGGGACCAGCACCCCAGCCCTGGCACTGGGTAACCTGGGCAAAGGGGTGAGAAAGGGGCAATAGTGAGTGAGGGGAGCAGTAATAAAAAAAACGCGTATTTTTTTGTCAAGTGAGGGAAGTTTTTTGATTTTTATAGGAGGTAGGGGATTCTGCAAGCGAAAGGGTGTTTTTATTTTGGGCTCAGCACAGGTAATTTTGTCAGGTTGCCAAGCAGGGTGATTTAAATAACTCCTTCCAAGCCTCTTTTAATAAAACGATCTCTAAACACATCCAGTTTCTCCAGACAAAAGGTGCAGAGGGAGCTTCTCAGAGTCCTTGGATTAGTGCAAAATGAGATTTATGGACTCCCTGCGAGTGGCAGCTGAGCTGCCTCTGTATCACAGTGGGGGTGTCAGGCACAGCCCCAGAACTTCCCTCCTGGAGTGGTTTCAGGGCTGTTGGTGCAGTCCATGGGGGTGTGGGATGAGGCAAAGCAAAGGTGCTCAGCCCTGGCCCCATCCCACGGGCTCTGAGGGGCAGCTTGTGAGCTACCTGATCCCCCTGGCAATGAAAATAGACAGGCTCTGCTCCTTTAATATGCCTTAAATATTCTGGAAATGAAAGGAGGCAGGTTAGTTTGATTTCATTTACTCTGAGATTTTATTTTAATGTAGGTTTGATAACTAAATGGAAAACAAATGTGGGATATTAAAGGGAGGCGGCCCAGCCCAGCGGCGGGAACAGGACCGGTGCAGGAACATTTTTCTAAAGATCCCTTCTGGAATGTTATTTTGAACTCCTTGAAACGGCAAAGGTTTTTAGACATTGTGTGTTTTGTTAAGTGTCCCTCGGGAACACTGGGTTTAAAATTAGTCAAACTCTTTCACTTTTTTAAACCCTACCCCAAAATAGTTGATATAAAATTTGGTGGGAATTCTGCTGAGAGCTTAAATTGGCTGAAACAGACGACCTAATGGAAATGACATTTGGGGAAAAAATGTAAAAAACCTGGTTTTCTTTCTGGCTTCCAATGACATAATCAGGACATGGCAGGACTGCCTGCTCCTCTGAGTATGGCCCTGACCCCGGGGCTCTGGTCACCAGTTTCCCTCGTACAGGAGAAGGAGGGAAGCAGCTGGGAGAGAGCTAAAAGAGGGAGATGACGGCTCTGGTATGGTACTGCCCGTCTTCTGTGGTTGGATTCCTCTGTGGGCTGACGTTCATCACCCTCGGAGTACAGAGCCTGGTGAGCAGGTCAGCAACACCCTCATCTCTGTCCAGAGGTGTGTGGTAGAGCCATTCCATCTGATGGGACACCTGGCTGGTTCTCATGCTTGGGGACAGAAGGAGCAGACAGGATTTGACCAAAAAGGAAATTCATGAGCGTTCTCTGGGTGACACCTCCAGGCTCATCTTTCTGACAAACATCTTTGTGACAGCTTCTGGATGAGTCTGTGTCACCTTGCCCTCCAATGGGTTGCTTTGGCTCTGTGCCCTGGCCCTGTTGTCCTCTGTGGGGTGTGAGGAAGGGTTGCACTGGCAGTACACACCACTCCTCCATCGCTGCTCAGCAGTGAGCTGTGGTGCTTCAAAACATGTCCCAGAAACATGTCTGGGACCTTCCCCAACCCGGTAGCTTATTTATTTGAGTCGTTTTGTCACTTTGGGAGATAAAGCTGCCTTCGCACACCTCAGGTTCCTCTCAGCAGAGCTGGAAGATAAGGGCTAAGGGGTGCTGGCTCCTACTTGCCGTGAGCCTCGGAGGATTTGGAGGACAGGCCTCTTTGGGAAGCCACCTCTGCTATCACTTTGACAGGTGTCAGCTGTGTTCTGAGCAGCCAGCCACAGCCAGAGATTAGCCAAATGTGTCTCCCGCCCAGAGTGCTCAGAGTCTCCAGACATGGCTTCACAACCCAGAATGGGAAAGGATTTTGAGTTGAGATAGGGGGCTTTTTTCAGAAATGGCCTGACCTAAGGACCTCACTATCAGCAGCCCCAGCAGCTACCACAGATGGGGTCCTTCCCAAGAGGTGATAAGAGGGAGGAGGGGCTGTTCTGCCCTCACAGACCCCAGTTTAGTGTCTGAAGTGCAGGGAATGACTGTCTTTTGCGTTCTGCTTTCTGACTCCTGCAGTGTGCCAGAGACATGCCAGCATCAGGGCAGCCACCCGGGCAAGGGGTGAATCCTTTGGAGAAGTAAAGCTGGGTGAACTCTTTCTGTGTCACTGAGAAGACACTCGATTTGGGGGGCCGGGCAGGCACTTCCACTTCACAAACACAGCCACACCAGCCAGCTGTGCCCTGGAGCCTCCAGCCTGGTCCTACACAGGTGCAGGGTGTAGGAGTACGGCTGGCGAGCAGTGGGGTTCTCAGGAGGTGGGATGTGGTGTGGGAAGGGATGAATCAGTGCGTGGAGAGCAGGTTCTTCCAGCAGTGGTGCAAAGTCCCATGGAGAAGGCAGGGGCTGCTGGAGGGCAGATCAAAAAGCAGCCAAGAACAACACGTGTCATTGCAGATGTGTGGGGCCACCACACAGTTCCCCACCAGTGGGGGCACCAGTGGGGGCACCTCAAGTTGGAGAATATTTTAGGAGAAAGAGCAGTGGCTGGCACAGATGCTCAGGGAACCTGCCTTTGTCACCCACCAGCTCAGGGAAGTCCCTCTCCAGCAAGTCACTTCTTGGCCTGCTTCCTCTCCCACATGGGGTTTACTGAGATGTTAAATTCCTCCAGATGGGGGTGTCCCTTGTCATGGTCTGACTCCTATTCTCGTTACCTCACTGTAGAAGGCATTTTTCTGGAATTTGTGAACTGCTGCCTGTCCAGTCAGACTGCCTGGAGCTCCCTGCAGCTTTCTGCAGGCTTCTGCTTCCCAGGCATGCCCGATCTATAGGTCACAGTGCACAGCCAGGCACAAGAGAGGCACGTATTCTGGGCAGGACGTTTGTATTCCGGGCAGGACGTTTGTATCCATGGCATGCATCTATTGCAGGGCTCGTTCTGGTAGCACTGAAAAATGGCATTCCTCATGGTACCCACATTTTCATGCCAAACTAAACTTTCTTGTCCTTTTCAGAAGTATTTATAGATGGGAATCTTGACAAGAATGAGTTTCTGTTTTGAAAGGAATAGTTTTATTTCTTACTAACTCTGATTTGAGAGTGTGTGTGTGTGTGTGTTTGCTCAAAGGTGCAAGCAAGTGACAAAAATGCCACCTAAAGAATGTGCTAAGTGAATCCCTGGGGAGAATGATGAGGGAAAATGAGACAGTCTTTAAACTGAATGCTGAAAAACTTGACAGAAGCAAATATGCTCCTTCTGGATGGTGTGTGGGGCCAGGGAGAAGGGGCAGGCACTGGCAGTGGAACTGGCAGGGTCCCAGTGCTGGTGTGTTCTGTGAGCAAACAGAGCTGTGCTGGCAGGGGAACCTTTGCTTCCACGCTTCAGACGGGTCTCACCTCCCTGCAGCACGGTGGGCTCGGCTCCAGGGCCTTGCAGAAAGGAACTGGTTTTGTCCAGAGGAAAACCACTGGCCAAGAGGGACTGTATGGAGCTGCCCTCAGTTAGACTCACTGATGTCTCTGGACTGACACCTGAGCTGTGGTGGGAGCATGGGCTGGCTGGGGGGACAAGAAATTCCAGCTTGGAAAGGGTGCTGTCAGTCAGCAGTGGGGTCAATCAGCAGCGGGGTCAGTCAGCAGTGGGGTCAATCAGCAGTGGGGTCAGTCGTGGGGTCAGTCAGCAGTGGGGTCGCTCCGCAGTGGGGTCAGTCAGCAGTGGGGTCGGTCACCAGTGGGGTCAGTCAGCAGTGGGGTCAATCAGCAGTGGGGTCAGTCGTGGGGTCAATCAGCAGTGGGGTCGGTCAGCAGTGGGGTTGGTCAGCAGTGGGGTTGGTTAGCAGTGGGGTCAGTCAGCAGATTTCCTGGGTGTTTTCACCACTGCCACAGTGACCAAGGGCACACCCACTGGATGTGGTGGGACCAGCTGCAGGCGCGTTCCTGGCAGCAGCAAACTCCAGGAACACGAGATGTCAGGCATGTCCCACCACCTCTGCCCTTGCTGGCTGCTGCCTCAGTCCCACCTCCATGTCCTGGACAGCCAATCCCTTCGGCTTTCCTTTCTCCAAACCCTGGATACATCCTCCCAGTTCTGCCTCCTGGTACCTACGGGCTCCCATCCTGCGTGCCAGGGCTGGAGCACACTCCAGAGTCCGTGCAGGCAGATGTTGTCCAGCAGTTCCATGGCACTGGGAAGGCAGCAGTGAGCTCTGATGAAAAGCAGTGCAGAACTCTTGGAACCACCTGAACGATACCTGAAGCTCTGCTTCGTTCTCAGCTTGCTGTGAATACAATCACTGCCTTCAGCAAGCACAGAACTGCATTACCACTCTGGGCTGCAGTGGTGGACAGTTCCCATCCCTTCTTGGCTGCACACCAAATGACCAAGAAAAAATCAGGGCTACAGCTGGGGAGAAAAGAGAGAGGTTTGGCTTTGTAGGATTGTGAGAGTGTCTGCATCTTGACATGAGCTGGGGTGGAGGGGAATTCAAGGAACTCGCCCCTCCCAAACTAATTGATTGGAAGTGTTTTGATGACAGATTGTACACAGAGCGATTAAATAAAGAATAATGCAATGCAAATAGTTCAGAAATGAGAGAGACCTGTGGAACAATGTTTAGAAGTCCAAGGAAAAACCATCGACATGAAATTTTAGCTAAAACCAGGAATAGTGTTAATGGTTCTCGTAGATCTTCCCGTGGTCCTTATGCTGCTGTGAAAAGCTGCAGGTCAGCTTCCCAACACTGCTGTGAGCAGCTCCTGGTGCCAGCAGCAGGGACACGGTGACAATCCTCCATTCAGACCTCTGGAACACACACCTGCCCAGGCCACATAAATAGGCACGTGGTGGCAGCCTGAAGGGGTGAATTTAATACAATCATGGAATGGTTTGGATTGGAAGGGACCTCAGAGATCATCTCGTTCCAACCTCCTGCTACAGGCAGGGACACCTTCCACTATCCCCGGTTGCTCCAAGTCCTGTCCAACCTGGCCTTGGACACTTCCAGGGGCAGCCACAGCTTCTCTGGGCACCCTGTGCCAGGGTCTCCCCTGAGTGGGGTAGAGGAGCAGAATCCCCCCTCCCCTCCCCTGCTGCCTATGCTGGGGGTCAGCCTGGGGCACAGGGGGTTTCTGGGTCCCAGCTCTGACCCACCAACACCCCCAAATCTTTCTCCCAGGGCTGCTCCATCTGCTCATCTCCAGCCTGGGTTGCCCCAGTCCATGTGCACCACCTTGCACTTGGTCTTGTTAAACCGCATGAGATTCCCACTGGCCATTTCTTGAGCCTGTTCAGGTGACATTTTGGATCCTTTTTTCCTGTTTCACCACTGGTTTTGTCATTCTCAGTGTACAGAGGCCACTGTATTTTGTATTTCAGTGGCTGCAACAAGCACAGCAAGTTTCAGTGTGTGATGGGGCCAGGAGCCTTCCAGAGCTTTGAAACAGAGGTACCAAGCTGCCCTTTCCTTCATGAGTAGCCCATGAAGAAAAAGGACCTCTAAAACCAAAATGATTTCAAATAATGTGAGACAGAGTGGAAATCAGCAGACTTGGCAAACAAGATGCCTTTGGCCCACTGAGACCTGCTGGGAGGTCTCTTCCTCAGATTTGCTCTTCAAAGGGAAACCTTTGCATGGGAGAAGAAATCAGGAAGGGATGTTCACATAGGGGTGGGCACAGTTCCTCAGACATCTCCATTTCACATCGTCCCTCCTTTGTCTCTGAAAGAGGCCAAGATGCCAAGGCCAGCTTCCCAAGCAAGCTAAGGCACCGTGGCAGCTCTGGAATGCATTTCTTATTATAATCCCAATCGTGTCTCCTATTGCTCTATATTTTTGTAGCTATTTCTAATATCACAAATATTTGCATTGCCCTGATTCTCTGAGATTCACGTCACATTCTCAGCTGCCATCTGCTCACTATGCCATCTCAGAGGGTTTACTAGGTGGAGAACCAGGAGCCCTTGGAGGATTTACACCAGATTGGGAGTCCCATGGTGTAGGACTCATCTTTAGCTCATCCTACAGAGGCCCATCTGGGTCTCATCCTCCTCACTGACATACGCTAGCAGCAGGAAAGGCTGTGGCAAGGGACAGGGCCTGAGCCTGTCCCTCAAAGGTACCTGGGCTCCAGGCTGTGAGCTGTGAGCTCTCTCCTGCACTGAGATGGGTCAGCCCCCCTTGTGGAGAATCAAAGGTCCTTGGGACTTTCCCTCTTACCAGGGGGAGTGAGACACTTTCAGGAAAGAGATGATTGAATCCCCATCAGAGGTGATTTGACACCACAACTGGACCTCACCTCTGTCTCCAGTAAAAACCCAACCACTGTGACCTGGCACTGCTCTCCTGCAAGCTCTTCCCTTGAGTTTCCAAGATTTGATGCTCAGCCAGCTCAAGGGATCCACCTCGTCAGGGTGGACGTGTCAGGGATACGGAATCACCTGCCTGAATGCCCCCACAACATTACTCAGGACACAAAATCTGCCCCGAATCTTCTGGCAAGGGAAACCTGCCTCAGCAGATAACACAGGCAGGGTTTGCAAGGTGCTGATCCCCTGAGCAGCGTTTGGGCTGTGGGAATGGGCAGTGGGAGCCCCGTCAGCCCCGAGTGCCAAATGGAACGACTCGGTGACTCAAATGGGGAGTCACAGCCCCTCTTTCAGCCTCTCTGTGCAGCAGCTGCTTGGGACATCCCATGCTGGCAGAGGCAGCCCAGACCCACCTGCTCCTGTAGCTCCTGCTAAAGGGCAACTTTCCTCTATCCCTACAGCCCTGGGAGTTCAGCTGGCATGGGTTTGTACATACTGTCCCCTGTGTGCAGGCAGCTTCACGGACAGGCAGCGAGGTGGGCTGGGATAAAGCACAGCAGCTGACTCAGCCAACAGTCCTGATGCCCAGGTGTGTGAGTGCCTGCTGCTGCCAGGCCATCAGGAGGGAGGGGATAAGCAGCTCTCAAGCGCAGTGACCCTCACACAGCTGCACCCAGGGTGGTGCTCAGGCAGCCAAGGGCTCTGTGCCCGCCTGCCCTCCTCACTCGCCACTTCTCACCCAAAGCCTTGTTGGCTCAAATCCATCTCAAGGTCAAAGTGCTTCTGAACTGGGAGATATTACCGGTGAAAACTGGTGGTCAGGCCCCCCATCCTGCTCCAGGAAGATCCTGAGACAGGTTTCCTGCCCCTAGGTATACTACTGGAGCTCTTTGTGGTTTCCTTGCCAGCCCATGTCGGCCTTGTCGCTGCGTTCCCCGGCAGCCTGGCAGCCATGCTGCCCCCTTGAGCAGAGCCTGTCCCGAGGATGTTCCACAGCAATTCCCAGGAACTCACACAGCACTTCCTTGGAAAGTCAGCATGCCCGAGGCTGGCACTGCTCTGCTTCCTTGCTGTGTGTGGAGAGGAGCTCTGTGCCATGCCTGGTCCATCCGCACACCACTGACCACCTGCCAGGCGAGCAGGATTTATCACCTGATTGAGCTGATGCTGTGGTGCCTGGCTCCTTGTTCTCCCTGCAAGCACCTAGAGGGCTGCAGCAGGGACCAGCTCCCACTCCCTGAAGGCCTCTGGAGAGACAGACTGGAACGTTTCCAAACGAAGGTGATGAGTGGTGAGAAGGGCAGCGCACCTGGCACACACTTTGCTGTGTCGCTGCCCCGTGACTTCACCTTCCAACCTCGCCCTTTTTGCTCCCTCCAGCCAGTGAGCAGGGTGAAGTGGGGCTCATCACTCAGTCTCTGCTCCCTGCAGGTGCTGGTGCAGCCAGTGCGTTGCGTTCCTGCTGTGTGCTGGGCACCCTGGGCCCAGCCGAGGGCTGGCCGTGCGGGTGCTGTGAGCCAAGGAGCTCTGCCATGCAGCACACCCTGCTCGGGGCTGCAGCCACGGCTCTCACCTGCCCAGGGGGAAGCCATGACTGTGAATGCTTTACTAAATCCCTGATTTCCACCTCTGCTTGGCAGCCCAGAGGAAAGAGGTGTAGAGGCAGTGCCAGGGGGCTTGGGCAGTCTGTGACAGTGCAGTGACACGAGTTGTCACGGCAGCAACTCCAGCACAAAGCTCACAGCAACGCTTCACCCGTGGGGGAGATGTGCAGAAGAGATCACAAAGCTCATAAATAAACCAGGTCAGGTTTTGGAGAGTTCTTCACCCCCTGGCCCTCAGAGCAGTTGCTCAGCACCCCCCAGAGCCAGTCACAGAGGAAAAAGAGGAGCTTTGCCAAGATGTGCTCTCAGCACGGCTTGGTGTCCAGCTAGCTGGGATTTCTGGGAGTGCTGAGGTTCCTGGTGAGCACGTGCACGGCTGCTCCTCGCTGGGGCGAGTGTTTGCAAGGCAGAAACATGCAAATCCAATCCCAAGTGAGTATTCATCTGAAAAGCCTTACCAGAGTGTATTTTTGGGTGTCCTGTTTAAAAGCCATCCAGCCAGGGAACAGAAACAATGGCAGATGATTTCAGCTATCAGTCACACGATGTGAGCATGAGCAAGCAGCCAAGTCGAGGGATAGTGGTTTCAGCTCTTTGCTTGTGAATAAGGGCACATTGGCAGAGCTCTGGGGGAGCAGCTTGATTTCTGGCTGTGGGGTCTCTGAGCTGCCCCTTGCCAAGTGCTTGTGTGAGGAGACTTGCTGGGTCTCACCAGGAGAGGGGGGTTAAAAGCTCCTCAGCATGAGAGAAGCTGTCACTACCCTGCACTGATGTGTCACAAGCACATCTTTCTTTCCCTCCACTCACATCTCGGCAGGCTCCTGCCTCTTCTCTTCTCCAGATGTGTGATAAGAAGGATTTACTGAGTTCCCATGTGGCTTGTGCTTGTCTCTCCCTGTCCCCATTACTGAGCCTGTTACTGAGCCCTCTGCACACCCCGTTCTCGTCACCTGGGAGTGAAGCTCAGATTCTCTGGGGCTGTGCACATCTGGGCTGCCCAGGGAATGCCCAGGATGACCAGCTGCAGGAGCTGCGTGTGGCACACAAACACTGTCTGCCCTAAGAAGGACCGTTGTGTGACTGTGTGGCACAGAGATTGGTTGGGGGTGACTTCTGAGAGACCATTTGTTGCTTTTGAGGCACAGAGAGTGAGAAAGTGAGTATTCAGCAAACCCCGTCCACCTGGCTGCACGCTGCAACTTCTCAGCACCCAGGAACTCCTGCTCTGGAAAAAACTGGACTTCAGTGTGTGCTGGGAGATGAAAGACTGAGCAAAACAAACACACCATTTCAGAGGAAGGGCTGATAACCAGAGCCTCTGCTTCAGCTGTCCTCAGCTCCTTGGCCCTGGTAATCCCCTGTGCCCAGATGAGCCAGACACGGAGCTGCTTCTGCAAATAAGGGATCACCGAGCTGGACCTGTCTCTGCACACAGCAGTGTGCTCTTATTCTCCAGGGAACTGTGTCCATTGTGAAGGGATTTGATTGGTCTCCACTCTATGTAGGGAAGGCTGCTCCTGTATCTCACTCCTGACCTTCAGACTGTATCTCCTCATTTTCAGATTGAATTCATAACAACCAGTTTATACCCATTTGTTCTTCTGCCAGCAAAGATCTTTAGCTTAAAGAGTCAAGAACAGATTTTCTTAATCCCTGGAATTTACCCCAGACTTATGTCCAGAGAGCAGTGAATGTGTCTCTCTTGAAGCAGGCAACCAGATCTGCATGCACTTTTCCAGAGCTCCTGGCATCAGTTTCTCCCTGTCATTCATGCAGGAGCCATCCTGAAGCATCCTGGCATTGCACTTGCCCCTTCCACGGTGACTTCAGTGGGTTAGACTCACACACTCCAGTCTTCCCCATAGTTTCCAGCTGCTGAACTCCCAGTCTGGAGCAGAAGCTTGAGGGCATGATTCATGCTGGGATGTCACAGCCAATTCCCAGCACTCGAAGATCAGCTAAAACTAAAATGCAATCCCATTCATCTAATCAGCAGTGTTATTTCTGCCAAGGTCTCTCCTGTCGTGGCTGACACCATCACCACAGCAGAAACAGTAGTGCTCCCAGGACCCAATATTTTGTAAATTGTATCAATTATTGCTGTGTTGAGTGCATGGGGCAATGTCTTACAGGGCATTCAGAGATAGAGGAAGAAGCTGAGGTCCAAACCCTGCTCTAAGGCTGTTCCCCAGTGTGATGTGCTGCTGAACCCATGCAGCGCATAGCTGGGAGACTGTCACTGGTGTATTTTATATGGCGCTTATTCTGCTAGGAAAAAACCCCAGAATTATTTGGTCTAGCAAATTTAGTTTCCATTCTCTGCAGTCCCCAAAATTTCCCAAGACTGGAAAAAATTGAAACCACAATGTTCTGTGACAATAATGTAGAGAACTCACCACCTGAGGAGTCAAACCCCCAATCACTGGCTGTTAAATGCACTGCAGCAGACATGAGGTTTGGCACAAACCAGAGGCTTTAGCACAGAAAGTGGCAGAGAACTTGTGGGAAAACTAAGCAGGGAAAGGGAGCCAGAAGGCTGCAAAAGGCCAATTGCTGCTCCTGGAGGGCTACAGGCAGGTAGTACAACCTCGGAGCTTGTAAATTGGTTTTCTTCCTTTGCCCCCCGAAGAACTCTGTTATTTATCTGCTTCAGGTAGATGCAAACTGTTTCCAAGGTATCCCTGAAAATCCTGAACACACCTCCTGCTCTATTTTGTCCCTTCCCCTTTCCCCTGAGTGCTCCTGGGGTGGAGATGAGGTGCTGAGACTCTCAGGGGTGGTGGGGCTGAGCTTGCCCTGGGGCATGTCGGGGGCTGGACCCTCTGGCTGCCGGACACGTGATGGACACGACACAGAAAGAGTGCTGCTGGCAGGGTCAGGTGTTCCCTGGAACTGGCAGCAGCTTCCCAACCACCTCCCTGGCAGCCTGCGGGTCCCTGTGGGGCTGGAGAGAGGCTGGGCTGGGGCTGGGGCTGGGAAGGTGAGCAAGGCAAGCACAGGTAAAGTCAGTGCCAGAGCCTTCCTGAGCCCAGCATCACTGAGAGAGCTCTGCTTGGGTACCCAGTGAGCTGCAAGGACCCTCCAGGCTCTGCCAGGTGCAGTATGTGATGGGGCAGCCCGCGATGGGGCTGTGGCCTCTCCTTAGTGCTGCACAAGGAGGTGATGTCTGCCCCTGCTTCTGGGTACCCTGCCGGGCTGGCTCTTGGAGCAGCTGGCTCCAGCCCTGGCACCCCCTCCTTCCTGGAGCCTCAGCCGCCTCCAGTAGTTCCGTGCCTGGATCTGATGCTGGTGGTGCCTCCACTCGGAGACCTGTGCTCCGCGATGTCACAGCTGGGGAGCACAGCTCCGCTCAGGGAGGCTGCTCCTGCCAGAGCCAGGCTGGCATCTCCCTCTGGAGGCTGCTCCGGAGTGTCTGCGCTCCCACAGCAATCTCCCTCTGCTGCCCTGTGCTCCGCTGCCGGCAGCTTTCCGACCCCTATCAGCAAAGGCGATCATCGCCCGAGGGCAGGAAGCGAGCGGAGTAAAGCAGATAAAATCAGTGAGAGCGGAGACCCAACAATGAGTCAGGTGAAGGTGAAGTGCGGTCTGGAGCCAGCTGCGTGTGGGGTTTGGATGGGGACTTCTCCCTTCCTGAGAGCACATGCCATTGTGAGTACACGCACAGCCCTCGCTGGAAAGGGCCCTTTTTCAGCTCGTTCGATTGCACCAGTGCCAGAACTCGGAGGGGGGTTTGGGAACCTTCCCCCTCACTGCCTCAAAACCCAGAGAAAATATTCCTGACTGTTGCAGCATGAAATCCCAGAGCTGCCTCCCGTGAATCCTCAAGAGAGCAAACACCATGGCAAGGGCACGTGTGGGGCTTCATGGGAAAAGGCAGGGACTCCGTTTCCACTTTTGTTGCTCCCTTTACAAATAAAGAATGAAACACAGATCAGATAAATCAAAGCCTTGCTTTTGCCCCTTCGGAGAGCCCAGGAAATTTTGGCGGCTCCGTGCGCCGAGAGCACGTGCAGCTAAAGCCAGATGAGCAGGAAAAACTGACCCAGCATCTTCAAAGGATTAAGGCAGCAGGAGTAAGCTATACACCATGTAAGGCTCTGACAGGGGAAAGCGGAGCTTTTTAATGAATCACTGCATGGTCTGCTCTCATGTGCCTTTCCCTGTGGGATGAGGCACAGTGATAAGCATTCCCTGACCTGCCTTGAACACTCAAACAGCGTTTCATCATTCCCCTCCCCAAGCTGCAGACAAGCAGGACAGAGACACAAAAGCTGAGAAACGAAGCTCACATCCTCCTCTTGGCCTGTATCATCTTCCTTTCCACCAGTAAAGCTGATACCTCTCTGCCCTTTGCAAGGGCATCTCTTCCTGGGCAGCCTCTGCAGCCTCTCGTCCCTGGTCACAGAGAGGGGAGAAGTGACTCCGGCTCGCCAAGCTTGAGATCCCAGTTCCTACAGGCTTGGAAGATTTAAGTGATGCTAGAAGAACCATGTCTACGTGAAAAGGGGTTTAAAAGCAATCAGGGAATTGAATACAGAGGAGATCTTGTCAACTTTCTGGTTCCATTAGCACTGTCAGGAACACTAAGAATATAGACATTACATGGTTTGAAAATGTTTCCAAGAGTTCTGTGTATTATTATGTTATCTCTGATCTAAACCCCTGTTAGGGATTTCATGGTCTTAGCCTGTGTTTGAGATTCAGCACATTAATCAGTGAGATCTCTCTGAGATGTGTCAACAAATCCAACCCGCTGTTCTGCGTTAGCTGCTCCAAGTAAATGAGCACCGTGTTTAGGAGCAGCTTGAACCTGCAGGGGCTGAGTCACCGTGCAGGACCTCACAAATGAAGGAGATGTACCAGAGCACCTTTTCAGTGGAGATTGCAAAGAAACAGACCAGGGACACAATCCTTTCTGTCCACCCTGGCTGCTTCCCTCTTCACAGTGCTTCTTTTGAGGTGTGGAGTTTCAGAAAAGGGCAGCTGAATATTAAGAACCTGTGTAAATGGAGCATTTGAATGGGTATATAACCCATGGAGGATGAATGCTCCATATGCACCCCAGCCTGCACACAGAGCAGCGTGTGTGCCTGGGCCTAAGAGTGCTCTCTGGCAGGTGGGGGTCTGTGTCCTGTCTGCAGTGTCCTCTGCATGGGAGGAGGTGGGAATCTGGCAAAAGGACAGTGGCACTTGGGAGAAGGAAGTGAGAGATTTCTTTAGCCCAGCGCTCTCAGTCACAAAGCAAATGGGGGTAGCCATGCAGCCAGCAGAAAGGAGGATGGGGAATCTTGGAATCACAGCATCACAGAAAGGCCTGATTTGAAAGGGACTTTAAAGATCATCCAGTTCCATCTCCTGCTAGACCAGGCTGTTCCAAGCCTGTCCAACGTGGCCTTGAACACCTTCAGGGATGGGGCAGCCACAGCTTCTCTGGGCAAGCTCTGCTAGGGTCTCACCAGCCTCACAGTCAGAACTGTCTTCCTAACACCTAATCTAAACCTACTTTCAGTTAGTGTGAAGCCATTCCTGCTTGTCCAGTCCCCCTCCATCCTCCATGACAGAAGGTTGTGAACTGTTTGCTCATCCACAGCTTGTGCTTCCTACAGCTTGGCAAGCAGCGGGGTCCATGAAGATTTATGGCTCCAGCTCTGGAGACATGGCATTCCCATCAGCCCCAAGAACTCACAGCACCCTGGGGCCCATCTGTGTGAAGCCCAAAACATTAAGGAAGAAATATGGCAGCGGCACGTGACAGCGGGGCCATGCTGGTGTGAGCTGGGTGCGAGCCAGGGGCTCGTGGTGTCAGCAGCACCGGGAGCCCCAGCGCTCCCAGGCAGCCCGAGCACACGCCCGTGTCCTGCTGCAGCGGCTGCGACGGTGGAAGGGTGTGAATGTTTGCGTGAGAGCCTTGGCACGGAGCGTGCACATGTGTGCCGGTGGCTGTGTAAACGTGCAAGGCAGACATCCTGCATTTCCACACGCCATGCCCTCAGATTTCATTTCCTCCCTAATGCATCCCATGCCTGGGAGTCAGCTGGCAGCACGGTTTGGTGCCGTACCCCGATGCACATCAGAAATCCAGGCCAGAATTATTCTCCCTGTTGACCAGCATTTCTGAGACAATAGAAAGATGAAATTAATTGCAGAACTTGTGTTTTTAGAAGTAAATGGAATTAAGCAGAAATGCTTTCTGCCAAAATCTGATCTAGTAAGACTAAGAGTGAAAGGGAAAATAAAGGGACTGTTACTGGAAACGCTACTTTGCAACACTGCATTTCCCAGCAAAGATAACCTTGGGTACAAGCTCTGATCAAATCCACATTGTCCTAACGAGGTACCGCTGCAGTAATCAGCTGTTTGTAAGGGCTGCAACAATCCTCAGCAGCAGACCTGGGTAAAGCACCCCTGGAGCAGTGCTGTCACGCAGGACCCTGTCACTGGCTCCCTGCTCTGCAGGGCCCCTGACCACTGCACTGGCTGCAGCACCAGGAAAGCGGTACATTACCACATTATCTGGCTGTTGGGGATGCCCACCACAGGGTGTGCAAGTTCTGGTACCCAGAGACTGTCTTTAGGCAGCCTTTTGCCATGACAGCATCAGCTCTCCATCTGTGCGTGTCCTGGTGCAGACCAGCCTGTGCATCCTCCACACAGTAACTGGATTGAATTTCTTACAAATGAGAATAATCAGTTAGCAACACTGCTTTGGGGGTAAAGAGATCTTTGTAGTTGACTTGATCCCCTGGTTTTGTGACGTCCTTCTCAAAGATTTTTTGACAAGTTTTTATGCTTCACCTGATCATGGCTGGTGGTGCTGGCCAGCCTCTTGCACTTGACATTATTAAAACTCATTATTAAAACTCAAAGGGTAAAATGATGCCAGTGTTTCCTTTCGTCCCTGAGAGCTCGTGGAATTGACCCTGTGAAGAGAAAGTCTGTGTGTGACCCACAGGCAGGCAGGGGCAGGACCCCATCCATGGTGAGAGGGAGGTGCTCTGCCTCCCTCTCCTTTGGGATGGTGCAGCCGTCACGGCCCCCTGTCATTGCCACGGGAAAGCCTCTCTGTTGTCACCCACCTAGTGAGGGCCTCCAGAGAGGAGGAGCTGCAGCCCAGCAGAGTGACCATACCTCAGGGACAGGGACACCCTGGGCTGGGGTGTGGAGCAGGGCTGGCTGTTGGCCAGGGCTCGCCCCACTCGGATCCGGCCTCCCGGACGGCTCAGGAACGAGCTGTGCTAAGCTCAGTTCCAGGGCTTAGGGCTTTTGAAAACATGAAAGACAGCTCAAGCAGTGTCCAAACTGCCTAGCTCCACCTCATTTGGGAAAAAGTGAGAAGAGGGGGATATCCGAAATAATGAGTTTTCTGAATATTTATTCAAAACATGACAACAGATAAACTCCAATCACATGTTGCATTCAAATTTTGGGATACTTATTCCAAATATGGTCCTGTTGCAATTGTATGATAAACATGAAAGCGAGAGTGCAGTTATTTATGTCCTGCCTTCAGCTCCTCAATAGCATGTTTAAGTTTAGGGTATTTATGCTCTTTCATCCAGCTGTCTGACTTTATCAAGTCCTGTACAACTTGTGAGAGGCAACCATGCCAGCAGCAGAGCAAGCCCCAGCAGACCTTGGTAGAATGGGCTTCCCTCATGGAAAGCACATTATGTCCCTCCTGCTTCTCTCCTGGCCCCCACAGAGAGGTTCTGGCACAAAACTGTTGTATTACATAGTCCCCTGGCAAGGAGGGAGAGCCTTTCTCCCTGGCTGGGGCTGGAGGAGCTTCCAATATCATTTAAACAAAACAATAACTTGATGGTAGCAAGCAAGGGTTATTTGGGGTGCTCCAAGAAGGCACACACTGTGCCCAGGAGCAATGGAAATTTAGGCAAAGGGAAGTTTTGACTAAAGAGCCAAAAAAAGCTCTTGGCAGGACTTCCTGTACTCTGTGGAGCCACCTCTCGCGTGGCAGGATGGATGCCCTCCTTAACTGCTGATTTGGAATTGGATTCACGCTTACTGCTGGGGTATTGTGTTTACCTTCATGCTCTGCTCTGCTCTGGCCATGGACTGAAACTGTCAAAAGTCCCCTGAAGAGACAGGGCTGGAGCTGTACCCAGCACAGACATTCTCCTGGGCCTTGGTCAGGCTCCAGCACCTCAGAGCCCGGGACTGGGGATTCCACATCTGCCTGGGAGAACAAACCCGAGGGCATTGGGGTGGGGCAATGGAGACTGGACAAGCCGTGCCCCAAGGCCAGTGCAATGCCAAGAGAGTAAACTCACCCCGCATCCTGGTTCTGGATGAAGGAACTCAGAAAGCCGCTGTTGACTCTGACTAATCTGAGTTGTGGGCTCCAACACTGAGATTCTGGGCTTGGTCAGAGACCCCAGGGCTCTTTGCAAGTACAAATTTCCTAAGGGAAACTTAGTAGAAGAAGAAGAACTAATAAAGGACAAAGTTACAGAGTTGTCAAGGCAAGAGATGTTCTTACTGACCTGCCAAACCAAGAAAACGGCTATTTCACAAAATATCCCAAGGATAATTCAGCTTCTAGCAACAGGCCCAGAAGATGGGTGTCCTGAGTCTCCAGGGGATGGGCAACAAAGCCACTGAGTGCCACCAGTAATGGCAAACAAATTCCACCCAGAGTGACTTTGTGCACAGCCATGCATACCCACACACCCCATATTCCCCTGAGTTTAAGCTATCTCCCAAATCTCCCAGTTTCACTGTCCCTCACCCTTAAATTACAGACATATTGTTACATCAGCTTTTCCAAGTGCTTGTCAGCTTTATGATCTACTGAGAGGTCCTTGGAGGCTCAGCCCTGGACCCTGCCCATAGCAGAAGGCGCAGGCTGTGCTGGCTGCTTCACACACAGCAGAAAGCTTCCAGGGGAAAATCAGACAAATTCCCCCAGTGCCTACTCTGTGCTTGAAAATCAGTATTGGATAATGCCTCCAAGTCTTAAATTCATACTCTGAAGCTTTGTCACGGGAGATTTCTTATGCACACGGATATATAGCATGCTCAGAATCCATGGGATTTCTGCATTTACAGCATCCAGGTTCTCCTCAACCTTTACAGGGTCTATCGCATTGAATGTGTCTAAGTACTTGAATGATGACAACAAAGAGTGAAGAGGGAACCTCAGCATGTTCTGATATTTCTTTGCTATCCCTCAGGGTTTATGTCTCTATATTACGTCATGGTGACCTTGTACCTTCTCTCAGATCAGATGCTCTCTGTCTCCCCATGTTAGTTGCTCCTGTTTCCCTCTGGTTTGCCTTCATAGAATCCCAGAATGGTTTGAGTTGGAAGGGACCCTAAAGACCCCCCAGTTCCACCCCGTGCCATGGACAGGGACACCTTCCACTATCCCAGGCTGCTCCAAGCCCCATCCAGCCTGGCCTTGGACACTGCCAGGGATCCAGGGGCAGCCACAGCTTCTCTGGGCACCCTGTGCCAGGGCCTGACCACCATACAATTCTCCTCTGAGGCCAGCTGGGTGATGGACACCAGGTGAATGCACATCAGCCTTTCACACAAGTCTACCCCAGGGCAAGAATCTACCCTTGGCTGCAGTCTTTTGGTTGCTTTCGACTACACTTTTGCATGGATCTCCCATTGGGGATCAGCAAACATAATTCCTTGATTGCAAAACTTAGCCAAAACCAGCTCAAAAATTCACTTGTCAGTCTGATCTAAGTTTAGCTGGGTTCCTTCCATTCTTGACTGATGTCGTATGATTTTCCAACACCTACAATACTTTCTACTTCACAGTGTGAAGCCATTAGAGTATTATTGAATATTAATCTCATTAAAGCTGTTTCTCTCTCATATATGTCCATTTTTTCTCCTACTTTGTCATTTTTTTCATAAAGAAAGACAATAGTGGATGAAGAGATGGCTTTATTATTAGTTTGTGTGTGTAATTCAGAGAACAACAAAGCAAAGAGGCACATGCTAAAGCACATGAACAGGGTGCTTGCTCTCCAAAACCACTGAGGGTGGTGAGATGGTCTGAAAAAGACAATCAGGCCTCCAGGACCTGAAAATACAAGTCCAGCCTGGAGTCCAGACTGTAAAACAGATGTTTGCAGAAACACTTTTCTGGATGGGCAGGGGGAAGCATATTCTGGAGGGCACTGATTCTGGGAGGACAGGCAAGGGCAATCCCAGTTACAGTCATTTGTCGAAGCAGCCCTTTGTCCTCCTCATGAGTGCATGGCACCACCCAGGCACGCTCCAGGCCCCAATGTGCAGGTGTCAGAGCCGAGCCTGCAGCCCACAGGGTTTTCTGCATTTTCTACATTCATCAAACAGAACCTCAGCACCTTCCAGAAGCCACGCCCAGCTGTGCTGCCCTGTGACACCCCGTGCTCCCACCCAGGCACCTATTAAGCCACAGCAACAGCAAAGGGATTGTGCCGGCGTCTCCGAGGCTGGGATTGAGCCCAAGCATCACAAAGTCCTGCACAAAGTCTGTTGATATTGATGGTGGCATCTCATCTGGAAGGAGCCCAGCATGTTTCTTACAGCCTGGCGAGCTGTGGTGCCAGCGAGAGAAGACAGGGCTGTGTTTGTCAGCTGAGACTATTCGCATCTGCTCCTCCATCCTCTCCTCCTGCAGCTGGGCTGATCTGGGTGCTTTCTCTGGAGCAGTGCTTCCTCAAGCCCTGTGCTGGGAACAGCAGTGGGCAGCCCTCTTTGGCTGAGCTAAAACCAAGGCTGGAGGCAGGGAGATAAAACCGGTTCTCCCACTGTGCTGTGCTCAGCAGAACTAATTGGAGGGCCTATTGAGAAACAATACACAGCAAGATCCACATTATAGAGCCTTTTGTGTGGGCCAGAACCACACTTAAAAGCATCTTCCAGTTCTTTTGCCACCCGTGTTTCATTTCCAATCTGGGAAAATTGAGAAGCAGGGAAAGCTGAGAACTTGCTGATTGCCTCAGACTGCTCGGTGAAGTCTCCGATTAACCACCCTCCATCCCTGCCATCTCAAGGCATTGCTAACGTGGAGCAGGGAGGCAACCAGATCGATTTTTCTGATAAGTTTTCTGCTTAGAGGCATTGCTCATGCAGGTTTTTACATCCTGGGTCAAGTAGAGGATTCCAAACCCTTTGAGCACCATTAATCTGCAGCAACGCTCCCATTGCCTGAATCCCACTGCTTTCAAGGAAACGGCTGACTAGGAGCTTGGGCAACTTGGAGACAGAATTTGGCTTTGACATATGAGAATTTAGGCTTCAAATCCAGTAGAGATGAAGCTGATTCCGGGAGCAACAGCTTGAAGATGAGGCTGGGGTGTGGGGTCCATTGTGGGCTGCTTGTGGGCTGGAGTTGCCAAGGGGTTCCCAAGGCTGAGCAGCACAAATGCAGGTGAGAGATGGCCAAGTCTCACACGTTGCTGCAGGAAGCAGGATGTTTTGGTATGGGTGTTAGCAGGACAGGCTGCTGTCCCCTCTGCAGCCTGAGGAAGGAGATACCAGGGCAGAGCCACGTGTCAGAAATGCCTCCTCAGGGCACCTGGCTGCTGCAGATGGGAGCAGAGAAAGGGAGCAGCAAGTCAGACAAGCTCCCAGGAGAACAGAACACATGCAGTCATGTGATCAGTCTGTGCAGGAGGAACAGCAGGGCTTAGAGATAAGAAAGAGTTATGGATACAGTTAAAAATAATGAATGGACTTCACCTAGGAAGGAGAGCAGGCAGAGAATGAATTTAGAGTTTGCAATCATATGACAGCGGATAAAGGAAGTGAGCCTTGAGTCTGTTTGGAAGGCTTGTCCTGAGTCCAAGAGAGCCATCCCAGCATCCCAGAAGGCTCACCCCTGCCTCACTCAGCCCTGTGTGACTCACTAGAGCAGGGCAGGACGCAGTGCAGCAAAGCAACCCCTCTTCCCTGCTGATGCCCCATGAGGAGCATCATCCCAGAGGAGCTGGGGCTTTGTGCTGCCACTCCCAGGGCTCTGGTTCTGGTGTGCTGTGGTGGCACAGCAGCACAGGAGGGCACCAGGCAGGGCCAGGGCTCAGGCTGCAGGTGACTGTGGTGCCACCAGCGGCGTGGAAATCACTTCACCTGAAAGGCCCCGGTGCAGGTTGTGCTGCTGTGAGGCGTCAAAATTCCTGGGACACCTCCTAGGGAAGAGAGCACCAGGGTGGGACATCAGACAGTGAAGCCATAAAAGAGATTAAAAGAGATAGAAGACATTGCAAGTACTGGAGGGTGGCAGATTGGAAGAGCAGCTCTGAAGGGAGCCCAGAGATCCCACTCTAGACTGAGATGACAAGCTAGAAGCTGACTGAAGCGAGCTGAGGTGAATCCCAACCTGAAATCCAGCATCACCCTAAGGGAATTGCTATCCGTGGGCTAGGAAGGGATGTGGCCTTTCTCATTTTATTTGCAATTCTAGAGTAAGGAGACAAATATTTACTGGGATGTTTATTTGAGAAAAGTTGGTGGGAAGAAGAGCATGGCTGATATCAAAGGAATGCTCATTCGTGTCACAGCCTTTGGAAGCAGTGTTTATGATTAATTCATCTTTCTATGATCAGCACTATCCACAGAGTGTTTGCTATTTATTTATTCATTTATTACCCTTTTCTGTATCCATCAGAGTGATTTATAACATATAATGAACTGAAGATCATTAGTGCGTGACTGAAGAACTGGTACAAGCTTATCTTCAGGACATTGCTCGGCAAAGTACCAAATTCTCTTCTGAATTTATTTTCCCCCATCAATACATCATCTAAGATGTGGTGTTTTCTTGAGCCTGGCCATTCCGAAGATGTTATTTCCCTTTGGGAGGCCCTGGTTGTTCAAATGCTCAGCAGTTGACAGCTGCCTGGAATGCACTACAAAAGAATTAAAGCCAACAACATTTCTATCTTTTCATCTTTCTAGCCTTAGACTGAATCAGGCACTGGCTGCTACTTGTTGCTGCTATTCACGACATAGCTGGTGTTGCTGTGACCTTTTCTCTGTTATGGTCTTATCTGATGTTTGCAGGACTTTGTATAATTGAGGGGTTTATGCGTAGCGATGTTTCTGGGTCATTTTCTCTCTGTTTCTGGAGGGATTTGTCATTGGTGAAAGGTGCTGCAGAAGTGACATCACAGCCTGAAAATCTCCCAGGAAGTCATGAGGCAGTTACAGGAAGGAGCAGCTCAGTGCTGCTCAGAGCAGATGGCCTCAGCCCTGGGCAGAGGGGCCACCCACAGCCCAGCTGGGCTGTCCCAGGTCACAGGAGGCAGGAGCTGTGGCAGCAGGGGCAGCCAGAGCAACTTGTCCTGCTCCAGAGCTGTTCTCATCCAGCAGAGCCTGGGCAGTCCAGCAAACTGAGTTCAGCACAGGCTGGAGTGTGTTTTCAGTCCAGGACACCATTTCTGACAGAGTCCTACCCTGCTCAGGCTGCACAGCTGCACAGAGGAGCATCCTCTGCTTTGGCAGTGTCAAGCCTCTCCCCCTCAGTGCTCCTGGCAACTTGTTGCTGTCACCCCCTTTGCCTATTCACATCCCCACTCAAAGCCCACCTGTGGCCTGTCCCTTGTGCCCAGCTCCCTCAGCCTGACTTCGTTCCTGGGCTGGACACGGTTTCCCAATGCTTTTGGCCTTTCCCCTGGTGTGTGCACAGCCTGGGAGAAGGCTCCTTCTGTAGCCACTTGTCCATGCAGATCACAGTGGTGCTGCCGGAAATGGGTGAAACCCCACAGCCCTGCACTCAGGTTTTCTCCTGGTGGCTCAGTGCCAGGTACAGACCCTTTGGAGGGAGGAGAAAGGCTCTCCCACATCCTGTGGCTGCAAAAACACATGGCTAAGGGAGGAGACTTGGGTCTAAGTCAGTTCCCAACACATTTCAGACCAAATTTTAACAGCAAATGTGACCTCAGAGACAGGACAGAGACTATGTGTGGACAGCCTCAAGCTTTGGATGAGCCTTGGTGTTGCCCCTTTGTAAGACCCTGAAGCAGCAACTTCATTTCCCATATCTCCCAGCTTAAGACACGGATCCCTGGAGGGCTGCCTGAATCTGAGCTGCAGCCTCTGGGATTGTGAGATCTAACACTTTCTGCCCGGCACTGGCTGCAGCACCCCACAGCATTTGAGTTATATTGCAAATTTCTGAAGGTTGGGAAAATAAAACCGTCTTTAGGAGGAATGACTGTGTAACATCCCTTTTGGGGGCTGTATTCCCATCACCTGGGGAATGTGTATGTGTCCTACTTTGAAATAAGAACAACAGACTCCATCTCCCTGAGACAGAGCACATGCTCTGCACCAAAGGAGGTCAAGAAGCATTTCTACTCTGCAGCTGTGTGGCATTGCTGAAAAGCAAGTAAGTCCTCAAGGAAATCTTGTGAGAATACAATTCCAGTGGAGAAAAGCAGATAAAGCCTGGTGGGGAGGCTTGCTAATTGCAAAGTCCTTCCTTTATGAAAATAAGTGTTTGAAAAAGGAGCAACCCTCCTCTGACATCCTCTCCATACCAGTGTTGTACCAGTAGCCCTGAAATATAGTGGAGAAGAGAATCACAGAATCAATAGGAAGAGACAGTCAGAGCCTGTCATCCCCACTCTTTCCCCAAAGGGAATTAGCAGCAAAACCAGGTCAGGCATGGCTTGTCTTCCTGAGTCTTCAAGACTCCCAAGGATGGAGAGTTCACAGTTTGTTTGGGTGATCTGTCCTAGTGCTGCATTGTTCTCTTGCTGGAGTGTCTCCTAATGTCCAGTCTGAACTTCCACCGTGAGTGGCCCTTGGCATTTCCCATGCTGTCTCCCATTCCTGAGAGGAGTTGGACACTCCTAGAACACCTTCCTAGATTGTGGCCCTCGCCTTCAGCAATGCAGCTGAGGGAGCTATCATAAAAGTTTTAAGTCTGTGCTCCCTCCCCGGCCTCCAAATTTGGTGGCAATGCTGTACATCCAGCACAGTGTTCTCTCATCCCACTGGGCATCACCGCAGTTCCTTAACCAGGGGACATCTGACAGTGGATGGGCAGAGGGTTTGCTGCTGCAAGGAAATCAGTGGGCAGCAAAACACACCCGGGCAGTCTGCTGCACCCACAGCCCGGCAGGCAGGAGCTCAGACATCCCAGTGCTGCCAGCACCACGCCGGGGTGGCAGGGGATGGACATCTCCACCCCTCCCAGTGGCGTTCTGGGAGGACTGGCACTGCCCAGACAGGATGCGGTCTGTGCCAGAGGGTGAGGGAAGCTGGTTAAAGGCAGAAAGAATGGAAAATGTTCGCTGCTGTTTCTGTTTAGCTTTAGGAACTGATCCAGCTGAGATAATAACAGAAGAGTTCACTTTGCCATGTCAAATATGCAGGTACTTTGCAGTATTAAGATTTGATGTCCTGTTCTTATAAAACTGGCCCCTGCTGACTATGGGAAGAGAAAGTTGCCCATAAACACTGTTTTATTTCTTATTTAACACAAATTCTTGGGCAAAAGGAGTCAATCATTTTTTCATAAAGTATAAAACAGAGATAAGTGCTTGGGATCATGTGTGACTCCCTGTCAAACAGAACCGATAAGTCCGTGATGCAGTACAGGGAGTGCTTTGCAAGTATTGTCCAAGTGACCTTTTCATTAGTTTGCCTTAAGCAGTTAATCTCTTTTTTCCAGGATACAGACTATTTTAAGTCCCATTACATCATACATACATTTTAAATATTAATTTTCCTTCCATGTCATGCCTAGGAGGATTTGGTTGTTTTTTACCTTGTTTTAATGCAGTCCTCCCCATCTTGCTGAGTTTTCCAGCAGAGTCAGAGTTAAGAGCTTCCAGGCAGGAACTGCAAGTGCTTGTTTGCAGGGAGTATATGATGCCTGAGGGGCAGGATGTAAAGCCCTGTGATTTAGCAAAGGCTGCCAGGCCAGAAGCAAGGATTGGACCTCTGCAAAGGCAGCCCTGTGATGGCAAGGGAAATATAGGGCCAATGAGTGGAGGCATTTACCGCCTGTGTGTGGGGTTCCATAAACGGGAGAAACGCAGGGCTGAGCCAGTGCACCTCAGCAGGGCTCCAGCTTCTACAGAAAAATACTTGAAAATGATTTAGAAGGAAAAAAATGGGCTTCAAAAGTGTCACAGGCATGCTGTTGTTTCTGACTTGTAAATCATTTTGAACTCCCTGTGCCACATAGAGAAAGAGGGACCAGCTGCCACCTGCCAAGGGAGCCCAGAGTCTTTAAACAAAGCTATTCCCTGCCCCAGGCTGACCCTTGCGGTGTAAAAAATGCCTCAGCAACACCTTTGGTGTGTTCCCATCTCCCTGTATTTGGAGTCACTGGTCTCATAACAACAAAGCCCCAGCACAGAGCTCAGCCTTGTGCAGGGTTCACACTTTATTATTAGCCACAGTTGAAAGAACAAAAATAAATCAACTTTGTTCTTCTGAGTTGTGGGTAAAGCAGAGATCACGGTATTTATAAGCGAGGCTGCAAAGGGTAAAACAGGACCATGTTTTGTTGATATCCAGGGGTAACACACAGTGCTGAGCCCTGTGCTCATCAAGTGTCTCCTCTCCAAAAGGGGTTTGTTTTCCCTGCCGGGGGGAGCTCCCTGCACGGCTACACAGTCACTGCTCTGCTGCTGGAGCAGCTCCACAGGATCCCTGCTCTGCTGCCAGGGAGGACCGACCCCTGCACACCCCATGGACCCTGGAGAAAGGACAGGGATGTCTTCCAAGTGCTGCTCTCAGGCCTGGAGGCATAGATTGTAGGTGGGAACCCTTATTTTTGTTGTGGGCACATTTTCTGCTTCTTTTCAAGCAAACTTGTTGTGTGAGAGAGCATTGTGAAAACGCCCCGCCATCAGATGAACATGGCTTGAGTGAGTTAAAAAATGTGTCAGGGTTTTTAGAGCAGCCCAGGGAAGCCTTGCCTGGACCGATGTCTCTTTCTCAAACTTTCTGGAGGGCTGGAACTAGTGGAACAATCCTCTGGCACGGTCCCATCCAAGAAAGAACCACCCAGCCATGGTATCCCAGCCTGCTGGAGCCAAAGTGAGGAGTCAGAGGCCTGAGGCCACCGTCACAAAACAAGGAAAGCAAGGAGCCAGTGTTGTACATCTAGTTTAGCCCAGTCCCCTGCCATCTGTTCTGGTTCCTCTGCCACACCAGTGGAACTCTTCAGGACTCTCTTTTCTGGGTCTCAAATATTTGGGATTGCTCCTGTGAACCTGCCAGCCGGGATGCCCCCAAGCCTAGATCCCACCATCTCAAGGACCAGAGCAGATCAAATCTGCTCCAAAGAGGTTCTTCATCTCCTCAGAGTTTCCCTCATTGTATTCCCACAGCAGGCCTGGTATTTCAAGAGGAGAAAAGGGATTGTCCCAGGTACTGACTGGAGGAGTAGGAGCTGGGGACAATTCCTCTCCGTTGTCCCCTACAAGAGTGCCAGGTGGCTGAGGCAGAAGACAAACACGAAGAGGAATCTCCTGCTCCCATGTAGCCTTGATTAAGCCCCTCAGATCCAGTGTCTGAGTCAGTTCTATCACAGGAGGAGGGCAAAAGGGGCAGGAGGCCACTCTGGAGAGCTGGGCTGAGAAAAGTCTTCCCTGCAAGGTTCATGAGTGCTGAAACTTCCCATGTCCTCATTAGTCTCATCCATGGCCACGCTACACTATTGCTACACTCCCTGCAGAGCCAGAGCAAGGAATTAAAACATTTGTGTTATTTCTACAGTCATGAATTTCTGAGGTTTTTTGTGCAGCACTTCTGTATTTTGCCCTTCCTTCTCATCAGTAACACCCAGGTTCTTCTTTATGTTCATAGTATGCAAACAATTTCATAGTTCCAGCAGCACTTACTCTGAGAGTCCACTTCTCCTCCCCTTGTTGCATCTCCTGAAGGTTTGACCTATAAAACCCACACCCTGGACCATTTTTTTGGACAGATTTTTTTATTCTCAGCTTCTGTTGTAACCTTAATAAAAATATTTATTCTTCAGCAATGGCTTTTACACTTTTTATTATCCGAAGGGACTACCTTCCCTGCTTCCCTTCCTGTTTCTGAAGAGAGCTTCAGTCCACAATCACACTAAAACAGCACTGGTTATAAAAAGTAAAGAAAGTCACGTTTTGTGTGCATGAGGCTGAGTGTCCAGATGTGATGGGCTGCTGGCTGTACCCTGGATCCTATCCAGCCCAGGAGTGTGGACACCAGGACCTCTCCCCCAGGGATTCAGCCTGCAGAGGAGAGAGTTTAACTTAGAGGCACTTCAAAAAACAGAAATACTTTCTGAATATGCAGGAAGTCAGATGAGTGTTATCTCAAACTAAAGAGCTGAGCAATGCTCATGGCACCTTGATGAATTGTTAGCAAACTGAACTTTCTTGATGACTCCAGGCCCATCTTGCCAGCTCTGGGGTCTGCCCAGCAAGCACCTGGCAGGACCCGACCCCCGGTGTCTGCCAGGGCACCACGGCACTCAACAACTGCTCGGCGGCGTGTTCTGTGCTCTGGGAACATACGGACACGATCTCGTGCAGACTGTTGTGGCTGCGAAAATGTAAATCGTGAAAGCGAAATCGCGAGGGGAGCTAATCTCCGCGTTGTATTAGACAAAATACCAGCGCGCACGCAGATAAGCACCAAGTGCGAAGTGGCCGGCAGGAGGAGGTTTCACATTCCTCCTGACTCAATGAAGCCTTAAAATAGCACTTCCCAATGGAATACTTTAAACAAAGACATCGAAGGGGTTATTAATACCATGAGACAGAAAGCGGTTTCATGTATTCCAGCACAGAAGGGCAGAAGGGGCGCGGTACGCGTTGAGCCGTGTCCGGGGCTGTGCGAGGGCAGCCACTGCCGGGGGCAGCTCTGCCCTTCCCCGGCACCGCCTCGGGCAGCAGCTGGGCTGCCCTCGGCTGCAGGTGCGATGTGCCAGCCCTTCTGCAGCCCGGCAGGGCAGGAAACACTAGCTCCAGAGGCTGCTTCCAAGCAGCTCATCCGAGATCCTGCTGTGGGTGCGGGATGAGCGCGGCGGGGCCGCTCCCACACCGCGTCCCGGTCCCTGCCGGCTCTGGGGGCTGTAGCAGGGCACAGCTCGCTGTGTCCCACAGCCTGGGCACCACACGGGCTTCTGGACATGGCCACGTGAGTCCAGCAGGGACTTGAGATCTGTTTTGGTGACTCCCCCCGCCCCAGTAAATGTCCGGGAGAGCAGCAGCCTCTGCGCTTGCCACAGGCAGCTCCAGCCGCCGGGCAGGAGCTCTCTGATCTCCGCCTGCAGACTCCCTGCCCGCTTGGAAGTGCCACCTGCTCCGTGTTCAGTCACGTCTGCCCGCTGGGAATGGTGCGGTGGTTTCCCCTCCTCCGGCAGGCACGCTGGCATCCTCCGGGACAGCCCTCATCCCTGCAGCCACCCCGTGCCCTCTGCCCTTTCTCAAAGGGCAGGGGAAGTTTGGCAGCAGAGACCTCTCTAATTTTTTGGCTGTCCCTTTGCTGTGTCTGACCCCATTCCCACCATTCCCTGGAGCCGCAGATTCTCCAGCTGCCATCTACATGTAGTTTTTCTTCATGGATTGTTTTTTATCCGGGTCTCTGGAGAGACGAGAACAGAGGAGGTGCATGAGCACAACTTGCCATGTTTGTTTTCCGTGCTGCAGAGTGCCGTACAGAGCATGCAGAGTTCTCATCGAACCTGAGAAACGTCTCAGCTTTTTTGTACCTCCGCTACCGCACTCCTGCACATCACGAGCAAACACCAGCCTGGAATGGACATTTGCAACGTGCTGAATGAAATGCCCTGGCGCACCGATGTCCTGCTGCCACCACGGACAGACGCCCTCCAGTGGGTGCTGCAGGACTGTCCCTGTGCCCAGCCCCTGGCACGCAGGCTCATGGAGCTGCACATTGATCCTCCTGTGGCTCTGCCAGATGTGGCACATCCTTCTCCCAGGACACCTGCATCTGCCCAGCCCACAGCTGTCCAGGCTCTTGCAGTGGGAACAGAAACACATTTGAAATCTCAGAAGACCAATGGGACTGTGAAAAAGATGAGAGCCATCAAAAGCCATGTGAAATGTCCATGTTGTGCTGTCATCCGTGCTGCCAAGGAAGGGGAAAGGAAACAGAAGGAATTGAACTGAACGGGCTGTTTTACCCAAAAAAGCTACCAAGTGGTGAATGCAAGAAGCAGAAAGGTTTCTCATTTCTCTGCATTTCCAGCCACTGTGAGCTGACTTTGCCAGAAACAAATTAAATGAGATTTGGTCTTATTCTTCCATTTACAGGCATTTTACAATAGCAATTTTCAGTCCCTTTGCCTGCCTTTCCCTTCTGCCCGCAGAACCACTGAGGTGAAAACACAGAGGTCAGGAAAATTGTGTAAGTTTTAAAAAAATGTTTGTTTGTTTGTTTTTTAAAATATTAATCTCTAAACCTGTGTAAAAATCTAAGACAAATAGATATTGGAACATGATTTCCTTCAAGCCTGAAAATGAATACTCCCCATCAACATTCGTGAGTCCTTGGGTTTATGAAACTTTGTACAATTAAACTGAAAAAAAGCATTGCGGAGAGGACTGGAATGAGACTCAACAGACAAGAAAGACAGGATGTCCTACTCCATTGAGAGCAATTAATACACTTAACAAGAGGTAATTAATAGACCCACACCTCTGAATGAGCCCTCCTTAACCAGCTTTTACAATTTCTAGAGATGTGAATATGGTGGGAGAGCAAAAACCCAGCCTACAACACAGCACTGGCAGGATTGGGGGAGCAATGCAGCATCTGGTGAAATCTGCGATGAACCAAGAATTTATCCTGGCTGGAAGTTTCCTGCAGACTGTTTCATCTCAGTGAAATGTCCTGAGAGCTGACTGGCAGGAGAGCTTCTGCAGGCTCCTCTGATCCTACTTCTGGTGCCCAGGGCTGTGCACTGAGGACCCCCAGTGCTGCCCAGACACTGGTGTGCTTTGGGGGGCCTAAATATTTGATTCAGTTTGGTTTTAAGTACCAGTTCTTGGTGCAATACCTTGATGGAAAGTCAACAAGGACTGTGACTGTTGAGGACCGTCAAATGTTAATCTGCTGCAGGTGCCTCACAGCCAGTCACAGATACACTGGTTACTGTCACAAAATTCAGCAAAGTTTTTGCATTATGACTGATTTTTTTCTTGTTCTTCCGTTTTCAGTGTTTGGGGTGAGGCATTTGGCCCCATAGTTCTGGTTCACATCTCATCCAAAAAAACGAACAGCAAGGATGTGCGATTGTTTTTTCACACAAAAATATTGTTGTCGAGTTAAAATACGGGGTCTGCTCTTACCTCGAAAACATTTAAGGAAAGACAGACTATTGTAAACAGACAAGCAGAAGATGATTTATAATGAACATGTATCAACCCAAAACTTCCTGTCAGCTCTGCTGTGGTGGATTTACCACCCTGGGGCACGGCCCCGCAGCCGCCCCGGTGTGCTGTGACCTGCCCAGCAAATGGGCACTGCGGGGACAGCCTGCAGTGCCTAATCTTCCAGAATGCACACTTTTTCCAGCTTGAATTCCTAACACCGAGCATACTCCTGGGACATCGTCCAAGCCCAGGCAGAGCGAAATCCTAAACTGTCCATGAGACAGCATTCGCGGAGCAACGGACTGACAGAAACCCCGGCGAGGAGTTTCCAAAGCAAACATCGTGTGTGCAGTGATAGGATCTGAGAGGGAGGGGTTTTTTTTTCTGGAGTCAACCTTTCTTGTTTTCCTTATGGCAAATACTAATGAACTCAATGGTAAAATATGGCATTTCCCAAACAGCAATCTCCTCCCCGAGATGCACCATCTCCGGTAGGGGCCTGTCATCAAGCCTTCGCCTTTAATCACTCGACACATGTTTTCAATCCACATGTTCATATGGTAATAACTTCACTCTATTAGTTTTCATTTGTCAGACCAAAATGCCCTTTAGGTTGGAGCATGCTGTAGGACACTGTCCAGGCAGGTTATTCTTAGCAACAGATGAATTTACAAAGAAAAGGCAGGTCTGCAGTTCAGCACTTGCTTTTATTGCCTGCACTGCTCCTGTCACACCTGACCCCCAACCTCTCCTCCAGCCCCTTCCCACCCAGCAGCCACCATCAGCTGCCCACTTTGCTCTGTGCTTTACATCAGTTACTAAAAAATGACAATGAGACCATCAAACCCAGCTTGTTTGGGCCTGGAAATTCCCTTTCTGCCTCTTTCCACTACATCCACGGCAAAAAAAAATCATGTCTCAGCAAGATCCTGACAAATCCAACAGAACCGGACTGGTGTAATTCTTCCCTGTGAGGATGGGGAGGCCCTGACACAGAGAAGCTGTGGCTGCCCCATCCCTGGAAGCGTCCAAGGCCAGGTTGGATGGGGCTTGGAGCACTCTGGGATGGTGGAAGGTTGCCCTGCCGTGGAAGGTGTCCCTGCCCATGGCAGGGGGGTAAAACGAGATGAGCTTAAAGGTGCCTTCCAACCCAAACCAGTGTGTGATCCTCTGATTCTGTGGTGGATGCAAAGGACGGTCTGCAGTGGCCCATGTCACCATGCCATGGAATACACTGGATGTGCCCAATAACCCCTTCGGCCATGGCTTGGCCCTAAAGGCAAGGCAGCTTCTCTGTGGATAAAGGCAGCAGGAGCCTGGAGCTGAGCTCTCCCCAGCCACCTCACACACCACAGTGCAGCAGCTCTGGCATCCCAGGCAGATCCTGTCTGTTCCTTCTATTGCAGAGCGGGGCACTGCATTTAACAGTGCTCTTTGTTTATTGCACAGGAGAGAAGTAGTTCTTGGGAGGCAACTGGAAAGCAGAGATTGCTCTGTCAAGGAACTCTCAGAAAGCAGCTGCCATGAGAACCGTATCAACCCTGAATCTCTCCTGCCTGCTTTCCTTTGGGACATTGCATTTCCAAGACGTAACTCTGTGCTCAGGTTCATGCTCTGAGCTCTGCACTCTCCCCATCAGATCCTCCATAAAAATTAATTCATGGCCTCTCCTGAGCAGGAGGTGTTCTCGAAGATGACACCCTCTCCACCCAAGGAAATAGTTTGAGGCTGCCCAATAAATTACTGGTGAGATGGTTGTTCCATAGTGGTTCCTAATTGCCCTGTGATGATCACAGATATCAGCCATATTTTCCAAAAGGCTATTTCAGCCTATATATGGTCAGAAGATCATTGGGCCAGCATATTTGTTTTGTTGTGCTAGAATCAGATAGCTAGAGCCCATCTCTGACTCCAGTGGGGTGGAGAGAGAACACTGCAGAGGGTGATGCTTCTGAAATTACAGAGCCTATGAACTTGAATACGAGTTATTCAAGTTATTGTTCCTTCACAAAGAACAGATGCTGGGCAGGAGGAGGAGAGCAAGAAACAGCAGCAGAAATATTAGGGATAGTAAAAAAGCCAAAGAGTCACTGAACCAGCCATCTCTGTTTGGTGTACACTTGCTCCCTTGGAAGATTTTGCTCAGTGCTTGGAGTAAATATTTGAGGAATAGGATATAATTTTCAAACTACTTCTGCCATTTTATTCTTTAATTTCTCTAAGACCTCTGTCAGAAGGCACTGCTGCAATGACAGTGTATTTCTACGTGGTTTCCAGATATGAGACCAAAAAAAATTGCAAAATTGAAAGAATTGTAACAGGCTTGATTTACAAGTCTTATTGCTGATTTGCATGAGCAGAAGTACAACTTAAGGAATGAAAGTCTATTTGTACTGCTTATGCTAATAATGTGCCACAAGTCTCCACTGCTGAATGAAAACCCAAATCAGTCCATCTCGGAAACACAGTATGTGCTGTCAGAATAAACGTTTCTCTTTACCAAAGGGACTCAGAGTGCACACACTCAAACAAAAGTCTCTGCCGAGTACACCCATAATTATACATATTGTTATAGCACTGCATCAAACCACAGGCATAAACCTGTCTCTGTACTGTCCCTGACATTACAGCATGAAATAAAGGATTTGTTCCCTGTTTGTAAATAAGCAGAATTTTCTTTGAAGGACGTATAATCCCTTCCTATTATTTTCCAAGGTGCAATTACATACAGCCTTAAAGCAGTGTGATTTAGTCTGATGAAACCTGAAATGCAACTTTGCATAAGAACATGATAACTTATGGATCCTAAATTTCCCCCAAGCTGATGCATTACACCTTGGTTTCTTTATTTTTATCTTGTTTGCTTTATTGTACACAAGGAGAGAAACCCATCAGCAAGTGTCTAGAACTTGGAGCAACAGAGATGTTGAAATAACCTCATTTTACAAGAAAAGAAACAGGGTCAGAAGCAGAAAATTACTTCTTCAGAATGCGGCAGATTTTTAAAATGGCAACTCTGGGAATGCTGGCCCTAACTTCTCAGTGGGATGGAAATTTGAAAGTTTTATTGAGGAAAAACTGATATGGGCTAAGTTTTGGGGGTTTTTTTTCTGGAGCAAACTGGAGCAACTGAATGTCCTGACATTGCCCATTTTGTCCTCAGCTCTGCAGCACCCTCCTTCACATTGGACCAATACAGGCAACAGGCTTTAGAGAGCTCAGAAGCTCCTGGAAACTCCAAGAAAACCTGTGCAGATGGATCTGAGAGGGAGTAATTTCATTTCATCACTCCAGGTGAAGACAAAGTTCTCCATTCCTATGTGATATGGGCCCTACAGTCACATACCAGCCACCTGTCCCCAGCAATTCTTGTAGTTTGAGATGTAGGAAACTGCATTTGCACAGGGCTGGAGACACGCAGTGAAACCAGAGCCTCCCTGTGCTGCGACAAATCTTCCTCTGGCAGCAGCCCCAGGAGAGGAACGAGAGGAGGAGATCACCCCACTGTTAGCAGTGGTTTCACACAGCCAGCAGCGTCCCCACGTCGTGTGGAAGCACACACACTGAACCAAGCCCCCAGCAGGAATGATTTATCTCCGAGAGGGAGTTTATTTCTGTTCGTGTTTCTGTAAAGTGGCTTTTCCACTGGAAAAGCTCCTTTCCAGCAGCTCTCGCATGTCCAGGCCTCGAGGGCCTGCTGGAGACTGTCTCCACAGCACTTGCTGCTCCTGCCTATAAATAACATTTCAGATGCCCAGGCCACACAGTCACACTGCAGGAAAGGTCAGGAGGAATCGTCATCGCCCAGAGAGATCACTCTCCACAACTGCCCCACGGCTGAGGCTGGCCTGGACTGCAGCCAATGCTCCGGGCCTTATCAGGGCTGCATCTCGCTGGGAATTTTCTGATGAAACGTTTTGTTGGAAAATGCTGATTCATAGACATCAAAATGTTTCATGGAAAAGCACCAGTTTTTATGAATTTACGAGGAAGCCCAGACATTACTTGGATGTACTAGTGACTGGTCGGCTGCCAGGGTATCCCATGGCTTCCAGAGTGTGTCTGCTTGCAGGACAGCTGTGTCCTCCGGGCTGCTCCAGACACAGGAGCCCGAGCTCTGCCAAAGCCTCTGATGGCCTTGCTCTGATTGAGCTCCTGGCAGCCCTTAACCCCCAGCATGAGATGGGCTGGGGGGGTTTTGTGCTCCTGAGGAGTTACCAGGTGCAGCAGGGACTGTGGGCTGCCACTGCTTCTCCTCCTTGGAAAGGAGGGCAAAAGGTCTGGTCTCTTTCCAGAAATATGGATGGATGTTTTTATTCTAAAAATGACAGTAATCTGAGTATCCTGGCACAGGATTGGCAAATGACCTTCGACTTTCCAGAGCTTTCCTGGAGTGGGACCCTGCTGCACCCCTCAGCCTGGCACAGCAGTCCTACCTGGAGCCTGCCTCCCATAAACCATGAGCTCGTGACAGCTGAGAGTCACAGACACAACCCCCTGGCTCACTACCCCACCTCGAGCTGAGCTGGGCATGGGCCATCCACCAGCAAAGGTTATCCAGAAATACTCCAGCTTCCCCAGATCCTGCTCCTTGGCAGCCCTTCCCCATGTGCTGCAGGACCCCAATCGACCTCTACACTGCTGTGAACAACAGAATCTGCACTGGGGTTTTGCCCCAGCAGAGACCATCTCTGGTAAGACTTTCTATTGTGTGAAGATTTCAGGCTGCTCCCATTAATTCTGGGGCCTTGCTGCATGGAAAAATGTGATCATCATCCTCATGGCCTTGTGCCTTTCCCTTAGATCACTCCCATGGCTGCTGTCCGGTCTGGTCTGGGATTTTCAAGGACCACAAGATCCAAATCTCACCCTCTCCTAGAAGGGAATTTCATGAACTTCAGCTGAGATGTCTTTGATGCAGAAAACCTCAGGTCTCCAAAGAAAAAAACCACTTTAAGTCTGAGAAACCCCTGATGCACTGTTCACTGTTCACAGTGTTTTGCAGACACAGCATCCTCTGACCCTCAGCCCTTCAGTGCCTCTCTGAGTGGCACCAAGCTCTGCACAGTCTCCTCTGGCACCAGAGGACAAAACCTTTATTTCTATCAACCTGTGACTGCTCTTGTGCCTGCTCCCCGCTCCTCAGGAATTCTCCATGTCTGCTCCATCATCTGTGTCCCACCTCTCTTCTCCCATCCCCACGGTCTCTTTCTCTCCTCACACTCCCCACGGCTTTACCTGCCCCAAGGACAGGAGCCAGGAGGTGGCAAACAGCAGCCATTCCCCTGCTGCCCAGCCAGGGATGTTTTACAGAAGCAGAACATCCAATAGTAAGAGACAGTCTGAAGACCCTTCATATGTCTCACAATCATCTGCGAGCAGTGAGGCAGCCTGGCCTAGGTGGGAACCCTGCCCAGCACGTCATGCCCGAACTGGTCCTAAGTGCAGTTTGCAGTGGGCCATGTCAGTCCTGCTGTCACAGCGGTGGGAACGGCGCGGGACATACCGTCTGTGTACCAGTTCTGTGCTACTAGCTTGAAACAATGGGCTTGATTCCCTCACCTGTTGGCTATTTACCCCTCACTTCTGTAATGTGTTGGCTATCTGCCCCTCGCTTTCGAAAAGACTATAAAGGGACTCTCCGAGAAGATCCCTACGGGATCCCCCCACGGAAGAAGACGGATCTACGGAGGATTCGCCGGCCGTGGTAGCTATACCCTCCCCCTCTTTTTCTCGCTATCCTTTGTTTCCTATATCTCTCCCTCTCTATCGCAAATACACTGTGTTGATACACAATAAATTGCATTGAGTTGATTGCAACTAAAAAACCTTTCCCTGTTTCTTTTGCACTCTGAGATTCGGTTAACGAACCATCACGACACCCGCTCTATACCAGCGGATCGTGACACCAATGTGACACCATGTAGAAATCAGGTGTTCCTGTTCCCCTTCCCTGCCCCTCTGGCAGGTTAAAATCCTCCTGGCACCTGGGGCTTCTCTGTGGCTAGGGGCAGATGATAAGACTGTGGGCAGAAAGGGAACTGATGATGCCAAGTCCAAGCAATTTTGGATGGTAAATGAGTAGAAAGTAACATGAAATGAATAAAATCTTTGCTGACTTCAGCCCTGCTGTGGGACAGGACACTTTGGTGTATCTCTGGCAAGGCTGGTTGAGGCTTCCCCTCTGTTCTCTAAGAGAGCTGCCATGGGGACATTGCACTTTTGCACCAAGAAATCCCTCTCTCATGCCTGCTCTGGGTACAGGAAGACCCTTCTCCCTAAAGAGCAGTGTGAACTTTTGCCACTGCGTGCCACTTGTCAGTCAAAAATGAGGAAGAGGAAATAAGAAAAAAATTCAGACTTTCAGCCCTGTTCTTCCAGCCAATGCTGTGCCAACAGCTGAGGATGAATGACCCCTGATCCCTTCCCTCTCCTGCTGAAGGACCTGCAGGGAAAAAGCTCCCCTTCAAATCATTACAAATGCAGCTGCATTTCTCTGATGTTAATTTAATGCTGCTGCTTTTCTTGCAGAGCAGAAGCAGAGAATTTTATTCAGGAAATAAACCAGCACAGTCACAGCAGCTCAGAGCAAGTGAAAGTGTCTGGAGAAGGCAAAAGGTACAGAAAAGGGGTTCTCTTCAGAAAAGCAAAACAGACCAGACCTCCCAGGTCACTCTGACATCCAGGAAAAGTGAAGCTGGACAAAGTTTTACCTGACCTGCAGCTTGGGTGGGATTTTTGTGGACAAAGGGAAAGGGCAAATCTTGCAGAACTGAGCTCTTCACAGGTAGTTTGGGGACCAAAATGGGGGAAGTGTCTAAACAGCATCTGCGATAAGGAGATGCAGGAGAGATTATTGCCAAGACAGCATTCCTGAACTGATGGGAGAGGGAAGCTTTCTAAAACAAAACGAACAAAGAAAGAAATTCTGAAAACAAGATTTCCTCTGAGCAAGGTAACAGTCATTTATTTTGCACACATTGCAAACGATGAACTGTGAAGGGCTGGAGAGGCACAAAGAAGCAAGCTTATATTTTTTTTTCTGAGAGAATTGAAGATTAAACTACAGATTTCTTCTATTTTTACAGAAACAAACCCAAAGTAATTAAAATGCTCTCAGTCAGCTGTGGTGGGTTATGCTATATATGGTTAACAAACTGACCTACATCCACAACTTGGGGAAATCTCCGTTGTTGTATTGGCTCTGGCTTGGGGATGCGATCGGTGTGGGATAACACCTTGTGCTGCGAGTGCAGTCTGTGCAGGTGTGAGCTTTCCATCTGATACTCAGTGTGCTATCTCCAGGCTTTTCCCTATTTTCTGTCCGGCAGGACAGATGCTGGCAGGGGGCAGCTGCCCAAGGCTGAGTGAAGGGAAGCAGAGGCGGTGGAAGGGTGCTCGGTGCCGGTGGTGTTTCTGCTCAGAGCCTGGAAGGAGCCCAGGCTGGGTCTGGCGTTGTCAGGGGTCTTGGCAGCCAGCAAGGAGCAGTGCTAGCCTCTATTGTCCACTGCCTTGATCTTTCCCAAAACCTGTAGTATAGCCAAGACAGGGTCTGGAACATTGCTTTTGATGCTTCCCGAGATGTAACTCAGCAGGAGAGAGAGAGAGAGAAAGAAGAAAAGCTGAGAAGAAAAAGAAACCAGGACCGTGCTCCTGGGCCAGATGGAGAAAGAGCTGTCATTACTGATTCTTGTGTTTCCTTGAGTCATTAGTGACATTCACGCTCTTCTTCAAGGTGCTTTAGGTACCTTCTCCTTCTCTTCCCCTGATACCCAACCTGCTCTTTGCCCTGGAGCTCCTCATTGCTTGTTCCTGTGAGGGGGCAGTGGGACCCTGTGGAGTGTGGGTACGTGAAATCCAAACCCTTCTTTCCTCAGGGAGGACCTTCTCACTCTCTACAGCTCCGTGACAGGAGGGGGCAGCCAGGTGGGAGTCAGGCTCTGCTCCCTGGAAACAAGGGACAGGATGAGAGGAATTGTCCCAGGTGGCATCAGGGGAGGTTTAAATTGGATATTAGGGAATATTTCTTCACTGACAGGGTTGTAAAACATTGGAACAGGCTGCTCAGGGCAGTGGCGGAGTTGCCATCCCTGGAGGGATTTGAAAGGTGTGGATGTGATATCTGGGGACATGGTTTAGTGGTGAGCACAGCAACCCGCAGAGCTGTCCTCTGTCTCCCATCAGTGTGTTTCATTCCAGGATGAGACCCCTTTGTGCAGAACATGTCCCTGAGCAGCTGGCATGTGCCCACCAGGACAACCAGCCAGGAAAGAGCAAGTCTTGGAATAACCAGCCAAGGTACAAATGAACATAATTCTGCCTTCTATGCAATAACTGGCAGATATGCATCTGTTGTAAAGTTCTAGGAGGTACTGGCAGCTTAAACAGATTTTTAAAGGCACAAGGCAGGCGCAGAGATGTAACACTCTTTATAGCTTTCAAAAATGGTAAACAGAATATTTGGTTTTGAAAAAGGGAAATTATGGAGCATCTAGTTTAACTTCCATTTCCAGAAAAGTACTGGGACAACTGATCGAGCCAACAAACAAATACTGAAACAAATCAGGGAAAAGAAATAAAACCCAGCCATTATGCATGTATCAAATCTAATCCTTCTGTGACACTTGTGGATAGGGAATAAGCTGTACATGCCATCCATCTTGTGTTTAACGAGGCTGTTGACACTGTCTGACATGACATTGTCTAAAGATTTTTGGGAAAGCACGGTATGTATTGCCCAAGGTGGTGCAAAACGCTTAGAAAAGCACACTCAGAGAGAAGCTGTCAGTGGGTCACTGTGTCCCTTTGTCTTCTATGTTTCCTCTACAAAGTGGAGTGAGAAATCATTTTATTTACCAGGAGGTGAAGTTGGAAGAGGGCACATGCATGCAGCAGAGCGGGGTAGAGCTAGCTGACAGTTCTAAAAAGAAGTGATGATGTGAGGACAGTTACAGAAACAAACCCAGTGAGAATTAGTCAGGGATGGCCCGTTGCACATACACGATGTACAGAGCAGAATGTTCTGCAGCTGCTCCATGACAACAGAGCAGGATCATGAGCCAGCTCAGGACCATCGCCGATGGTGAGAGAGTGTGAGAAGGGGGAGCAGGGGCTGTGCAGCGCAGGCTGCAAACCACATCCCTTCACCTGCCTGCTCAGTGCAGCACAGGCTTTGCTCTGCTCTGCTCTGCTCTGCTCGAGCATTGCTGCCTGCTCTGGGCCACGCTAAGGAAGGTGAGAGGCAACAGAAGAGAGCCTGGAGCACAGAAAGAGACACCAGAAGTCTAGAAAATAAGACACTCAAGGGAAGGCATAAAGACTGAGGGACATCTAATGAGAAATTGACTCGGGAGCCCTGATCAGATTTTAAATATAAGGAAGACTACCATGGAAAGAAACAGAGTGTTTTATTCTCTCCATCCGTATTGAGTAGGACTAGGAGTTATGGATGTGCACTTCAGGAAGGAGCTGGAGTGAAAATGGTTTGGGCAAGAGTTGGAATCTTCTCCAAGCAAAGAAGGTTTTTAAGAACAGGGTGGACAAACTTCTGTCAGGAACGAGGGAGGGAAAGGTGATCTTGGCTTTGGGCAGCAGAGGTTTCCTCCAGATGTACTCAGCATGCCGCATGGTTGTGTGGATTTAGAGGGGTGTGTAATGCATAGTTCCAGGCTCATGACACACTGTGGTGGTTTGTGCCATTTGCTCCTAGTTTTAGCAGCTGAACACTGCTCCTTGACTAAGAGGAGCCTTTCCCCCCAGCTCATCTGCTCCTTTCCTCACCCTGGGTAGATGCTTAAAGGCAAGTGACTGTGAAACCCTGGCAGAGGCAACCAAGAGGCACCTCAGGAACTCAGGCACTGTAAGAACCCCATTTCCAACCCTGAATCACTGACCATCACTGGAGCCTTTGTAAACAACAGAAGATGAGAGGGGTCTCTGTTTGCCAAAGGCAGCAGTGGTGCTGTGGGAGGAATGCTGCCTGTTCCTCTGGTTCTTGAAGCAGAGCTGTGATTTACACCCCTCGGGAGGCTGCTGAGGAAGCAGCAAATCACCTCTTTAGCATGAGTTCAAAAGGCAATTAGACAAATCCGTGTAAGAAATACCCACTGAGGCCATTAAATCTAAAGCCTTTCTCTTGGTGAAGGAAAGACCAGTAGCTGCGTGGCAGAATTGCTGCTGTATGATTACCCTGTTTCCCCACATTCTTTTGGCTCCCGGTGCTGGAGATCAGCAGATGAGCTGGAGGAACCTCAGCCCTGACCCAGCCAGGACCATCCCTGGGTTCTTGGGCTGTGCATTCATCTGGGAAGGCCACAACCCCAGGAGGCTGTTAACAAATAATTGCAGCTGGAAATGGGACAGAATCCCGTGCCTCCCAGTCAGGCCACATCTCAGACTTGCTGCCTTCTGGATGCTGTTCAGGAAAAGCCAGGAGTGCTGTCCTGCTCTGACTCTTCCCTAAGCAAGCCATGGGTTTCTACTGCGAGGGGTCAGCACAAGATTTAGCTCCAAGCCTCTGCCAAACAGATTCTCCCCTGTTCTGGGCAAACAGCAGTAAAACAAACCAGAAAAGCAAATGCCACCCCATGCACAGAACATGCTTTTATTTAACTAGCACTAAAGTTTTCAGATGCAAATAGCTTATTGAGTTGGACGAAAGTCATGGCAATAAATGTTTCTTTCTAACTTCACCCTACAAAAATATCTCGGAATAATAGGATTGTGTTTTTCCAAAAATATTCTTTATTGATTTACAGCAGTATCACATTCGAGCCCAGCATTAGAGTGCCTTCATTAATGAAATAAGACACAAAAGTCTTGTTATATTAGCGATTTTCACAGAGTAACTCGGTAAGCTATTTTTAATATTCTCAGGGAGGCATGCCAGAAGGATAATATTTTTATGTTCTATAGCAGAGAAATATACTTTAAGACAGTTTTGATTGACTTCAAAGTGTGCTTGAAGGCCCAGGCATGCTTTCCATTCCTACAAAGTGACCAAGGAAAGAGGAGCCTTATCTACAGCACAGAGCAAAACCCCAACAGAATGAAATCCCAGTGCCAGAAGTGTTTCCCACACATGGTACCAGCAGAGGTTGAAAATAAAATACAGCCCCTCCTCCCTCTTTGAGGGCAGAGGAAGGAATCACGTTCATACCAGGAACACTGCACCTCACACAGGTAACTGAACAAACCCCCCTGGCCTTTATCTGCAGCTGCATGAGGTGGGAATCCTTCCTTAAGCACTGTCCAGACAGCACCCCTGTTCCTTTTCCAGTGCATTTGTCCCTCCAATATCTCCCTACTCTTTCTGTATTTTCTCTCAGTGTTCCATCTCGGGGAGAGGGAGCACCAGAACTCTGTGGGTGTCGTGGGTGACGCACAGCACGAGCACAGCAACACCTCGTGCACCTCTGGCTGGACCCAAGTGCAGGCATGATCTCAGCCTCCTTTCTGCTGTGCTGTGACTGCTGCTCTTCATCTGATACTACTGTAGCCAGCCCCACATTGCAAAGGGCTATTTCAGGCCTCATCAGGGGCTCTTATCAACTTTCAGGCTCGTTTTCAGTGGAGCAAATCTCTACTGAGTGAACAGGTTCACACCACACATGTCAGGGAATGCCTGGGGCTTTTAAGGCAGGTTGACATTTAAACCCAGCTCCAAGCCCTGGTGCAGTGCTGAGAAAGACAGCCTCCCTCAGGGGATCTTTGGGTGTACAGCACAACTGCTGATCATCCCCTCCGAATGCCGAGGCTGCACAATCAGTGGGGGGCAGCCCACGCTTGGACAAACCCCACCACGGACAGATTCTGTGCCACCCCCTCTGCAGCTTCAATAGAAGCATCCAAGGGCTGGCAAAATTTCCCACCTTCTCAGCATCACTGCTCTCTTCTGATCTCCTTCCCTGCTGAAAAGAGTCTGTGTTTCCCTCCTTTCCTTGGAGTGCAGAGCTCTCCAGAGTGTCAGAGCACTTTTAGGGTGATGCCCAACCTTCATCTCTATAAAACACACAGCAGGGGCTGTAGGAAGCTGAGCTGACCTGCCTGTCTTTCTTGAGCCATGCCCACAGACCGTCATGCCCAGCTTCATGCGAAGCAAGAATTAAAATAAGCTGCCAAGGCTTCAATGGGCTGGTCTGCAGTTGCAAATGCTGTAAGCCAGCTTAATGCTCACTCTTGGAAGTTCTTATTTCGAGCAGTGACTGTGCCAGGGCAGCAGACAGGAGATGTTTGGAGGGCTGGGCTTGAATGTGAAAAATGTCTGGTGACCATCATATTCACATCCCTTCGTGCCAGCCTGGTGTCACACCCATCAGAGACATCCTAACTGAGCTGAATTGCCCCATCAGCTTGGGATCATGCAGAGCTCTCCTGAGCCATACAAGTCCAGAGGATGCCACGGAGATGCTCTGAGGGCTGGAGCCCCTCTGTTCTGGAGCCAGGCTGGGAGAGCTGGGGGTGCTCAGTCTGGAGAAGGCTCTGGGGAGACCTTAGAGTCCCTTCCAGTGCCTAAAGGGGCTCCAGGAGAGCTGGAGAGCAACGTGGGATGAGGGATGGAGGGACAGGACAAGGGGGAATGGCTTCCCACTGCCAGAGAGCGGGATTAGATGGGATATTGGGAAGGAATTGTTCCCTGTGAGAGTGCTGAGGCCCTGGCACAGGGTGCCCAGAGAAGCTGTGGCTGCCCCATCCCCAGGAGCGTTCAGGGTCAGATTGGACAGAGCTTGAAGCAACCTGGGATAGTGGAAGTTGTCCCTGTCCATGGCAGGGGGTTGGAATGAGATGAGTTTAAGGGCTCTTCCAACCCAAACCTTCCTGTGATTCTGTGATTCTGATACCTGCCAGAGGGAACTTCTCGGTGAGACTGAAGGCACTCTTCGTTCAAAAAGAGTCTCAGCTCTCTCTTCTGCTTCCAAACGGCCTCAATTGCAAACAGATGGTCGCAATTCTGAAGCCCCAAGAACCCCAAGGACAAGACTGCAGCATGCTTGAAAGCATCTTCAGGAATCCCTGGCAAGATCTCTGATGTGACAATGATGTTTATGGACTACACGCATCCATCAGGAAGGGACCTGTCATGTTTACGTTAATGTTGCGATTCCCCTTCTGCTCGTAACATCTTTGCTAGTGACCATATTCCTACTGAGCTCTGCTCTGGTGGTTTGCAAACGCAGCCCCGGGTACAGAACGTGCAGTGCTTCTCCTGCTGGCTTCACATTAGCATCTCCTGTAACTGATTTGGACACCAACACTGTGACGAATCCACCCCCACCTTGGTCTCCATGCCTGTCACTGTGCAGCAAACCATGGCTGCTCGTAGCTGCAGGCGACAGGAGCGCTGGCAGCCCGGTGCTCCTGCTGCTGGGGCAGAGCTCCTCTGGTTGGGAACAGCCCAGAGCCTGTTCCAGTTCTGTGCTCCTCCAGGACTCCCTGCTCTTCCTCCCCTCACAAACACAGAGGCAAAGCTGCTTGCTTTGCATGGCCCTCCTGATGCCACCTCATAATGAACAGTGCCTTCATGCCCCAGCCTTTCTTTTTCTTTTCCTCTTTCCCTCCCCTGGGTGGCTGGGAGCTGTGCTTTGGTCCCAGCAGTGCTGCTCAGGGTTTGTGTCACATTTCTGCACAGTCTCTTGCACCCTGACCGGCTCAGCCATCCTTGCCCAAACTGTGTACCACCAAGGACAATGTCTATTGTCCTGCATCCTGGCCAGAGCAGCGCTTGTGGGGCTGTGGTTTTGGGAGAAGCACCCATAAAAGGAACAAACTGAAGTTCAGTGCCCCGAGCTGATCCGTGTTTAGCGTTTACTGCTCACAGCAGTGTGTGCTGTACCCCTGAAGCCATCTGCGATGGCAGCTCCAGCCCCTGCAGCTCTGTAGGTGCTGCCGACCTCCAGAAGGTTTAACAAGTGCTTGGAAGCTCCACATCCAGCCCTGTGGCATCAGAAAGACGGAGACAGTGAACAGAGAAAAGATGGGAGAGTCTGGCTTTGTGTTCAGAGGTGCTGTGGCTGCCTGGTCCGTGTGGAATTGCAGCCGCGGCCATGGTGGGGGTTAGTCAGAGATGAAGTGTTTGGCTATGTTTAATACCAAACAGGAATCACCACCCCCGTGCAAGGCTCAGCCAGGCTCCTGACGCTCATTCAGGGGAGCAGTTTTGGTCTCAGTGAGTTCTGTTATCCCCCTGCTTTCTATGTCCATCTTCCCAAGTGTGTACCCACCTGGAAAGCTCAGGAGCTCTCCAGCTGTCATGAAGGGTGAGTGGCACACAGAGCTGAGTCCTCCCTGGAGCTCACAGCCTGGGCAGAAGGGTTTGTAGGGCACAAGCCTCAGAAATAGAGGAAGGAAAACACTGGCTCTAGCCCAGCCCCAGGGGTCTGGAACAGCCCAGTGAAGCTGTAACCACATGGATCTCTTGTGTCCCCACTTCTCAGCCTCCAGCACTGCCTGTCCCTGGGCAGCAGGGATGGGGGAATGAGGATGAGGCAGCAGAGGTTTTCTGTATCTTCTGGGAGATGAAGCGCAGGAGAAATAAGGGGTGTGCAGACCCACGGTTGCAGCAGTAGCTCTGGAGAGATTTTGCTGCTGCTCAGCAGCCTCTGAAGGAACAGCCCTCTCCCTGCAGAGTTCTCTATGGCCACGCCAGAAACAGGCCCAATTTGGCCCTAAATGCACATATAACAAAGGCACAGCTGTGAATTTCCTCTCTTCTCATTTTGAAATATATGAGCTGGTTTGCACAACCCCAGTATGAAGCAGCTTTTCTCATCCATGCAGCTCTTCTCCACACACCACCCCAGCAAGCTACTGGGAAGCAGCCACAGCACTAAACATCTGTGCAAGCACGTTGTGCCAGATGTTACCAGAAGGCAATGCAGCAGTAGGTCTGGAAATAGATTCCTGGAAGTGCCACCCCAATTAGCCTGCCCAGAATCAGCCCTAGAGAGTAGGATCTACAACAAACATGGGAACAGGGCACAAGGGCTGGGATTGCAGCCTGTCTCTCCCCGGGGAGATTTTGCTTGTCCCACCAACAGAGCAACCGGGCACACAAGGGAGGGCAGATGGAGCTGCTGGGACAGGAATGGCAAAGGAAGGGAGGAACCAGCCCCAGCCAGCCCCACATAACCAGCAGGTCTCCCACAGAGAACTTCCTGGCTGCTGGTTAGCCCTGGGCTCATCTCTCTGGTGCTCCCTGTCTCTCCATGAGGTCAGCGGCTCCGGCTGCACTGTCAGCACACAAGTATGGAACAAGCAGTGGTATGGCTCATGGGGTCCTGCACTGTCTCCTCCCAGCCCCTGAGCAGTCAGGATCCTTCCCTGACCGCTGAACTTCTCCTCTGGGCTGTGCCAGTGAGTCAAACACCACAGTGGAAGGGCACATGAAGCATTGGTCCATCCCCTCTGCAGCAAGATGGAGGCCCGCCCCAGCTCCCCTCATTCCTGGCTCACTGCGGAGGGTGGACATGGCTCCTTGAGGAGCCTGGAACCCTGTGGCAGTGTCCTCCCAGCTGCCTAAGGAAGTCTCACATCCAGAACCTGACCCTGGTCCCCATGGCGAGCCCCTGGTCCCTGTCCACTCTCCCGTCCCACAGCAGAGGTGGACCCCAGGCCCTTCACCCTGGGCTGCCTCTACTGATGACAATTTCCACAAAGTTAGTTAAAAAAAGAGCTTGGAGAATGTCTTCATTCCCATTTCTTTTTCAGCTATGTTTTGAGATGCTTCTAAAACCAATTTCCATCTCATGATGACTCTAAGCTGCTGTTTAGAGTCCTCTTTCAGAAATCAAATAGAGACAGGGATAATTGTTTGTCACGATCCTTCTTCTTGTTCCATCTCCATGTGCTTTCAAGCAGGTCCTGCAACACTCCCATGAGTGACCCAGGCACTTCACCCTGGGCCGGCTCTGCTGATGACAATTTCCACGAAGTCGGTTAACAAAAGAGCTTGGAGAATGTCTTGAGGATTCGCGTGGTGCCACGTGGTCGCTGTGCTATTGCTCTGCCTGTTGTGCAGAGCTCAGGCAGCTCGGGGCTGTGCCCGCGGGGGTCGCACAAGCACGTCCCCGCTCACAAGTGCTTGCACACACAGGCACGCACAAACATCTTACGTACTTGCCTTCCCCGTTGCCTCCTAATTTAAAAAGTCATTCAGAGTGAAAATATGTTTCCTCTTTGTGAATGGGCAGATCTAACACAGATGGTGCATTAACTGGAAACATCTTGTGTTCCAGTTTACTCATGGATTCATTCTGTTCAAGAGCAGAAGGCTCCTTTTATGATCATCTCTTCAGTGTTCCCAATCTTTACAGCTTGGAGATACCCAGCAAAATGCTGTGTCAAATCATCACCTCTTCCCCTCTTCCTAACGCTACCAAAGCAGGGGTTTCAAGGCTCTCAGTGTCAGCAGTGAGGCATTGGGTGTAACCTGATGTGGAGCAAGGCTGCCTTGGCATTGGACTACAACGAAACCTACAGTACTTTGTGTCTTCTGAGATGGCTTTCTGTGCCCCTCTGGGCTTGCTGCTCTTCACCTGAGAGCACTGAGGCAGTTGAGCATGAACCACAGGCCAGGGAAACTCTCCTAGGTGTTTCTGCACAAAGGTGTAATTTGCTTTTATACAAGAAAGCATCTTTTGAAGGAACAAGTGCATCCCTCCTGAAAGACTTGAAGTGCTGGAGATTGTGAAAAGTCCCCAGACAAGCTGGCCTAAGAGAAGAATCACCCTGAAGAACTATTTAAGCTTCATTTCTTAGTCCATTTTTCAATTAGGCCATCTTACCTAGGGAGTTACTGCAATAGGTGCCTTTCCCTGTTAGAATCTCTGCTTGGATACATGCATGCTTCCTCACTGTGATGTGGTGGATATTCCCATTAGCCTCTAGAAATAACTTCTTTCTAGAATCCCCCATATTTTTTGGTGCCAATGAGCCTAACATGCTCCCAAATCCTGCAGGTTAAACGCTTATGGAGAGAACATGGTGTTATTCTTGCAAGAGGATGTTTTCTTTTTATCATTTCAGGGCTATCAGGTTTCATACCACAGATCACAGTTTCAGCCCCAAGTTTCACGTGTCCAGATATCATCCACATGCCATTCATCAGGCTCAATCATGAATTAAGAACTGTGTCCTGGATTGAACTTTACCCTTCACTAGCTACCTCTCAAAATCTGCTACAGACGAGAGGGAGATGCTGAGCACAACCTGACAGCAGGTGCTCTGAGCAAGGGCCTCAAGAATGTGCAAATCATGAAAGGAACACAGAAATAACCACAAATATAAACAAGATGAAACAAAAACTCTGACTGTGCATGGAGCTATGAGCTCACTTTCCCCAGTGCAGCAGGGAGACGAAAGCTTATAATCACTGACATACTCTGTTTATTTAAGCATGGGCATGGTTACAAGGGAAGGACAACAGGCAGAGCCTGGGTGTGGAGTACTAAGGCTGGATGGGCAGTGGGGTGAGGAGACCCAGCCTCGGGGTTCAGTCCTGCTGGGTGCTGAGCAATGGTCTGGACCAGTGGGGCTCAGACCAGCCCAAGACTAAACTCAGTGCAGACAGTGGTACTTCTGTGCTGCTCCTTTTGCAGTGCCCAGGCTGCAGTAGGCAGTAGGAAGTGTTGCAGGACCTGCTTGAAAGCACATGGAGATGGAACAAGAAGAAGGATCGTGACAAACAATTATCCCTGTCTCTATTTGATTTCTGAAAGAGGACTCTAAACAGCAGCTTAGAGTCATCATGAGATGGAAATTGGTTTTAGAAGCATCTCAAAACATAGCTGAAAAAGAAATGGGAGTGACTCACACGTGTCCCTCCATGGGAGGTGATTACACAGAGTTGGGCACAGCCTTGGTTTTGAGTAGAGACCTGGCAGCTGGGCAGGGACACCACGGGACTGAGAGCAGAACTGGTCGAGGGATGGGGAGAGAGGACCTGACTCCAGTGTCCCAGCCACCATCCTCACCCTGCAGGTGATGTCCCCCTCCAGTAGAGAATGTAACCCTGCCTGGGGAGCGTGGTCAGGGCTCCACACAGACAGTGGGCTTCTGTGCTGGAAACTGAACTTGGGACTTGACACATGAGAAAATTCTTCTCTGTGAGGGTGGGGAGGCCCTGGCACAGGGTGCCCAGAGCAGCTGTGGCTGCCCCTGGATCCCTGGCAGTGTCCAAGGCCAGGCTGGATGGGGCTTGGAGCAGCCTGGGACAGTGGAAGGTGTCCTTGCCATGGCAGGGAGTGGGACTGGATGGGCTTTAAGGTCCCTTCTAACCCAAAGCATTCTGTGATTCTGTGAAAATGAGATTCAAGGTGTCTCTCAGGCTAGCCAGGAGGTGGCTGCAGGAGGCAAAGGCCAATCTGTCCATGAGAGGAGTTCTCTGCAGGTTCTCTGCCATTTCTGTCTGAATGCATCCCGCTGTGTTAGCAACTGGGAGAAAGCAGTTCTGCAGTGTAGCCCCCTCTTGACAAGCCAGCTCCTTTATCCTGCAAACTGCAGCTAGCAAGGGCCAGGAGCCAAGAGCAACGCTGATCATGAGGTGTCAGGAAATGTTTGCCATGACTTCACCCTTAAAATAACCCCTGAAGACATTTTGCTCGGCAAAGAAAGGTCCTACCCAACCCCTTGGTGCACAGAGGAGCACAGACCCCTAAGGAGGAATGATGGGTCAGACAATGAATTCCTGTTAAATGATAACTAAACTCCAGATGGCCAACATGGAATGGAGCGGGGCCACAACTGGGCTCAAGGGAGGGTCTTTGTCCTCTGCCACTACTGAAAGTTTGGGAGAGCTTCGAGACATGCAAGCAAGTGGGGTTCTTCCCTCCAGCTGGCTTAAAGAAAAAAATAGATCCTAGGAAACAAATGGACCTCTCAGTGTCTTAATAGGAAAGTGATGTGTGTGGTGCTTGTGCAAGCGAGACGCAGCTTGGAGCTCTGTTATGGAAATTTTCCTCTGTGACAAGTATGTTATGAATGACTTGTCTTGAAACCATGCCAACATGTAGGTGCTGCTATCACAACATTCGGTGACTTTAACTTACTGTGAGCGTTCCTGTGATAAATCATGGAAAACCTTGCTTGGGCTATCTTTAGTCACTGCACTGTTTCACTCTCACAAGTCACTCACAGCTCTAAAAATACAGTTTATATCATTGGATTCCTGGAATTCCTTTAGTTCTTACATTCTGATTTAAGTGGCATTAAAGCTGGGCTGCGCACTCTGAGGCTGCAGGCTGATATTTCACTGTGGATTAGATATCACCTGGGTTCAATACAGGGTTTGCAATATTTATTTGATTTGGATCCAAAGGTAATTTGAAAAATCTTCCTGTAGATACACCTCTTACCTGGCTATGTGGAACAAGAGCTAGATTTCGCCTGGGACTAGATAGTAATTTAATAACCATTCCAATATAGAATTAAACTAAAACACATGCTCATGACAAGAACCGAGTTGAGACTGTGGGGTTTTCTCCTCAAAACCTGGAGGTATCTGGTCTCTTCTGGCCTCTGCACTGTGATCTTGTGTTGACTTCTAGGTCAGACATGTCTCTCTCTTCTTTTGGTTTCACTTACATGTCTTTCATAGCAGTTATTGATTCAGAAACACCAAGAACAAGAAAGTCTTGACCTCCCACCAGCCTCTCTGGATTTGATTACCAGCTCACCAGTGATGGATAGTCTGAGCAGAATTTAATGCTTTCTAATTTTCCTTGATAGGGTCTACGAAGCATGTTACTTTTTTTTTTATCCCAACTGGCAGCTCAACAAAGCCCAGCAATATAAAGCTCCATTTGTGTAATAAACTGTTGTACAATCTACTACTTATGAACACAGGCCCTGAAAATGTGCAACCTTTCTGCACATTACATTAAACACAAACCAGATGGGCACTGGAAAATCCTCCCCTTTGTTGCAGTGGGCTAAAGGGGCTGGTGGTCAGAAGGTCTGTTTCACTACACAAATAAACAGAAGAGTTTAGCTACATTATTCTCCAAGATCAGCAATGGGAAACCTATGTGGAAGCATTATGAGCAGTTTGCAAACCCGCTACTGGAGTGGTGTAGGCACAGAGGAGCCCTTCATCTCTCCTACCTGCAGTAGCCAGTCAGTGCCTGGCAACCAGAGCCTTCACCTGCAGCCAGAGCTGGCACCCAGACTTGGAGGCACGTGGGTGGGGGCAAATTGATAAAACCAATCTCTTCTTTAAAGGTTGCCTGGGTCAGAGCTGGGCATTTAAATTCTGATAATCACTGTAGAGCAAGGGACCCTCCAGAGTGGGATGAGCTCATACTGAACATTTTCTGAAGTAGAGGAACCTCATCAGGTCAGACAGGATGTCTCACACTTGGATAGTTCCATGAGTGAAATTCATCTCAGTTGCAGAGTCCCGGGACAGGGAACAAGACACTTTGCGGTCCCTGGGCTGTAGCAAAGGATGCTTCACTCTTCACTCTGAGCACACCCACTGAGACGCTTCTGGAGGAGCTGCTTGATAGAGCCCCTGCATGTCCTCTGGCCCCTTTCCTTGTGATCGCAAACGTTATCACAAAATCATTTCTGAAATCCACCTGCACAGGGAGAGACACGCGGCCGAAGTCACGCACAGAGCCTGCACCCTCACTGCCTTCCCACTGCCGGGAGGTGTGCAGAGAGATCGTCATCTGTCACACAGGGGATGGCCAAGGTAAAGACAGTCTTGATGCAAGACAAGTGAAATGTTGTACTGCTCTTCCCACGGCACAGCTGACACAGGTAAAGTGCGGGTGTGCAGCACAGTGGCATGGGAGGGGACGGGATGGGATGGGATGGAGTAGGATTAGTTGGGGTGAGCTGGGATGGGATGAAAGCTGCTACCAGCTGAAGAAACTGATCTTGGGAGAATTGATGCTGCTTCAGAGTGTAAGCACTGGCCCTGGTGTCAGCATCTGAGAGGGTTTCAGGCGGATCTGGGAGGAAAAAGCAGCTTATGGGTCTGAGACCCCCAAACTCAGAGAGTACTGAGCCTGTGGGTGAGTGAGCCTGTGAGGGGTGCATGTACTAAACATCTCAGGATCGTGATGTGAGACCTTTGGTACCTGCTCAACGGGACTCTTGTGCAGACACTGTCCCTCGTGGTTCCCAGACTGAAGGCTCTAGAACCCCAGAGAGGTGGCAGCTGGGGACCCCAGTGCCCTGCAGAGGGGCTCGTGTGCCCACTGCATCAAGAATTATCTTACTGCTCTTGTGTCTGCCTTTGTGTGCAACCAAACCAGCCCAGGGAGGAGCAGAGATGTGGGCAGGTGTGTCCTCACCCTGAGGGGTGCCACACCCCGACCGTGCACCTCAATGGTGTCACTGCACGGAGAGATGGAATGGGAGGAGCAGAGCATTGCTTCAGAGATGGAGTCACCATGCTGAGGTCCAAGTGCCAGGCGCTGGCAAGGCAGGATCCATGGATCCAGTACCCAGCCAAGATCGTGCACAAGGGGGAGCCTGGGGGGTCTAGACCTCACCTCCAAACCCAGCATCACTAGTGACTTTAGGAAGACCCAGAGCTGTGTTTGCCTCTCCTGAGACAGCAGTTCAGGCCAGTGTAGACCAGAACTTAGGAGGAGATGATGTCACTGGGCATATAAACACTGTAGGATTGGGCACAGTCATGGTAAAAGGGCAGCCTGACAATGTTCCATCCCAGGGCAGGACGGTGCTGGGGCTGGGGGTACAGCTGGGCAGGCAGAGGTCAGGATTCCTGCTTGTTGTAGAGGTAACAGTCCCCATTTTCCAGGACTTATGCATGCAGTCCCAGGATTTCACAAGCTCTGCCAAACGGGCTTTCTGCTTGCTTGAAGGTGATTTATTTTTACAAATTTAAATGAAACCCCCTCAGCCATTTTTGAATAATACTAGAGTTAAAAAGACTATTTTCCTATTTAAAAATATTCTAGCTGGACTGTTTTTATTAAATCAAAGTTAAGTCAAATAAAGAATGCGGTTTGAAAGTTCAGGCTTGGGCAGGAGCTGGTCCTCCCTGAGGAGCTGTGCCCTTGACAGACGGGTGGGTGTCTGTCTAACGCCCACTGAACCAGCACAGAGCACCAGCCCATGGGTGCAAAGAGCACAGAACACAGGGAGATCCTCCCTGGCTGAGGTGTGCACACCTGTACCCTTGGGAGAAGGAATGCAACAGGGCAGGAGGAGGAGAGGGGGGTGACAGACCTTGCACTTGTTTCTCCTTACGTGCCCTGGGAGGTTCCTAAAGACAACAGATGGAAGTTTCTTCCATTTCAGCCAACTCATACCCAGGCATTGCCTCCATCAGTGGCATCATCTTGGATGGGGGGGGTCCCTGCTGTCCCCTCTGTGTGTGGGATGAAGGTGGGAGTGCTGAATACACCCATGGAGTGCCCTTCATGAGGGTGGGCTGTGAGGAGACACTGATGTCGTTTTTTCCCCAAGTCAATCCCCAACTACTGACCCCCCACCGAGGGATGGGGTAGAAAGTCCTTGTTGTGACACTCCAACAAACGGCACTGAGGGGGACTGGAAGGCTCTGTCCTTGGCAGGGACAAATCTGCTTTAGGGGTCTGTGGAGGGGAGCCTGGGGAGCTGGGGGGTGTCCCCTTCCCACTTCATGCCCAGCTCATCAGGCTGCTCCACTGGCCCTGCGGGAGCTGTCACACCACAGAACGTGACATCAAAGGCAGGCCCAGGTGCCACATGATGCGTGTGACGCTTGGCAGGCCTGCCAGCTCCCAAGATGATGTGAGATGAAGGGAGCTGGCTGTTCCCAAACGGGGACGGCAGGAAGAGCCGAGTCCCTGTGCTGCCTGAATGTGCTAAAGAAAGGGAAACGCAGCAGAGCAAAGGGCTGGAGGGATGCCCAGACTGAGGGGGGCTCTTCTCGCTTAGAGAGGGCAAACAGCCCAGTGTGGAGGGGCTGCAGGGGTGGGGCCATGCCTTGGTGGGCCACCAACCCGGGGGACATGAAGCTCTGACACGGGGCCAGCTGCCAGGCAGGTGCTGGCGGTGCTGCAGGGTTTAGGGCACTCACTACCTGCACGTCTGCAGGTTGTGCTGGGAGCCTGTGAGCACCTGGAGATGTTTCCTTCTTTTCCTTCCCATAACAAAAAACATGGGGAAAATGGATACAAAAAATAAGGATGTGAAAGCTACAGAGAAAATACGAATTTTTTTTTACGTCCCTGAACAGTTTGTCCCTTTACAAGTCCCTGTTGCTACTGCATTATCTCAGGTACACTTCAATATCTGGGACTGTAGGAAAGAAGAGTCCTCTCTGACTATGGGCAGGCCCCAGGCCTGACTCTCTGCTGTGCTACTCCAGCCTGACACCAGTACACTGCCATGATGACATCATTTGGATTATTTCTGATTTATAGTGATTGAGAAAAATTGGGTCCCGTACAATAATGCAAACAATCGAAGACACAAAGCAAAAATAGTGCCTTTGGGCTGCACTTTCACATTGCATGATGTTTCGAGGACTTAATGTTGAAAGCCTTAGAGTGCACAAAAGGAATTTTCTTCATTTCATATATTATACAGTTGCCTGAAAGAAATGGCAAACAACTCCTCAGCCTAAGCATGCTTTGCACAGCCTCAGTTGTGGGGTTTTTCTGTCCATCAGCTTCCTACCAACAGATCTCCATGGAAACTCAGAGCAGTATCTGCCAGCAAGAGTAGCTGCTGGACCCATGACCCCACAAATGACCCTTGCAGGGACCTGGGCCAAATTTTGCTCCCCGTTACAAGAATCTGAAGCAATTTTGGTGAAGACCAGGTTTTATGGAGCACCCAGTACTCGGTGAGAGAGGAGCAGTCTACTGGGGCCTTGACAAACCAAATACCCTTCCCATTTCTTCTCCACTGATCAACTTCACATCACCCTAATACCCCAGAAATTACACTGGTGTGATCAGAACAGTGGTCTCTTCCTAAGACCTTGAAATTCCACATTTCAGCCAAAATCATACCAAACACTTGGATCACAAAGAGCACGCCTCAAAGATGACAACAGCATTTAAGTCTGTCCCAGAAATACTGAGATCAGGCCCCACTTCCATTAAATCTTGAAATCTTGCCATCTGATGGCAAGATGTTTGATGGCAAACACCCTCAAAAGCACCACACGTAAAAATAGCAATGAAACACAAACCCAACTCATGCAAGAGTCACTAAACCAGCATGGATCCCATCTCCATTCCCATCTCTTGCCCTCACCGTGAGAGGAACTCACCGTTCTTCCTGTCCGCGAAGGGCGGGGGCTGGAGCTTGGTGCCATCTCTCACTTCGCTGGCAGACTTTTCCTTGGGTGCCTTTTCCTCTTCATTCCCAGCTGGTGCACTCCTGTGGTCTGAGCGATCCTGTTTGATCACACCATTCATCACCGTGCCTGGAGGGACCGGTCCAGATTCCGGCTGCTCCACTTTGGGTGGTCAGGGAGAGGAGCAGACACCAAAGTGATCTCTGGAAGAGAAGAGGAACAGGTAAGGACAAATTCCCAAATCAGTCTGGGAAACAGTGGATGAAGAGTGGCATTTGTGAAGTGGTCAGACCACATACAACTAATTACTGACACTTTGCATAGGAAGACTGCTTATTCTCCCTGTCTGCTGGACACTTGACTATTTTACAATTTCCACACATGGGCACAGAATATTTGCAGAAAGTCTGTCATCAAAACACACAGCCCTGGGGAACCCACACGAGAGAGCTCTTGAACTGTCAGAGATCCACGAATGAGAACAGTCTTCCTTTATATGACTCTGGTTTGCTGAGAAAACTGTGACAGGAATAATTCCACACAACCCGGAGGAGGCCGCTAATTGTGTGATACAGACAGCAAATGAAAAGAGCAAACATCAGTCAGCTTTTATACCAGGAAGTGTGCAAACTCTCTGCAAAGTAAAAATACATGTGCAAAATCTATTCTCTGACATCAAAGTTGTGATTAGCACCCACCAGAGCTAAAGGCTTTATGAAGAATTCAACCACGTTTGGTACAAAATGCTGAGAGTTTCTGAAGAACAGAGGAGTTGTTTGTTTACCACATTGTTCCACTCCAAGGTTGATGTGGGGTTTGTGGTCAAAATACATCACAAAAACTCTTAAGAAGTTCTGCAAATTCAGGTTGTGCTTCTACAGATCTTTGGGCAGGGAGGTGCCTGATGACACTCCCATCTCACCAGAAATATGGATGGAAAGGACTCAGCTTACACCAAACATGTTTGTGGGATGCAGGCCCATGGCCCAGGAGGGGCTGTGATACTGAGCACATCAGAGGAAAGCTCCAAGGACCGTTTCAACAGATCATTGTCTGACAAATCTCCAGATGCTGAGTGAAAGTGAATGCCTATAGGAATCAGCACCAGCTCCTAATGAGTCCCATCAGGAAAGAGCTGAGGAGAGCTAAAAAAGGTCATTTGTACAGAACAAGAATAGAAAAGTGTAAGATTGATTCAGTGATAAAATCTGATTTAATATGAAAAAGTTACCAATTTACTGTATAAGGAAGTAGGAGCAGTGCATTGCACATGATACCATCTCCACCACACCGTGTGAGCCAGGACCCTCACACCCCTCTCCTCGCCCTGCACCAGCAGGGATTTTGCCATCTGCTTTCTCATCCACCTCACTGTCAGCCCCACCTGCTCCAGCCTTTCCTGTCCCACGGGCTGCAGCTCAGCTCCTGTGTCCATCTGTCCTGCCTCACGCTGAGTTTCACTGCTGGCACATGTCACACAGGGTGCCCATGGGGAAGGAGGTGCCAGAAGTGCCTGTGTCACTTTATCCCTTTGCAGGGACCACAAGGCTGTGCCCAGGAGCATCTCCTGCTACAGTCTGTGTTTGTACCCTGGCCTCAGAAACACAACGCAGGCCCAGCCCTTGCCACCAGACCGTCCCTTCTGCTGTGTGCTTCACAGCCCCCTCCTCACTCGCACCCTTTCCTCATCTCCTGCGCCCAGCTATTCCTGCCGAAGCCTGACGTGCTGCCACTGCCCATGGAAACAGCCCTGCAGGCACCCAGACAGGCCAGGCCTGCACTGTGCTGCCTCTTTGAACAGACATTTTCTTCTGCCACGGCTGCTTTAGCATTTTAGCTCCCTGGAGCAGCTCGGAGTCTCCTCTCCAGCGGTGTGACTGCTGTGCAGTGCCCCATCCCCACTGTGATGATCCACCCACTTCTGGCTCTAGGGCTGCAGACCCACTTTGAGACAAGCAGCTTGAGCCCCTGAACTCTTTATTTAATTCATGACTAGCGTGGAACATTTGATAAGTGTTTACATTGCTGTTTTAAAAGGAACATTTTTTTTTAACTTCTTGAAGTTGCTGATAGGATGCATCTTTCTAGTAAGAACAGAGGGTGATGACAGGACAATCCAGCAAACTGCATCTGCTCACAAAAATGAGACTTTATTCAACCGAACACTAAATCTTTGATAAATTAGTCAGGGCTTTGGTGACGTACATGTTGAACCAATATGACAGTTTTATATGGATTATGATTATTAATGTTTTTCAAAAATAGAGAGCGTGAGCCAGACATCCAGTGTCGGAGCTGCAAGACCACCAGCCGAGGCAAAAGTCTTTCAGGAAGGTTTCTTGCAGGCTCTGTGCACAATCTCTTTTTACACTCAGAGCATATGCAACATTTTAATTTGCACTGAGTGTGCCGGGGTCCTTATGTCTGAGCCAGGAGGTCACGCTGCGACCCCGCAGACACAGGCTTCACAACACACTCAAGCACCACTGGCTCAGTGGTGTTTTCTTTCTGGAGTGAAATTTGGCCTCAAAACATTCCACACTGTTCCCTCGTTTAGGCTGAGCTGATTGTATTTACAGAGCTTAGACACTCCTTTGAGCCTCGGAGCACATCTCCCATCAACTGCTGCTGCCAACACATCAATTGCGAGGCTGTGCACGGTACAGGTCGTGTTCCATCTCTCCCTGCCTGTAAATTTTAAATTCATCAAGCTGGACAGCATGGTACATGGTGGTGACTTCCTCCCGAGATGCTGGAGATCCTCTGGAGGAGATGCCTGGTTTGGAAGGAGCAGCCTCTTTGCTTTCTGCCCGGGAAGCAGTGCAGCATGGACGAGGCTCAGACTCGCTTCCCCCGGTCGTGCTTGCTCACCAAGGCTCAGGTGGGACTTGGATGGTTCTACCAAACACGTGAAGTTTAACAAATGCCAAGTTGCAGTGGGATGGGGCAGTGCTGGAAGTATGGACAGACTGGGGAAGGAGAGGCTGGAGAGCAGTGCCACGGAAAGGGACCTGGGGGTGCTGCTCCATGGCCAGTTGGATCTGAGCCAGCAGTGCCCTGGCAGCCAGGAGGGACATCCCTGTCCTGGGGGGCATCAGGCCCAGCATGGCCAGCCAGGGGAGGGAGGGGATTGTCCCACTCTGCTCTGGGCTGGGGTGGCCTCACTTCCAGTCCCGGGGCAGTTTTGGGTGCCACGATCCAAGAAAGACCTAAAGCTTTGAGAGAGCATCTGAATGAGGGACACAAAGATGGGCAAGGGCGTTGAGGGGCGTTGAGGAGTGCCTGAGGGCACTGGGGTTGTTCAGCTGGAGCAGAGGACACTGAGGTCAGACCTCCCTGGGGGCTGCAGCTCCTCCTGAGGGGCAGCTCCAATCTCTGCTCCCTGGGACAGGGACAGGACACAAGGGAGTGGCACCCTTGGATGCTGCCTGGCTCCCACTGCTCCCTCCTGAGGAGGTAATGAAGCAGCACAGCTGGACAGGTTGCCCCTCACCCTGTACCATGTACCCCCATGTCCCCTTACCCTGCTCCCCCATCCCCCAGGCAGCCAGTGCAGTGCCCACAGACACCACAGACTGTTTGGAGCCTGTCCTGCTAGAGAAAATAATTGGATAATTCTAAAATATTTTTATTTTTTAATGTTTTTTACTTTTTCTTAGGAAAAGTGAACTGAACCATTGAAATTAAAAATTATTTTTAGAAGTGGGGAAAAACTTATCTCCCTGAGAAACAGTTTTGGCTTCAGCAGCTCATCTTCCAGGAAACTAATTTTTTTGGCTGGAAAACTCCTAAACTGAAACATTCATTGTCCAGGTCTCAGCAATCCCCTTCACACCTCAGGTCTTCACATGCCAAGCAAGTTCCTGGATCAAGTTTTTTTTTAAGTTTCCAGGAGTGGGCTTCCTGCCAAAGTGTGTACCAGAAACACCAGAGCTAGGATGTGCCACTCAGTGGAGCTAAACGAACATCTCTTGAGCCCTCCTCTGGGATCCAGCACAGGGACAGACACAGGGATGACTCTGCTTCCTCTGCTCAGTGCCACCGCTGTCCCACAAATGCACCTCAGCAACCCAAAAAGGGAAAGGAAAATGGGAGATGGAGCACCTCTGTGTGACATGAAGCAGAGCTCCAGGGCTGAGCGCAGGGACTGAGCAGAGGCCTCCAGCACCCCCTGAGATATCCCTGTTCAGATGCAGAGCCTACAGCAGCTGGACCCGAGGCATCTCTGCAGGACTGAGAGTCCTGGCTCCTGCCTGTAGCCTGTGCAGGACTGGACACAGCACCTCGAGGTGCACTTGGCCTCTAACATCTGGAAATGTCTTTAGAAATGACACTTCCATGAGGTCCTGCTTGGGTTCCTGTGATGCAGCTTTGATGGTCTGCACAGTTCTTCCCTGCCCAGCATGGGACGTGAATCTCACCTCACCTTCCACCATCTCACCTTTCTCCTGTGCCACTCCTGTGCGCACCCAGGTGGGAATGAGCAGAGTAAACTGTCAGTAATTACACTTCCTCATAGGCTGGATTCACCAAATCTGCCCCCCTTTTGCTGTTTGCTCTACTGGAGGTTGAAGTAGAAGTAAATACATTTAGCTCTGATGCACGTGCAGCATCTCTTAAGCAATCGTGACCCATCATAAAACTTTAAATACACAAAGAGAAAAACCAGGACAGAGATGTTCAGAGATGCAGTTCAGCCTTATCAAATTCTTCACATGTTTGTTGTGGTGTGTTTGTATTCCTGGGCTTCTGCCTGCAGGAATGTTGCTGATAAAACCATCTCACTAAACACGGACTTGGTGTGTTTTAGCTGGTGTTTACAGTGCCCAGGCAGTAAGAGTAGCTCTGGATTCCTGGGGGCAAATATCCCATGAACATGTGCACCGGTTTGTTGCAAACCCTGATCAAGTCCTGCTGTGCTCAAGGTCTGCAGGAATCCTGTCTGGTCCTCCTTAGAGCCGTGTCGGGTTTGGCAAGGCAGAAGGCAACTCTGACCACTTGCCCCTACCCCCAGAACAAGAGGCCTTTTCTCCTCGGAGACCTCCCTGGGCTGCCAGGGCATGCACCACTGCTATTATCTCATGGGTTGCCTTGCAGGCCACGTCCCTGTTGGACGATTCCCCTCTCTGAACTCCCTCCTGCCTCCTCAGGGATGCAGAAAGCCCCATCCCGTGACGGCGCTGAGGGCAATGGAGCCCGCAGGCCATTTCCCACAGATCTGCACATTCCTCCCATGCCCTGGAGAAGTGACCTGCTCACCACTTCAGCTCCAAGAGAGGAGCTGCAGGGCGGCGGGAACGCCTGGATCCACTGAGCTTTCCCAGTGAGCAGGAAACAAACCAAGGCAACCTGCCACAATCCTGGATCCCCCCTTCAACGACAAGTTATCCTGTGCAGCTTCTTGTGCAAGCCCTCTGTGGGGTCAGTGCCGAGACACAGCGAACAGAGCTGTGTGAGCCGTAAAACCTTCACTTGAGGCAAACCCGCACTGTGTTTGGTCACAGTGTGATCCCCACGCTCAGTGAGCTTCTCCAGCCGTTTGCACCCCCAGGCGTTTTAGGATGGAATCTCTGTCCCAGCCTCCAAATTCTCAGCCCTGATATCTGCTCCAAGCTGCCCACACGCCGTGTTGCCTCAGACAGCAATGAAGAGCCCACTGATGGGAAGTGGCAGCTGTCTTCATCCGGGACAGCTCCTGGCCTCCAGCCTGGGCTGGATGATGAGGGGTAGGGGCTGCTCTCAGGGGAGAAGCTCAGCTCTGGCCTCAGCCCCCTCCCATTGAGCTGTTTTGAAAAGGAGTGATTTCTCCTTCGGTTTTTTCATAGCAAGAAGATTTAGGTGGTCTCTAATAGTAGAGAGTGTAGCATTAGCTGAGACACAGTTCCACTTCTAGGGATTGTTCTAGGGTGTTCAACCCTGTTCAGCCCCAGCTTTGTTTGAAGCTTCTTCTCTCCCAGAAACTTGGAAAAAGATTATTTCTTTGCTCCAAAGAGTATTTAACACAGCCCTGGCCACCTTACAGCCAGCAAAGCCCTCCTCCACATCACACACTGCAACAGAAAGTGCTCATTGTTGTCACTGGGAGTAAAAATCTGAGCTCCTGTACATCATGTCATCCAAGAGAGCCGGGAATTTTGGAAAATATCTTTGCAAATGACTGGTCAGCACCATACTCAGGGGTCTCACCGAGCCAGCACTCCCTGTGCTGGCAGGCAGAGGAGATGTGGAGAGACAGAGTGGAGAGGGGACCCCCTTTTACACCCATCGCCCTCAAATGTTGGTGCCTTCTCTTATGGCACCACTGCTCCTTGGGACAGGCTCTGTGCTGGCACAGAGGCAGCCCCAGCTCCTGGCACGGCCCAGGGGGAGCAGAGCCATGCACGGTGTGACTGATGGATGGTGGTGTAGGGGATGGATGGGCACGATAACGCCGGGACACCGCGCCGTGCTCCAGACACACAGCAAAAGCTCTGGAGGGAGAGGGGGAGAAACAAACTCATCCACAGAGGGTGAAAATGAAAGCTTTGAGACAAGGAGCAGAGCCTGACCGGGCAGAGAGGCTGCAGGAACCATGGGAGTAAAATTTTACTTCTGGATGCCAAAGACAGAGGAGAAGCCATCGTGCTGACGTGAGGCAGCCTGAGCACTCCGGCTGCCTCAGCTCCTGCTTTTGTACAGCCCTTATCCAGGGCTGGTCATGGCAACAACACTGAAGGCACGAACGGCAGAGCCAGGGCATGGACTTCAGCTTTCCCACATGCTTCATGCTGCCTAAAGCCCCGCAACACAACTCTGTGAGGACTCCAGCACTGTCCCCAGTGCCCTGTGCTTAGCCTGACTCCTGTGCCAGTCCCTTGCCACTACAGGCAGCCCATTCACCACCTCTTTCCACTCTGAGACAGAGGTGGAACACCCGGAAGGCCAAAGCTATGACCCTACTCCCTACAGCCCCAGGAATGCAGCACAGTGGATGGAGAAGGTGGGTTGGGGGCTGAGCCATGGCACAAACCTCCACAGTCTCCCACAGGTTTGTCCTGCCCATGGGCCTGCCCTGGGCTACCAGCACATCAAGTTTTGTCAGCTGGGGCTGTGGTTTCTGCATTTGGCTCAAGATTAAGGGAATCTACAAGAAAGATGGAGAGAGACTGTTTACAGGAGCCTGGAGGGACAGGACAAGGGGGAAGGGCTTCAAATTGACAGAGAGTAGGGTTAGATCAGATAATAGGGAAAAATTCTTCCCTGTGGGGTTGGTGAGGCCCTGGCACAGGTTGTCCAGGCTGCCTCATCCCTGGAAGTGTCCAAGGCCAGGTTGGATGGGGCTTGGAGCAACCTGGGATAGTGGAAGGTGTCCCTGCCCTTGGAAGGGGGTGGAAATAGATGGGCTTTAAGGTCCCTTCCAACACAAACCATTCTGTGATTATATTATTCTATGATTAGAGGTATTTAAGGATTGCAGTTCGTGGGCTACCTGGCGTTTGCCACCAGGTAATTATTGTCCTTAGGTAATTGTCCCAGGTAATTGTCCTTAGCCCTGCTCTTGTGCCCAGGGTTATTTCTGTGATGAAACAGTCTGCTAAAAATACGGCTAGAACTTAACTGGACAACACATGCAGATAGTTCTGAGTTAGATAAAACATCTCCTTATGAATCTGGGCCATACTTGTAGTTTTTAAAGTAATCTTAAAATAAACTTAAAAATCTTAAAATAAGCAGTAATGTTCTAAGTATGCTGAAAAGGCTCAAAAAGTGGTTATCAGCCTCAGATTTGTTCTGTTTGCAGAACTGCTTTCAGGCTAATCTGGTGGTTTTTCCAGGTCTGACTCATGACTGCTGCGTGCTGGGGTTGGTGGGGCTTGGATCACACCAGGTGCAGGGCCCCGCACACCTGGGGACAGCCCTCTTCCAGCAGCCGGGGCAGAATGAAGCTTCTGAGAGAAATTGCACTTTTTTTCTGAACTATGATTTGATTTAATTCTGTTTAATTTATAAACGCTTAACAATGATCTGTTTCTGCTGGTGGCGGTGCCACCTGGGCTGGTTACAAAGCACAAACCATGCTCCTAGTTCAAAGGAACTGCATTGTTTTCACAATTTGGTTTAAATCCAGCCCCAACCAAAAACTTGTGGTTTTCAACTTTTCCAGGGGAGTGGGAATCCCTGGTCTCTGGAAGCGACCCTGGTACTCAATGTTCCTGCATGTGGATTGTGGCTCTGTGGTCAGCAGACAGGTTGAGCTGTTGCTGGTCACCCCAAAGGCTCGTCTGGTTACTCTTGCACCCCTACCAGCAGCTGCTGCAGGAGAACATTGGCTTCTCTTGTAGGTCATGTTGATGTCCTCGGTTATGGCTGAAGCATTAAACTGTATCCTAATTTTGCAGCATTTGTGGTTATGCCTGATCTTTGTCTCCCTTATTTTGTAACATTTTAGAAATGCAATAAGCAAAATCTTTCTAAAAGAGAGAAAACATGGCAGAGATTTGAAATGGAAAATGAGCACAAACTGGACCCATGCCTCTTCATTAGATGCCAGAGGAGGGGAAGGAACGAACGGCACAAGGACAAACACTATTAATAAAGTGATGAGGGCGGGTCTCGAATGAGAGAGGAGCTGGAGGCAGGACCAGCTCTCCGGCCTCGGACGGTCCTGCTGCCCAGCACGGGGGCCTCGCCAGCTTGAGTTGGCAGAGGGAGGGTTCAGCGGGTGGGAAAGGCCACAGACTGACCCAGCAGGGCTTTGGGAAAGGTCCCAGACTGCTGGCAGAGGACTCGTGCCCGCGGGTTGTGTTCCTGCTGCAGCAGGGACTGAGCTGAGCCAGACTATGGAGCAGTGCTAAGGGTGGGCTGTGTGGTGCCGTGTCACCTCTCCAGCCCAGTGCCTGTAGGTCTGAACCCTGAATAACAACATATCTGGTGACAGGGGGCATGTCCAACTCTGCATTTCAGGCTGGTGACCTAGAGCCTCTCTTCCTTTGGCTACCCCAGAGAGCAAGTGGCCAGGAAAGGAAGAGCAGCTGCTGCTCTCTCTAGAACCTGTCACCCCCGTGCTCAGAGTCCAGTGAAACTGTTCCTGGCCAGACCTCTGTCTCTTGCCCTCGACTGCTGACACGGGCAGCAGCTGGACAGGGCAAAATAGCCCGGGTGAGAAGTGGGGGAGACCAAGGTAGAGGTTTGTTGTGTATCCTGTGCCACCCACTGCCACAGCACACATTAACAGAGCTGCCAGGTAAGGACTCCTAATAGGAAACCCTCTGAGAGAAACCAGTGCACAGCCTGTCTGCTTGTGTCCACTGATGATGGCAAAATACACTTTAATGTGGAGAAGACTCAATAGAAAGTGCCTACAGCTGCATGGCAGGTCCAAAGGGAAGGAGAAGGGACAATGCACAGTTCAGCCTTTAAATCTGCTCCACAGCACTTTGCTTCAGAGCCATTCGTTCTCCACTAAGCCCACAGAGGCCAGCAGTGCTGGGAGCAGGATTTTGACTGCAGGACTGGACCTGTGCTGTGAGGAGATTCCCTCTCCAGTGTCTGTGCCTCCGAGCTGGATCAGCACTGAGCCCTGCAGAGTTCTCCAGAGCAGTCCATTTTCTAAAAGATGCCTTGCTGCAACTACCCTCACCATCCTCACAGGGAGGAATTTCTTCCTAATATCCAATCTAAACCTACTCTCTGTCAGTTTAAGGCCATTTCTCCTCGTCCTGTCACTCCAGGCCCTTGCAAATAGTTTCTCTCCATCTCTCTTGCAGGTCCCTTCAGACACTGGAAGGCCACAATTAGGTCACCCCAAAGCTTCTCTTCTCCAGGCTGAACAACCCCAACTGTCTCAGCCTTTTCTCTCGGAGACCAAAGGATTTCAACATCCATCTGTTCTCCTTGCACCCACAGGACTTCTAAAAGTGAAACTCCTGGGTGAATCCAGGTGAACACCTACTTCATCCCATAAAAGAAGAAAAAAATGCGGGTGGTCCTGACAGTCCAGCCAAGAGCAAAAGGCTCCAAGCCCAAGAAACATCTTACTGTGGGAAGGTGCCTCACACAGGAGTGCTCGGACATGACAGCAGCAGTGCAGCACATCCAGATCCCATCTCTAGCCAAAATACTATCAAAGAAAGCAGGCTCCCCTCTCCATCCCAAAAGCCAAGGCTGCACCAGGAGGAAAGAAAAAGTGTGATTCCTTTAGGCAACTCAGAGCTTGAGATGATAAACCACAGTGCAATAAAGAATATCAAGAACTGAAGAACTGCTCTTTTTTAAAGCCCGCTCCAGAAATACAAACACATGAAACATTCAAGGCCCATTATCCCATGACTTAATTTTTCACTCTAGGATCATTTCTGTCATGTCATGAAATCCCTTCCATTAACTTATCAAGTTCCATCTACAAACAACCTAGGCTCCTTGCCCCTACTTTCCGGTTTGGAAGGCTGGTCAAGAACATCACTCTCCCACTGGCTAGAAATTTTAATATATCCTGCAGTGTAAATTTATCTGCAAAATCACCCCGACTCAAAGCACCAGACCTGTGCCCAAAAAGGGCCATGTTTAGGTAAGTACAGGTGGGGTTATTGCGAGAGGCAAGGCTTGGCATTAACTGGGACTCCCGGTACAGTTGCAAATCTCACGACTGGTTCCTTTTATTTCACTGACCATGAGCCACAACTTTCTGAAACACCCAAGAAATCATTTCCCTGGCTGTGTGGGCAACGATCAGGGGACAGAGTAAAGCTGCGCAGGAGTTTCAGATCTCTTTCTTCCTGAGCAACATTGATGACAGAAAGAGAAAATAATTATTACCTCACAGTTGTAGAAGGACAGATACCCAGTATCCAGATTCCTGGTGGAATATCCTTTCTGGAGGAGCTCAGCCTGGCTTGGAAAGGACACACAGGACAGGATGTGGTGAAGTGTCTCCACTGCTGGTTTTGCTGTATCCTGGCAAGACTGATGCAGTGTTTAGGGGTGAGGGAGGAAATCTCCCTGGTCTCCTCAAATTCCCCAGAAGTTCACCAGCCATGGCTTTCTCTGAGGCAACAGAGAATATACCAACTATATCAATGGTCCTCATCCCCACACCACAACTCACATCAGTATATTTCACCTTCACATATTTCACCTTCCCTAACCACGACCAAGTGGGATCTCAGCACCAAAGACATCTGTAGTGCAGCCAGGTTCAGCGAGAGAGAGGGGTGAGAGAATGGGTGGCTCAGAGCTCTGGATGTGCTGAGAGAACCGGAATGAAGAGTTAGAAGGTGAGTGGTCCAAATGGCTTTCATGGTGCCTCACACCTCAGAACTATTTTAAGGCACCTGGATAAAGGTGACTTGAGTGGTCTTGGATTGTCAGTACATTTCTAAGGACTTTTTTCCTCACTGAAAGCTGATAAAAGGCTGTTATTGAATAAGAGTATTTAGAAATAAGGAGCATAACTTGGGTTTGCTTTAATGAAGGAAAAAGGCAGGAAAATGTGCTAGGGCTTGTGCTGGTCAATGTGATGATTGAGATAGACAGAGAAATTTTCCTACGAATGTCCAATTACTCATTGACAGGTTGGACAGGGCTTGGAGCCATTTGGTGTAGTGGAAGAGGGGTAGAATGAGATGATCTTTAAGGTTCCTTCCAACCCAAACCATTCTGTGGTTCCATGATTCCATGGCAAAAATGCCTCATATGGAAAGCTACAGAAGGATATTCTGATACTGAGTGGATGCGTGATAAAAATGCAAATGAAAAGCAGTGTCTGTGGGGAAAAACAGTCCACAGAGAAGACCAACAACAATGACCAAAAGAGGGGTGAAATGGGCTGGGCTCCTTAGTTTGGAAGGAGAAGGCTGGGGCAGGAAAGCTCAGTCTGAAGGACTGCCCAGTCAGGAATGGTCCAAACAGCATCGATGAGAAATGATTGCTCACTACAGGAACTAGGGAGAACCAAGGGAGTGCTTGAGCATGAGATTTAAAAAAGACAAAAGCAGAGATTTTCTCACCCCCTTCACAGTTGCACTGTGGAGCTCTCTGCTGCAGGATGCTGCAGATGCCAAAGGGTTGGATGGTCCCAAAGGCATTCAGATACATTCAGGGAAGAATTTCAAGGTATTAAACATGGAGATGCTCAGCCTGGTTCAAGGAGGCTCTGAGGCACCGAAACAGACTCAGGGTGAGAAGGGTCCCTGAGCATTCCAGGCTCTCCTCCAGCCATGTTCCTGTGGTTGGAACCAGGTGCTCAACCAGGCTGAGGTGCCTTTTGACCCCAGTGAAACCATTGTCATAGTCCCTGTCTCGTACAAATCAATGTGACAGCGTCTCCAGCCTGGTGTGGAGAGGAGGCAGGGAGGAGGAACACGGACGGTTTAGGAAAGGATGGAGATTTATGGCAAGGGCTCTCAAGGCCTGGCCGAGACTCACTGTGCCCACCAAATGCTCCCAAGGCTGTGAGGAGCTCTGTGGCCCCACTGCAGGTCCCTGCTGCCAAAGGACATTCCTCAGAGCTACTCGCTAAATAATGGAATCTAAATTTCTGCCTTCTTGTGGCAAAGTTAAAAAAAACAATAACATTAACCAAATTATACCCTGGTCTAAACAAAAGAGGGCCAGGGCTGCCAATTTCACAATTATCCCAAATGGGTCTTAATATGACACAGATAAATACTTTCCAATTATCCAATGGAACAAGACTGCCCTGGGGGAAATGGAGAACAATAAATTACAGGGGCCAGAGACCCAGGGGATTCAGAATTCACACTCCATCACTCCTGCTGCGGTCCACACATGGCAGGGGAGGGAGGCAGCAGGGTGAGAGCCCATCCTTACCCATCCCTGGGTGCTGCTGGTGGGACTGGTGTTCTGGCAATGGGACAAGGGGGTCAGTGAGGGTGTTGAAGCTTCTGCTGACAAGGAAGCTGAGGGTGGGCTCAGGGCCAGCGACTGACTGCCGGCTACCATGACTGGCACTGCTGTCCTCGCCAGCAGGGCTGCAGGGGCAGGGTGATCTCTGTCCTGGTGCTCACAGACCTGAGCGAGCTGCCTGGGGCCATGGCAGGTGCTGGTGCTGGTGCTCCAGGTGTCACGCTCACCTCACTGCCCACAGCAGCCAGACTGGGTGAAAGCACAGCTCTGGGTTTGGGGTGGGGTAGCCCCAGGAGAGGGGGACACAGGTGCTGCTTGTGCCCAGGCAGCTCTGTGCTGAGCAGCATCCTCGGATGGCTCTCAGCAAGGTGTGCTTGCCTGTGCTTTGGCCCTCACTAATGCAGCATTGTTTGTGGTATTTTGTCTTCAAAGATGGTAGCTCAGTCCTTCACCACCCCAGGCTGGCTGAACTCACAATCTGAACTGGTCTGCGAGGGAACTGTGGGTTTCCCACATGCATGCACCTCCTGGGAGTGCAAAGCTGAGCTGTTTCCCAGGAAGTTGTGTCCCTGCCGTGGGCAGCAGCACGGGGCAGGCTGAGCCCTGGGAGGGGAGCAAAGCCCACACTGAGCTGAGACGGCAGCTCACTGCCCTGTGCTGCTCCAGGGGTGCTGAGACCCTTCCCCTCCTGCCATCCCTCTGCCCATTCAAAAGGGCTCAAGGATCCACCTGCAGCCTCAAGCTCCAGGTCTGGCTATCCCCAAACCTCCCGCCTCACCTTCCAGGGAGCCGAGGTGCTAAGTGCTGTAACCACTGACAGTATGGCATAGGGGAGGATGTGGGCATTGGTTACCCTAGAAACTCACAGGGGGGTGATTTTCTGATTCATATCAGGAAACTCACAGAGGGGTGATTTTCTGATTTATATCAGACCCAGAACCAATGCTTTAAAATTACACACAGGCTTGTTGTTCTGGCAGAGTAACCAAAAGCAGATGCTGAATGGAGCAGCCAGCAAGAAGCATCAGAACTCCCCGTGGGTGCTCACAGCCCAGCCACACAAACAACTGTCCTGAAGAGGGATTTCCTTCCTACTGAGAGCACCCTGCCATGTTCAGAGGCAGCCAGCCTGGGCTGTCATAAGCCCTGTTGCCTCCTGCAGCCTCGCCCTCTCCTGTCCCCTCTTTCAGGGTCCCTTTGTCCCTTCAGACTGACCCGGTGAAAGCACATCCTGCATCCTCCCCGATGCTCTGCAGGCCTTTCCTCCCCTGGCTGCGGTGGGCTTGGTGCAGATGGAGCTTTGTGGGGGACAGTGGTGCTCCACAGCCAGGGGTTCCCAGGCACAAGCTCAGAGGGGGACACAAAGGCCACCAGGGTGTGCTCGGTTGTTATTTGCCACCCATGTTCTCCCCCAGGCCTGTATCTCCTCCCTGGCAGCAATCACCTGCCTTTCACAGGTGAGCTGAGCCCAGCACTGTCCCACCATCATTTTGCAAACCCCACTGTCTGTCTGCAAGGGGAAGCTCTGCAAGGCAGCTCCAGGTACTGCCATCAGCTCCAGGGGTGTGCACATGGCTCATCCCACTCCCTGTTCAGCTGAACGCCCTCAACCAGCTGAAAACTCCTACAGGAAAATCCACCATCCCAAACCCCTCCATGCCAGCTCTGCACCAGCTCAGAGCACCCACGGCCTCTTCCAAACACATGGACAGCTGGTGAGTTATGGACAGGGAGGCACAACCTTCCCGAATCTTCCTGTCATCTTCCTGTCCAGCCTTTCTTTCTCTGGGACAATCTGCATGTCACTGCACGGCAAAGCCAGGCTGGTACAAAAGCCCAGGATGGGCTTTTCCCATGTCCTAACCTCACCCCAGCAGAGGCTTTGGCTGCTGTTCTGAGGCCCAGGGTCTTGGGAGAAATACGAGAAGAGTCAAGGGCAAGCTGGGACTGGTGGGCACTACCCCGGGGGACCCTCTTGCATTACTCAGTGCCTCCCAAGAACCATGTATGTCCTTCTCAGGGCAAGTTTCTCCCTTGCCAGAAGTGGAACTAGGGTTGGACACAGAGAACTGAAGTGTGGGGTACACAGGGGTGAGCAGGGCTGAGAGGAGCACATGGTCCTCTGCAACATCCCAAATCCTTCTGAGCCAGAACCTGTGATGGACCTCTGAAGTCCCCAGCCTCTAGTTCATGTTGTCTTGGCAATCCTGTGATCCTTGATCTTAGGTAAGACCCACACATGGCTCCTGACCCCAAGGAGCTCAGCAACATGCTGCAGGGTGAAGCAGGGAATGGTGGTGGGAGAGGCAGTGGTGCTAGTGCTGCACTGGGAGACTGAAAAGGCAAGGGAAGGAAGAAGGCAATAAATAAAAGAGAATAATTCATCCCTCTGGTCACCACCTCACACAGTCCCTCAGCTGGAGAAGAAGCCGGACACCCTTTACTGATGCCGGCTGAACCTCTGCCTCCAAAGATGCTGCTCTGTGCTGCCGCCACCTGCACCCGGCCCCAGGTGTGTCAGAGCTACCTGTGCTGGAGCAGGAGCTGCTGAGCTTCTCTCCCTGACAGCAGCAGCCTTTGTGCCACCTCGAGCTGGTTTCCAACCAGAACCAGGGACAGATAGTGAGGGACGAGCTTGGGACTGCTCAGTGGAAACTCCATTGATTACTCTGTGCGGTACCTTCCCGACATCATGAACACCTCAGCCCCTAGGGAAAATCTGGGTTCTATCAGCTCTTATAAGCAAGTGTTTCGAAAGGTTTACAGAAAAGTAAAGTAAACAGAGCTCTGAGTAACAAAAGAGCCCCGTTTATGCATTCTTTGATTCACTGTAAAGGATGGTGTAAACTGACTTTTTAACCAAGCATTAGGCAAGATTTGGGTCCCCGCCATTATATAATAAACAGTGACATGGCTATATTAAAATATTTACTTAATGCACTGAAGTGACTTATAGTATGAGTGGCTACTCAATAGGATGGCCTAAGTGTTAAGGCGTCAGGTGCCATCGCCTGTATAAATATTCTGTGTGCACTTGTTTATAGGAAAACCCCATCTGGATTTGGCTAAAACAGCAGACACCCTGCTGACCCCAGTTTTTGCTATTGGAAAATATAACACAAGTGTTCACTCATCTAGAATAACAGCGGCGGTTAAGTGCCATCTGACAGACAGAAGGGTATTGGCTTTTCTCAATAGACAGCAGGCTTGGTGCTGTGAAGGGCTTCACAGCAGCAGCTCCCCAAGATTTACAGCATCCTGTGGACGAGCAGAAGAAGGCTCTGCCTCCCCTCTCGCAGCCCTCGGCAGACAGGGGACATCAGGATGCCTGGGCACGCACAAAAAGGCTCAGACACCCCCAAGTCCTGCTGAAACAGAGGTGGGCTGTGCCACTCTGAGAGCTGACAAAGGGTCAGGGCCCCTTCTCCATCCATCTGGCTGCTCTGAAATGTGAAGCAGCTCCCACCCACCTGTGGTGTCCCCCTGGTTGTGTTCCCCCAGCGCAGGAACCGTTCGGTGCCCTAAAGCAGCTGTGTGTCCATAGCCTGGTGCCACCTCCTCAGCTGCCATTGGGGAGCCTGGGACTCTGCCAGGAGTTTTCTTAGGTCCTTGCAGGCAGGCAAGGAGTAAAGAGGCATGGTAATCCCCTCACAGGATGGGATGGGGAGGTGCCTACTCCCAGCTGCTGTCTCTCCCAGCTTCTCTCCCCACACAAGGCCCTGAACCAAGCAAGCTCTGCTCTCCACTGAGGCTGTTCCTTCCATGCTGCACTACACATGTACACAGGCACAGCTGACACTGCTCATCCTGTGAGCCACTTTCTACATCCAGTTCCTTCCAAGTTCAGCTTTTTTTGAAGCGGATGACATGAATTACATTGGCTTGCCAGGTAAGGCCTCTTTAGGACCTGCCACAACAGCAACAGCGTTCTTCTCTTTCCCAGGTGAGATCATCCCTGACAAAGGCGAGAACTGCATCTCTTTCTCAGATACATCTTTTTCTCCCAGCCAGCCTACAATCAAATACCTACAAATCAGCTTGGCATCTTTCTCCTACTCGCTTCCAGAAGGTGGGCTCAGCTTAGAGGACAAAGGTTCTTCCCCCATAGGATCATGGGGCACTGAACAGGCTCCTCAGGGCAGTGATCACAGCACAAAACCTGCCAGAGCTGAAGGGGTGCTTGGACAAGGCTCTCAGAGACAGGGTGGGGTTGTTGGGGTGTCCTGTGAAGGGTCAGAAGCTGGAGTGGATGATCCCTGTAGGTCCCTCCCAGCTCAGGTCGTTATCTGACTGTGGGACTCTGTGAGATGCAGGAAAAAATGGCCTGTCCCAAGTCACCCCACTTGAACACGAGGCTGTGAAAATCTGACCTTCCCATCACATCTCATGACAGACACAATCTTGTCCCTGCCCTTGTTCTCAGGGAGAGCTGCCAGGAGCTGTGAGATGGCACCAGTAGCCCAAATGATCTAGACAAATTCAGCAGAATTTCAGCAGACCCAGCTGACATGAAAATAAGTGGATTTCACTTATGTAAGCACTCTCAAACTGATTCTTTTCTTATTCAATCCACATTTCTCCCCCTTTGTAGTTAGTTAATTGCATTAATCACTTCATTAAAGTTGATCACTCTAGGAGCAGCTGAAGCAGAGAAACACTGAATTTTTCAGCCCCACCATTCCCTCTGTTGTTGGCTTTTCCCAAGTGAGCAGCACTTGCTTTTGTTGACCTGCCTTGGACTACACCTGCCCAGCATCTTTTTTAACTAGGATGAAACTGCAGCTGGGCAACCTTGCACCTGACCTGAAGGAAGCAGGGAAAAGTCCTGGCGGAGTGCAGTGGGTGCACAAGGTGAGGGAGGGACTGTGGTGATGGGCAGGACCCTCTCACCCACCTCTCCCCATGGTCTGGGTGCTGCTCCTGTGGCTCTGCTCACCCTCACCAGATTGCAGAGGGCTGGAAGTCATAACAGTTTCCCAGGATCTGAGCCTGCAACTCTTCCGGGTTTGTTTTTCCCTTCTGTATCCACATCACCACTCCTTTTCTCTGACTCCCAGCCTGTAACTACACAAACCTGGGCAGTGTGATCACAGTCTCATCCTCACAACCCTTTTCCAGGGAGCTTCCCTACATCTGAGGTAGATGTGAAACCACTTCTCAGGAGGCTCCTCACAACTCCTGACCCTCCTGCCTCCTCCCAGGACCTCCTGCTGTCGAAGGTATTGGGGTGGAGTGTTCTCTGCTGCCTCCCTGATAGTGAAGTGCTCTTGGGTCCTGCAGCTGGTGAGGTTTTACAAAGGCAGGATGTTCTCAGCCTCTCCCACTCTCTGCTGGGTGGGCTGGTACAGCCAGGCTGTCACCCCAGGAAGGTTGTGATGTCCTGATGTGCAGGGAGCTCTCCCATCCCTTGGGGACAACAGGAATCCAGAGCATCTTCTCCCTGCTTGGACCTAAAGACACCCACTAAAGATGGGCCCTGGAGACGGAGTACTCCCAGCACACAGATGAGGTGAGTGTCAGGAGGGTGGGAAACAGAGACCTTGTGTGATATTTTGGTGCAGAACTCCAGCATTTCCATCACTACAGGCATCACACGGGACTGTCCAAGCTGAGTGTGGTGGCCTTGAGGCAAAGACTGAAGATCATGGAAGTGGTGGGAAAGGTTGAGACATGGGGAAGACTGACATATAAGGGAAGAGTCAACGTGACTGCTGCGGGCAGTGGAGCACAGCAAGCCCCTCATTAGTGCTGCCCTGTGCCTCCCGTGAGAGCCCTCCCTGGGAAGGGAGCACTGGAGCAATGATAGCACTGGCTGAAATGCTAAGAAAATATCCTAACAAGATTTTCTGCAAATATTTTTATGAAAATAAAAAACAGAAGCAGAAAGCAAGCATCTGCTAATAGTGCAGTTTCAGTGTTTAGGAGCAAATAGGATTTTTTTATTAGTGTTATTATTTCTTTTAGCAAGCTATCAGCTTAGCCAGGAATCAAATGTCAGGGTTAAGTTTTCCTAGAATTGCTAATATCTCAGCAAAATCAGCTCAGCTACTTCTAAACAGAAGAAGAGAGCAGCTGACACCTATCACCTGCTCACCTCTAGAAGCTGGAAGAGGAAACTGGTATTTGTCTGTGACCCTGGGGGACAAAGGGCCTCTTGCAGGTCACCTAAATGCCACCCACATCTGGGTAAGCTGCCAGCTGAAAATTGCTAGGCACGTGAAAACCTTTGTGCTGAAGCTGCTCTGGTGGAGCTGGGAATATGCTGCCATTTGCTGCTCTGGGCAAAGTGCAATCTATGCTGCCCTTTCCTGTCAGCGCTGCTGATTCTGTCCCAGACTCAAGCTGTGGGGACAGAGCAGGTCCCTCTCCCCTCTGCCAGTGCCATGTGCCACCAGAGCTTACCTCGTGGACAGTTGATGGCACAAGAGAGCCCTGTCTGTGCCAGGGAGCTCTAGAGGTGCCAAGGGGCAGCATCTTCTCTTCCCAGCAAGATCCCTTGTTCTTCTCATCCTCACCTGAGGGGACAGCCACCTTCATGCAGCCATACCCCAGCCCTTCACGTCTCTGTGCTCTGTTTGACCTGACTGCTATTCAGGAGGTCTCCTGCCTATCCCACCTCTCCTGTCAGAGTGGTGCGTAGGGGCAGAGCCCTGACAGATCTAGGGAAGGCCCTAGAGATCATCTAGCCATGTGCTGGCTGCCATCTCAGCCCTTTTCCTGCCGTGTGGGCAGACAGGCTGCCAGCTTCTGATGACAGATGTCTGCAGACAGCTCATCCCCACGGAAGGGAAGGGACACACCATCCCCTCCCATCCCTTATCCCACCTATTCACACCATGCTGTAACCCAGCACCACTCTGTGCTCAGGGTGTGGGTGAGACCAGCTGGAACAGACTCTTCCAGCCTCCAGTGCACTCACTGTGTTCCTGCTTTCCAGACCTGATGCTTCCCTTCTTCCTCTGCTCTGTCCTGAGAGTGGTGAGTGTCACACATCCCTGCCAGAGCCCTCCTGCCATGGCAGGGGCCCCTGTGCCTGCAGCAAGTCCCTCTGCATCACACAGAGTTTCCTCTGAGTCCCAGCAGCTGTGCCAGGAGCTGTCCCCGGGCTGAGCTGTGGCAAAGCCTGCAGGGTGTGCAGGACTGCAGCACAGCATGTCCAGGTGTGTTCCCAGTGCAATCTGCTGCTCAGCACGGGGCTGGTGCTGGCTTTCCTAGAAATGACAATGCCACGCAACACTCGGGAGGCTGCTGGGTTTTTTCACTCCCTCTGTGCCTGCAGAGAGGTGTTCCAGAACTGCAAGCACAGAGCAGTTGCTGCCTGCTCGTGTTTGAAGAGCATCATCCTGGCAGGGTTCCTGGCTCGTTCGCAGGGGAGGCAGTGGCTCGGAAGCAACAGCCCTGTGACTTCATAAAGCCCCTGCACAAAGCCTTCCTCCTAATTCCCATGGTGGCAGTGAGACTGGTTAGGCAGCTGCTAAAGGAACTGGTGGCTTTTGAGGAATGAGAATATGGACGAGTGGGGGTTTCGTTTCTCAAAGACAGAAAAAGCCAGTGAGGTGCAGCCTCTCTGTTGGAAACCTGCACACTCAGGAGTGCTTCCCCCTGTCCGTGCTGCCACGGAGGGCAGCCCCTCCTTCACAGCACTCCAGGACACAAAACTGTCCTCTCAGGCTTGACACAGTGAAGCTGCCATGGCAGGGGGGGCAAAGCCCCACCTTGGGGCTGTTCTGGGAGATGCTGGGGGTCTCACTGCACAGGGAGGGAGGGAGGCTCCAGCTTTCAAGTGCAGCCTCCTTCTGTGTGTGCAGGGACACAGAGGTGTGGGGGACACTGTGGGTGATGGCCCACAAAAGGCGAGCTCCAGTACTTATCTATGGCCTTCTGGCTGCCTTCTTCCTCTGATTCTGTGTTTCTGCACTGCTGGTGAAACACAAGATCCCAGGGTCCCTGTCACTGCTGTGAAGCTGTCAGTTTTGTTGTGAATTTTCAGCTTTTTGAGCCACTTACACCTCATGGGGTACAGAGAAGATTATGTGAACAGAGAGAGCCAGCTGCCCTTAAGCCTGCTAATTCTCCTCCTATAATTTTGGGAACAAGTCTGCAGTTAGCCAAGCATTAGTCAAAGCACTGGCTACATGCAAGGGGCTGAGCAGGAGACTTGTTCCATGACAAAGAACTAAGCAGTGGTGCCTTGTGTGCCCTCAGCACAGAGCCAGAGCATCAGGCATGGCCAGAGACACTGGACATCATCCCCTGGACTGCCCATCCACAGTGACCCCAACATTATGTTGGTTATTGACTTATTGCCCTTCTTCTGGGCAGTTTTTTACTCATCCTCTGGGTCTTCCAGCTCTGAGGTCCCAAGTGGCCTCATATCACCTTGTTTCCCTTTCTACCTCTCCACCAGCATCACTTGTTCTCAGACCAATCCTACCTGTTCCCCCCACCTGGATCCCAGTATTTCACTGTCGTCCCCACCTGGGCTGCTGAATCCATTTCCACCCCAGGATCCTTCTCGTGTGTTCTTCCTCTGCCCTCCAGAATCTGTGTGGTTTTCCAGGACTGCCACATCCAGAGCTGGGTCCTCTACCAAGCCTGTCCTCAGCTGGGCCCTCAGAGAACAACCCCACAGAGCAGAGCTGCAGCATGACCCGTGCAGACGAACGCTTGCAAGGTTTTAGGTGCTAAACTCCAGCTAGTTCCCATCGAGTCTGTGTGAACCAGGGCTTTTCAAACACTTTTAATGTTCCCAAATTTGGGCATCTTTTCTCTAGGATAGCAAGAGGCACATCTTGACATACACACCACCACCTCTGCCAAATGTCATGTGCTGCTCCACAGCCTGCATGTGCTGGAGCTTCTCAAAATGGAAGTTGTAAGAATTTCGGAAAAAATGGGAAAAATCAACTGGTTTTCTCTAATCTGCTTCTCTGATGCAACTTCACTGATTTCAGTGTGATGTTATAAACAAATCCAGAAGAAGACAGCTACACGGCACGAGGAGTCCTGGTCCTGGGCATTCATCAAAGTTATTGGCAAATGAAAAGAGGCCCTTGAGATGAGAAGTGTTGAGTGACTTGAACCACAAAGAATATTGCTCACTTGCTTGTCATTAACAACAGGCCACACTTCAATGTTGAATGTTAAATTTAAGCTGTAATTGCCCTGCAGTCACATTTGGTTTACTTCAGAGGTACCAGGAATTTTGAAAAGGGTGCTGCTGATGCCAAAATCCAGGACATTTTGTGTAAGATGAGATCAGAGGAATTAAAGCTGTCAAAACACGGTTGTCTAAAGTGCCATTGAGAGCACTGCCCAGATGAGCCCAGAGAGGCCTGCACCCAGAACTGTATTTGCCAGCCCTTTGCCCATCCTGTGATGATCCTTCTTTCCTGGAAGGCTTTTCCATCTTCCAGCTGGAGTTTGTCCTCATACTCAGAAAAACAAACGTGTGATTTTGACCAGGAACATCAGAGTACTTGGATTGTTCTTGGCACATGAAGGTTCTCCTAAGCACTCCCTGATGCACACTGAGATGTCCAAGCAGACCCACACCTACCCCAGTACCCTACTCCTACCCATTTCTCACTTGGTTTCCTTAAATGAGCCAGAACAGGGACATCACTAACAGGAAAAATTAAGAAAGGTGATCTCTGAGCTTAAACATCCACACTGCAGCTGGTGGACTGAACTATAATATTTAAAATTCGCTCTGTGAGGGTATATCACACACATCCTGTCTGAGACCTGAAATCCTCCGCTTCCATCCCAGCCTGTGAGACCCGACAGAGCGCACAGACCTACCTGGAGCGCTGTCAAAGGGCACGGGCTTGGATTTCTCATACATTTACAACGTGCAAATGTTTCAAGGGTCAAGAATTACTCAGCGACAGACACTAACTGCAGATCACAGACAGATTCAAGACAGTCACCACCTGGCCACGGTCAAATCATAGGAAGATGAAGGCAAAACTGTCCCATCTGTTCGATAATTAATTATTGACCTTTCCCGCGCCTGCAGCCCTGGAGCAATCCCTCTGCCTGCGCCACATAAACACCCTGATGGTCTGTGTAGACTGGGAGTGCTGCACCTTTCATTGCTGTTTAGCTCAGCCCGACATGCCATGTTTCAAAACGCTCCAGGCTTTGCTTCTCTGCACCAATCTGAACCTGTTTGAGCACAACTCAGCTTTTCCTGCTGCTCTCGGGGAGCCGCGGTGCTCTCTGCCCCACCGCCCCAGGCACCGCTGAGCCCTGCACCAGGGTCTGCTCTCCCCAGCCACTCTCTTGTTCAGCTCAATAATTCCCAGCAGCAGGGATTGCCACTTTGGAGCCACCTCATTCACAGCTAGGATGGGAGGATAATTTTTCAGCCAAGGACAGCACACACAGCATTGCCAAGATCCGTATCACACAAGCAAGGAAACTTAAGATATATTTCGTACTTACTGAAGTTTGTTGCTTCCCTCCTCCTTTCTCCTGTTTTCTTTCCTAACTTAGGTATTTTCACAGGGATCTTATGTTTTCCTGTCTAAATTTCATTTCTCCAGCCCTTCCAGTTCTCTCACCTTCCCGTGCCTCTGCTGTTAGTACCAGGCTGCTCCAGCTGGTTCTTGCACCATGTCCACTCGGCAGCACCTCCGAGCACTCTGGTTGGCGTTGCAGGAGTGGGGAAAGAACAGCCTGGGGATGGTCTCCCCCAACAAGCAGAGCTGGCCCCTGGGCCAGTGCAAGTGCCTGCACCAGATCACCTCCAACCTCCTGCCTGGAGGGTCAAAATGTGTTCTTCACCCTGAGGGGAAGGCTTGGAGCTGGGCAGGAGAAGCACCACAGCTTCCCCAGCAAACAGGGAAGAGCTGTGAAGGGGTCAGAGGGTGAAGATCACCCCCAAATCTGGTCCTACTGAGATAGAGGATTCCCTTAATCTGTTAATCCCTTCTCCAGTTCTGTGGTACTGTGGGGTCAATGCACACTCAACATGATAAAAGTACTGCAGGAACGAAACGCTAATAAATAACTTTTATATTCTTCATTTCTTCAGTTGTGACATATATAAAAGAGATAACACGGGCCCTCTGAGAATCCAGCCTCAACTCTTATCTTCTGTTTGAACCGTTAAGTGCCAGCTTGGTTATTACTCATGCTCTTGACATTGAAGTTTTTCCTTCAGCAGTAACTCTTGTGCTGAGGTTGCTGTGAGTAATCTCTGGGATTTAGGCAGCTACATGCTCAGGCAGACACTCACCAACACAGCTGAGCCCCGATGCCTGCTCCCTTCTGCCTCTGCTAAGCCCCAGCAGAGCTGACTTTGACCATTCCCTCTTCCTGTACCCGGAGATGAGGAACACCAGTGAAGGTAAGACCCCGTGTGCAAGGAGAGATCACCAGCCTGTCTTGGCTGCACGCAGTCACAGTCTCCGGAGCTGGAAGGGCCCCACAGGGACCATCCAGTCCCACCACTGGCCCTGCACAGACCCCCCATCAACCCCACCCTGGCCATCCCTGGCAGCGCTGTCCCAATACTCCTGGAGCTCTGGCAGCCTCGGGGCCGTGCCCATTCCCTGGGGAGCCTGGGCAGTGCCCAGCACCCTCTGGGGGAAGAACCTTTCCCTGATATCCAACCCAAACCTCCCCTGGCACAGCTCCAGCTGTTCCCTGGGTCCTGTCACCGACCATGCCATGTAGGTTAGCAGGTCACATACAGAATGGCCTGGTTCTGCTGTCCAGGAGACAACTGCCTCCATTCACAGAGCCAGAACCTGTATCCCCGACTCCATGGACCGGTGAAGTCCACTAGCCTGGCCCAAAACCCACGGGGCTGTGCTGCCAGGGACACAGCTGTCCTCTGCAGCTGGCTGGGGCACAGGGAGGCTCACTTGGCTTTCAGGTCATCAGTAGCAAGTTCAGTGTCAGCTTGTCCTGACAGCTGGTGTCAGAGGTGTGGGGTTCACACACACCGGTCACGATGTTTCCAGAATCCGAGATGATGCAACAAAAATGAGATGACTTCAGCTCATTTCCCAAGACTTGACACAATGTCTGAGTTGTTCATGTTGGATGGGGACAAAGGGCCTGGATGCAAGGGCCTGGCCTTGGGTTGAGGACAGCTGACATTGGCTTACAAGGGAGAGCAGCGGCATTGCTACCCCAGTGTAACTCAGTCCATAGGGACTCATCTTTACTACACATTTTCCAGAGCGGTTTCTCAGAATAACTCTCTCTTTCAGTTTTTAAAATATATCTCCTTGCTAACCAGAAAAGCAGTTTATAAGACACCTGGCTACTGCTAAAAGCCTTTCTGAGGATGTGGCTGTGTAAATCAGTGCTGGTCAGTCACCACAGCCTGCTCAGCCTCTCGTCACAGGAAACCTGTGGATGTGCTGCCACTGTCAGGTATGGATCTGCTACAGCCCCTCCTGGGAAAGCAAGCCCACAGTGCCTCCTGAAGGGACACCACTCAGCTGTACCGATCCTCCAAGCTGGTGAAACCTGCTGGCCAGGATGTGGGGCAAGTGTGCCCCAATGGCCCAGGTGTCCAGCTGAAGACATTACCTCACCAGAGGGGAAGATTTTGGCCAGAAGTTTAATGGACCTCAGTGATGATTTGGCCAGTTCAGCTGAAGATGTAGGCAGCCAGATGTCACCCCAGTCAGAGAGGTGATGTGTTCAGCTTGAGGTGGGACCCTGCCCTTGTGCAGAGGCGCAGTGCTGCTGCTCGGGGTACAGAGCATCTCGGTGCATTGAGTGGTGCCTGTGAGGTCTGGTAATTGCTGTAAGGACAATGATATCCATGAATGTTTGGGAATGTCCATGGTATCCATGCCTGAGGTCTCTGCCTGCAGTTACCAGCTAAGGCCATGAATACCCAGAGCCAGTCTGACCCAAAAGCCAGGGCCTTCCTCAGAGAAGCAATTCACCTGTCCCTTACAGTCTGAAACCCACCTGAGCACACAGCTTTCTTCCAGCCCCAGCCATTGTCCAACCTGATCAGAGCAAACCAATAAACCAGATCAATTATCTCTTCCACCTCCAGACCATGCCTTGTTTTCTCTGCAAACTCTCTGTGACTCCTGTCCCACCCAGAACTGCTGCAGTCACAAAAAGAGCTGCTGTGGAGAGGGCTTCAGTGTCCTCCAGACTGAGACCCCTCATTGCCTGAGCTTCTCTCTCTGGTGAGCAGAGGACAGCAAACGAGGCAGGACACAGCATTCCAGCAGAGCAGGAGCATTCTCAGTACCTGCTGTGATGGGAACCAGAGCAGGACAGAGACCTGCCCGTCCTGGCAGCTGTACTCGCCTCTAGAGTAAGATCTCATTCAGGAATGCATGAGAGTTTAATACAGAATATTAGAAATCAATATTCAGCTGCTTCCTCCCCTCCAGGGAGTGAGGCCAGGTGTTTCTTTCTGAAAATGGTTCTGAATCAGAGACGTGGTTTTTCCAGCCACAAAATTCCAGCACGAAAAATCTTATGCCATAAAATTGATCTTTTATCCAGAATAGACAAAGCCTGTCTTTCTCCGTTACCTTCCCTCTCTTATCACCCCTAGCAGGAGGCAGTGGGTCCTGCTGACCTCGCATTTCATGGACAGAACAAATGGCTTCTCCAGCAGCTCTCTGCTGGCAGGGCTCCTCTTGGCACTTCCACGGGCCCCTGCTGTGCTGTGAGATTGGTCCTTGCAGACCCTGTAAGGACTGTCCACAGCAAAACGAACTGTCTCCCCTCCAGACTTTTCACCCAGCCGTTGTAAATCCTGATGGCCTGGTGCCAAGTACTACGCTAGACACAACCATAATACAGTCATTTTTCTTCTGCATGCTGGAGAAGGAAACAGCAGAGATGCTGTTCTTTCAAATAATTTAACGAAATACAGATCCCAGCTCAAGGTAACTCTTTAACCTCTTCAGTGAGAGTCTTCACTGCTGCCAGGGCTGTGCTGTCCTGCAGTCTGTCTGACCACAGCCGCGTGCGGGGGATTTTCAGGGGCAGGAGCTCCGTGCTGGTCTCAGAAAGCAGATCCACCCACAAGTGTGCTGGTAGGGAGCAGCCTGGATAAACGGAGCGATAGCAGCTGACCCTCCAGGGGATTTTATGCAGGGATAGCTTAGATGAAGGATTTGCTTCTGGGAAGAGTCATCCCTGGTGACTGGAGGGAATCAGTAAGAGGAAATGCTGCTTCAGAAAATGTTTGTGCCTCTCAGACCTTCTGGTCTGCGGCAACACCCGCAGTGTCCCAGGCGGGCCCTGCTCCCTGTGCGTGCTCTGATTTGCTCCAAAACTTTGAATTACTGACCCCTCCTGCTCCTCCCCGAAGATGCTGAGCCCAGGGGGCACAGTGATGCCACACAGCTGAGCCAGTGGAGCTCCAGACACACAGATCAGGGGGACCCTGGAAACAACTCTTACTTCCAGATAAGAAGGCGGGTCATGTGCTTCCTGCTATTTGCATTAGAAAAGAAATTCTCTAGAAGATGAACTTAAACATGAGGCCTAAAGCCACTGTATGATGGCCAAACTCTGAATTTCAAGGCTATCCGTCTGCAGCATGCCAGGAGTACATCCCCATCTGTATTTCAATATACACGAGGTGTGGGGACATCCCACAGTGAGCAGCGTCCAGCTCAACCACCAAGCCAAGCAGCTTCAGGCACTGGGTTCCTGGAGGAGAGGAGCTGTGGTGGGCACACAAGGGCCACCTCCTGGGCCCAAAGAGGAGCTCAGGGGATGGGTGACATCCTCTCTGTGCTCCCCTGTCCCACACCCACATCCCGGGTGCTGCTCTGTGGTCAGTCAGGGTGAGCTGCCCCCCTGGACAGGTCACACACCGTGAGCAGGAGGCTTTGCCAGCAGCAGCAGCAGCAGCCGCTGGAGCTCCTCTGCAGAGCCGAGGTGCTCGTCTCCTCTGCCACCACAGAGGCAGCAGGAAAGGGCCCTGCCTGTGCCCCGTGGTGCAGAGCTTTACACAGCCCAGAGATCCTGCCTGGGCCCTGCAGACAGAAAGGGCTTTTCCAAAGAAAAACAGGACAGGAAAGACCCAGTAATCCCCCGAAAGAAACACCAGCACATTCCTCCAGGCAAGCAGTTACGTGCCGGGCGGCAGAGACGCTCCCCAAGCACCATGTGTGGAAATTCCAGCTCTGCAGCAGGGCTATGATCATGCAGGAGGTGTAAGCCAGCCCTGACAAGAATTTGGGACTCTGCTCCACGGCACTGTCTGCCTGTGCTGTGCCCTCTGCCAGACCTGCCCCACACACACCTCAGCTCAGGGGTGCATCCCGAGGGTGCCCACAGACCAGGGGTGCTCCAGGCTCTGCTGTGGAGCACTGACGTGCTCATTGCATGTCCTGCTCTGGTCCAGGGCACTGGGGAGATGGAACTGGAGGGGGACATGGGGCTGACCGCTGGGGTTGCACCTCTCCATCCTGCTGGAACTGGGGAGGAGTAGCCATCAGCACCTCTGTCCCTGCTGCTGCCTCCATGCAGCAGGACAGTGGAGAAACACAGACTACTGTGGGGTCTAGCACCAGTTCAGGAGGTGGTGGGGGTCACTGGGGTACACTGGTTCCATCCAATGCCTGCAAGAGCCACTGGGGCCACACTACCTGGGAACAGCCTGGTGGGGTGTTGGGACAGGCAACGTTGGGGCTGGCACGGGAAGGGTTCAGAGCTTGGAGATGTCCCAGCCCAGGTCCTGCACGTGCAGGGAGCTCCAAAATATACCCCCCAGCCTGAGGCAGCTCTGGCAGCACAGAGAACAGGACAGAAGGTGACCAGAACCCACAAAATGCTCTCCTTGGGACAATAACTGAGTCAGAGAAGGTCTGGAGAGCAGTGATGGAAATGGAGAAGGGATGCAGCTGCTGCTGTGTGAGCCGGTGTCCGCCCTGGAGAGGAACAGGCAGAGGCAGGAGCCAGCAGGGTTGACAGACTCTCAGGGGTGATGGGAGCACCAAATGCTGTTGTTCCCCCAGCCCTGCTGTGCTAGAAGCAGGGCACAGGGTGATCCTGTCAGGGCACCAATTTGCAGCATATGAAATCACTTCTTTATACGACCACTAATGAATATCTGAGCATGGGCTGCCATGAGAGGTTGTAAAAAGAGGTGCTATTAAACAAAATTAGACAAATATACCTAATATTTTAATTAGATAAATTAGCTAATTAGACCTGTGTTAAAATGTCATAGCAACAGAGGCGTTTCAGTGTCAGAGGGATTTCAGTGCCAGAGGGGTTTCAGCATGTGTCAAAGCCTGAGCAGGGCTGAGGCTTCCCTGCAGGAGGAACAGAGTCTAACTCAGGAGAGGGCCAAGTTGCAGCTCATCCTCACCCACACTCCCAGGGCTGCTGCCAGTGCTGCTGCTGGGCCTTGCTGGCAAACCTGCTCTGTGAAGGGCTCTTTTAATGGGCTGGGAAAATAAATCTGTGTACAGCAAGGAGAGGTGCCATGTGTGACATGACTGACAGGCATGAAAGTTGTTCATAAAAGTCTGGACAAGTATTTTGGGGATCCTATACACACCCCACACCTGTGTGTCACAGCCTGTCTTCCCAAACCCCAGGAAGTACCAGCCCTGTTCTCCCAAAATACTGAAGGGGCATTTCCGAGTCAAAGCTGTGAATCCAGCAAGAAGTACCAACACCAGATGCAGCAGGGAAAGGGGGGTTATACAGAACATGAGGAATGGGGTGGGCAAGTGTGTCCTTCACACCTTCTGAAGAGGGTGATGGATCTTTGGACTGCTCCAGAGAGCAAGGACTGGACTGCCCCACACCACAGGTGTCCATGAAAGCAACTCCTGGTCTGTAAAATACCTTAGGCTGCTCCCAGAAAGGTGCTGTGAGATGCCTTCAACACCTCTTTATCCTTTTCTCCAAGGTAGGCAAAAATTTTTTTGCCTCATTCCTGGATGGAAAGTCTTCTCCTGATGTATAAGATGAGGTGTAACTTCCACAAACCCTCCTTTCTTTAGCAGGAAATATCTCCCTGTCTCACAATCTCCTTAGCTGGATGATCATTTATCTTTGGGTTTCCACTGGGTTCATGTTTCCTGTTTTCTTCTTCATGTGAAGGCCTCCAGTTCTTTGCAAATGTGAATCCAGCATCTAAAGCACCCTGAACTGGTTCTCAACACCAGAATCCTGGTGCTGCATCTCCAACAGCAGAGATGTAAACATGACCAGGAGCTGGGGTTGGAGCACAGCTATCTAAAGAAAAGGTTTTCATTTTGGGAAGACAATCTGACACCAGATTTCTCCCACTCCCCTTCTTCCTCACATGCCCCACCTTCCCTGCCAGCCACCCTGGTACTTTCTGGGGAAAAATATGGAAATCTGAAGAAACCTCCCACTCGGATATGTTCTCCACAGCAGTAGATGGGAAAACAGTGAAAAGACCTCAGTGTCACAGCAGCTGAGCTCAGCTTCTAGAAAAATGCCACCAGCTGTACTGCACTGCAACTTTCTGTGTCTCATGACTTGCCTTCTGGAGAGGTGTCACCAGGAAATTTGTCATCACTTGATGTGTGAGAAAGCAAAAGAGAGGGGAAGGAGGTTCCTGGGGCTGGCTGTGATGGGACAGTGACAGGGCTGGGTGTCATGGGCTGGGCTCAGCTGCTGTAGGAGCATTTCTGTGCTACTGAGAGAGCGTTTCTGTGCTGCTGTATGAGAATTTCTGTGGTGCTGTAGGAGCATTTCTGTGCTGCTGTAGGAGCATTTCTGTGCTTCTGGGAGAGCATTTCTGTGCTGCTGTATGAGAATTTCTATGCTGCTGTAGAAGCATTTCTGTGCTGCTGAAAGAGCATTTCTGTGCTGCTGTATGAGAATTTCTATGCTGCTGTAGGAGCATTTCTGTGCTGCTGAAGGAGCATTTCTGTGCTGCTGTAGGAGCATTTCTGTGCTTCTGGGAGAGCATTTCTGTGCTGCTGTATGAGAATTTCTGTGCTGCTGTAGGAGCATTTCTGTGCTTCTGGGAGAGCATTTCTGTGCTGCTGTAGGAGAATTTCTGTGCTGCTGTAGGAGCATTTCTGTTCTGCTGGGAGAGCATTTCTGTGCTGCTGTAGGAGCATTTCTGTGCTGCTGCCACACATCTCGTGTGGGAGCCGCAGGGTAACGGCTCTGACGGGAAGCAGCACCGAAGGCAGGCAAGCAGACAGACAATAAAGAGGCTCCTTTTCCTTTCATGAGCTCTCATCCCCCGTGGCAGGTTTATAACAGTTGACTCCAGCAGTGCTGGGCCTGTGGGGCTGGGAAGTTGTTACCCATCAGGGAGCTGGCAGGGAATGGGAACATGCACCCGGGACGGGGCCCAAAGCGTCACCTTTCCAGAGCCTTGAACTTTCTGGGTGAATGACTGAGTTTAGATTAAAGGAATCAACAAAACCAAGCGTAAGGCATTCTCTGCTGGTAAAACGGGATCAGCACTGCCTGCGCTGCCAGCAGGCTCCTGGGAATTTAAAGGAGAAGCAGACAGAGAGCAAATACTTGGAAAGGCAGAAATCTCAATTACTGGGTGGTGTGCTGGGGCCAGGAGGATGCACGGTCAGAGAGGAGCTTTTTTGGTTTCAAAGGCACACTCGTGTTTTGATAGCTCCGTTACTTTTTTTTCCCAATAACTTCCAAGGAAAAAGAAACTGTCTGCTCAGAGATTATCTCTGCAGTGATATGTGGAAAGCAAAGCAGAGCTGTAAAATATCTCTAGTTAGGGATCACAATCTGGAAGAAGAAAACAGGAAACATGAACCCAGTGGAAACCCAAAGATAAATGATCATCCAGCTAAGGAGATTGTGAGACAGGGAGATATTTCCTGCTAAAGAAAGGAGGGTTTGTGGAAGTTACACCTCATCTTATACATCAGGAGAAGACTTTCCATCCAGGAATGAGGCAAAACAATTATTGCCTACCTTGGGGAAAAGGATAAAGAGGACAGGGGAGCATTTTAGCTCTGCAGACAGCACTGTGATGCATGTGACACGGAGAGCTGTGACACGGGGAGCAGACCCGTGACAGAGCTGGCAGGGAGTGCTCGGGTCCTGTGGCAGAGTTATTTTTCTCTGGAGTGAGCTGAGGTCAGTGAGGGGACACTGCTGCCCACCCACCTCTGAGAGCTGAGCCGTGCTCTGTGGTGGGACAGAGCTGTGCTGGGGTCGGCTCTGCAGGGAGCCGTGGAGGGGCCAGCACGGGCACAGTGCATCCAACCAACCCTGCTATGGCCACACCATCCCCTGGCACCAGGAGCAGGTGGATGTGTCTGCAGGAATAAGCACCACAGGGAATCGAAGGCACTGTCCAACCTCAGAGGCAGTCATTTCCCATCCTGCCCCCACCCCAGACCTTCTGGACTGGCTTCTCCAGTGGCCATGGGAGCTTTCCCACCATCAATGCCTTTCCGCACTGGAACATGCACCCTGGCTTTTCCCAGCTTTGCAGCTTGTGCCGTCACAACCCTCTTGGTTCCAGAAGGGATCATTTGGAGAATGGCTGCTTGCAGTTTTTCCATCCAGTCACATCTCTGTGGGGCCTGCATGCATCCCAAATTACTGTGTGCCCAAAGGGTTGGCACCTTTCTGTGCCCACTGACACCACAGCCAAGGGGGGAGTGGGGGAGGCTGGGAGAAATCCTCACCCCATGACACTGGGAGGCAGAAATCCCACTGGCTTCAAGGCAGCGAGGGTTTCACTTGCTCTTTTTCAGGCTGCACTTTGTCATAGATCCGCTTGGGAGCTTTTTCAAAACAACATCCAAGAGAGCTGCCATGACCCAGGAGGCTGGAATGTGTGCCTGGGAAAGCCTCCCTGGCACTGCCAGGCACAGAGCACAGCACGGCCATCCCTGCTGAGGGATGAACCTGCCGCTGTGTCCTGCCTCTGACGGAACGTGACCGCAGTCCCCACATGGGCCGTCCACAACAATTGCAGTCGTGCCCAGCATGTTTGTTCCCCTGCTCTCCCATCTGCCTCTCGCTGAAAATGTGCTGGCCTGGGATGTGGATCACACACACCCAGGACTGGATCCAGCTGTACCGGGCTGGGAAGACAGCCCAGATTTATGGCACAAGCTGCGTGGCCCATGCCTTGCAGTGCCAAGGGTGGGGGGCTGTTGACGCCTCAGACGTCTCATAAATCCTCCCCAGAAGGAGCTGGCTCTCCTAGCAGCACTGCCCCCGTGGCAGTGGGTCTCTAGCTCACAGCTTCTGAGCACTCTCAGAGCAGAGAGCAGCATCTGTAGGGAGCCTTGTCCTGGGATGTCTCAGAGCCCTGACAAGACCCAGAGAGTGGGATGAGTGACTGCACAGGGCACTAAAAATCAGCTCTCCCTGAAATGTCTCCTTCCTCAGTGTCTGGGTCTGTGCTTGGTTCCCTCCTCTCCTTCCAGCCCAGCTGCCTGCCTGCCTTCCTGCCCACACCTGGAAAACTTGCATGGTTTTACCCCTGTCATCTGGCTTTGTTAAAGCCAGAGCAGGAGGGCATGAAACCCCTGGGGAGATGCAGCTGAGGAGGGTTCCCCCATCAAGCCTCCTTTGGAGGATTTAGAGCCAAAGATGCTTGTTCTCTCTATGTGTTTTGCTTTGGTATCTTGTAGGTCATTTTTTTCTTTACTTGAGTGTGTTATTTTAACCTCATGCCACTCTATAATACCAGAAACATCATGAATAATAGTGCCAGGCTCTTCAGCTATTTGCTCAGTGTTTCCCTGGGGTTTGACGCATGCCTGCCTTCCTATCCTCATTCCCTGTCAGTCTTTTCCAGATAGGCAGAGCCTGTGCTCTGTGCCTGTGCTGGGAATGCTGCCGGCACCTCTGTGCCTGGGCAGGAAGGACATCCCCAGCTGCAGCACAGCGTGGCCCCGCCAGGGTCAGAGGTGCCAAACACAGAGATGAGGCTGGAAGACACAGTGGTGGCTCTCTTGGGTTTGCTCCGCAGTGAAAGCCAAGAAAAAACTAAGAGGAAGCTCCCACACCCAAGCCAATCCCTGACTCGTGGGTCTCTACAAGGTGTCGATGCTCCCCCAGGTCCCCTGTTCTCCTGTGGCCAGGGCTTGTGCCTTACAAGGGGTGGCCAGTGAGCACCTTTACCCCACAAGCCAACAGCTGCACCAGGCCCTCTGCAGGGAAACACCGACCTCCTGGAGCAGCTCTCACCCTGCTGGTGATTGCCAGGAATCCAATCTCAGCTGGGATTGCTGTCCTGGTGGCCGTGGCAGAGGAGGACTCCTCTTACAGAACAGAACATTCTGCTTTCCCTTTGGCACCTTTGGGTCGTTCCAATAGATTTGGAGCAACCTTGGCTGCTCAGGGAGATTCCAGTGTCCATAAACAAGCAGTGGGGAAGAAAGGGATATGAATCCCCACGTTTTTCTGGCTAGTCTGGCAAACTCAGCACTCAAGGAAGACACCCTATGCCAGATGGAGGGAATGCCTCCTTAGCTTCTCAGGCTTGCTCAGCCTTTGTGCAGAACTGGAGCTCTGAATTTTGGCATGGAATCCTAACCAGTAATGACAAAGCTGGGAAAAGCTCAGCCCCCAGTTCTGACGGCTTTGGAGGCCAAGCTTTCCTCCTGCCCACGTATTTGATACCCCAGAGCTCTCACATCCCTGACCCCACCCCTGATGATGTTCCTCCTACCCTGTCTACATTGTGGCCAACCTTCAAGGGGTTCCCACCTATCCTCTCCCTTGTCTGCTGCTGAGCCAGGCTGCAGCTCTCGGCCTCTTTGTGGAAGCTGAGACTTGAAAAGCACCCTGAGAGTGTGAAGAGCTGTCTTGGGTCAGGATTCTCAGCTGCAGCAGGGGTTCATGTGCTGGACCCTTACTGTTGCCCACACCCGAGGTGGGATCTTCATGCTGGAAGCAGCAGCCACTCGTGCAGCTACTGTCCAGTGTCACAGGTTGGGAAGCTGAGACGTGGAAAGCAGAGTCTCCCTTACAAATGGCTGGGACCTGAAAATCAGCACACAAGAGTTTATAAAGAACTGGTCCTCGAGCTCCACCCCATTAATGTTTATTTTTAACAAAAGTTGGAGTATTGTTCCAAAGGACTGGAAAAGGCCAACAGTGTACAAATATTTACAGAGCATAGAGTAAACTGTCAGCCTCTTAACTTGACATCAGTCCCAGCTGAAATTGTGGCAAGCTGATATAAGACTACTCAGAGAAAATCAAAAGCTGTTTCTGCTCTTAAAGCATGAATTCATTAGATAATTTTCTGGAGTTTGGTCTGTAAACACCCTGGCCTTCCCTAAAGGCTGAAACTTGGTGATATTTTCTTCTTGAAATTCTCATTGACCAAAAATGACATTTGCACTGCTAAGTGCATCTAAGTCTGCCCAACAGTCAGACCCTGAAATGTGTCTGCTGATAGTCATCCTCTGATGGCGCTGCAGGAGTTTCTGGGGAGAGGCACATTGCTGTCCTGCTCTAAACCCCACACAACACGAGCTCTTTAATGGTGATCTGTGGAAAATGATTCTTGTGGGGGAAAAATATTTGCTGCTGTGGTTTTCAAAGCTGAAGAAATGTGTTGCAGTAGAAATATATCAGTGTTTAGTGCTCACAGCATTTGAAAGGTGGAGGTAATTGAGGGTTTGGTTATCTGGGCATTACAGAGAGTGCATTTTGATATAGAATCACAGAATCACTGAGGTTGGAAAAGCCCTCCAAGACCATGGAGTCGAAGCAGTGCCCGATGCCCACCTTGTCCCCAGCCCAGAGCTCTGAGTGCCACCTCCAGCCCTTCCTTGGACACTTCCAGGGATGGGCACTCCAAACCTCCCTGGGCAGCCCTGCCAAGGCCTGAGCACCCTTTCCATGGAAAAATTCCTGCCGATGTCCAACCTGAGCCTCCCCTGGCCCAGCCTGAGGCTGTTCCCTCTCCTCCTGTCCCTGTTCCCTGGGAGCAGAGCCCGACCCCCCCCGGCTGCCCCCTCCTGTCAGGGAGTTGTGCAGAGCCACAAGGTCCCCCCTGAGCCTCCTTTTCTCCAGGCTGAGCCCCTTTCCCAGCTCCCTCAGCTGCTCCTGGGGCTCCAGCCCCTTTCCCAGCTCCTTCAGCTGCTCCTCCTATGCCTGACTCTCCAGCTCCTTCCCCAGCTCCGTTCCCTTCACTGGACTACAGCCAGATAAATTTTATACTTTCAAGAAGGAGGATGAAGATGTCATGGGCAGGACAATGCATTGTACCCTGGAAAGCCATGATGCTAAAAGTGACTTTGGGGTCTCTGCTGACAACATCAGCAAATATTGCCTGAGTGATGCTCTGGCTCCATGTGGGAATGCAATCTGGCCTGCAGAGACTGGGTAACACTGAGAATGGCGTGAAAGTTATCTGTTTATGACATTGATAAGACTGCACTGGAAGACATTTCCCATTTTTAGCCTTATGAGTTTCTTTTAAGATACAGAAAAATGAAAAAATGAAAGGGTTCTGAAACGAGCTACAGAAAAACATCGTGTCTAAAGGGCATGTTTTAGTGAGAGATTAAAGTAGGTCAATTAATTTAACTTATCCAAGAAAATATGATGAAGTGACTGAACAGTGTTTATAAGGCCACATTTCTACAAGAAGAATCTTTGATTTAGTGGAAAAATAAGGAACAGGGCTTATGGCTGCTGGTGGAAGTGAGACGATGCCAGCTGTAGCAGAGGTGTCCAGCTCACAAACCCTGCACCCCAGCTCAGGGATAAGGTGGCTGCTCCTTTTCTCTGGGGAGTGTGGCTGGACCCCATTTTCCACCAAACTAGTACTGCAGAGCAGCACAGGGATGTCCCTGGGCATGATCTCTGCCCCTGGCTGCCCCTTGCTTGCAGCCAGGGATCGGTGAATCCGGCCTTGTTGTGCTGCCTGTTCCCTGGAATTGTGCTGTGATGCTGGAAAGCATCTGGAGGAGTCACAGCCCTGATGCATTAGCCCCCAGCAGTGATGGCTGGATTTGAAGGCTGTGGGAAGTACTGGCTGCTCTGAGTCCAGGTATGTGACAGCATCTTAAATTAAGACAGTGAATTCATCTTTTGCTGCAATATAAGGCAGAAACTGACTTCACTGGCAAGAGGATTTCATCTCAGCTAACAATAAATAAGCGTTTCTTCTGTGCCAACAGCTGCTTACAGGTTGTACCTAAGCATGGAAACCAACACAGATTGTCAAAAATAATAGGGATCCACCCTTACTGCTGCAGCTTGACAGCTTTTGAGCAATGTGGAAATACATAGGGTAGGAAAGCAGCTGGATTTTCCTGGCTGGGCATTCCTAGGGAATGACAGCTGCATTGCACAGAGGAGCAAACACAGTGCCCCTGGCAGATCAGGATGCTTCTGAGCTCTGGCTGGCCAGAAGCAGAGAGCTGGGTATGATCTTGGAGGCCCTTTCTTTGCATGTCAGAGGCTGCTCTGAGTAAATGTGCCGGGTGATTTGTTATCTTGACCTCAAACAGCAGAATGATTGCTGGCATGTTTTCAGCTCCAAGCATGCAGGATAAATGCTTTCAAAGTGCAAGGTCTCTCCTTGAGGTGGGAACACAGGATCTGCCTGTCAGGTTTCTATGGGGTGAGGCACAGGTGCTTCTCAGACACTGCAGGGCTTGGGGGCAGCTCTCCCTGGGGGTGTGCAGCACTGCCAGGTCCGCGGGCCAAACTTGTGGCAGACAGATCCCTCCATGGCCCTTCCAGCTTCTTATGCACAACAGCACTACATGACAGGATGCAAAATGAGCTCAGTCCCTTTGCTTGGTGGCCAGAGCAGATGGTAGGAATCTTCTAGAGGCCGACACATGAGGCATTTGGACTCTGAATCCTATTTTCTTCTCACTCTCTTGAGCACCAGGGATTATAGGCTTAGGCAAGTCAGCTGGGGATAACAGAGCTGTGTCCAAGGGCACGAGTAGAAAAAGGGGAGGAAAATCTCTCCAAAACCTATTCCTCAACTCCAAAGAAAACATGAAGCAGCAGCATATAGCATCAGTTAATTCTCCTGCCACTGTTTTGGAGCCTGCTGTTTACATTCATGTGCTGGCTCACATAACACAATGTATGGCTCTTGACTCCAGCCCTGAGGACAGGACCCGAGCACAGCCGGGCCGTGTTTACCCCGGGGAAGAGTTCAGCAAAAGAGGGGTGCTTGGGCTGCCCTGTGGCTGCAGCTCCACCTGGCAGAGCCCTTTCTCGGGTGTTTGGTATCAGAGGATGTGCCCGCACTGGTCCCTGTTTGAGGGGGGCTGGTCAGAGCAGGACCTCCTGTTCCATGGCACTGACCTTCCTCCAGCTCTTCACCTCCCAACTGGGATGAACCCTCAGCCAAGGGCTGAGCCAGCTCTGTGCCAGACTGCCATGCACCCACCACTGCCTGGAGGGCAAGGATGTGGTCACCCCTCCTGAGAGGAAGGGGGTCCATGTACAGCATCGAGCAATCCTCTCTGAAGGCTCTGTTATCACCACAGTGAAACCGTGACCTGAAGCAGGTACCAGTTATTACAGCCTGTGAATACAAGAAAATACCTCCCATCCAAACCTAACAGCCCTCTGTGTCCCATGGCACCAGCTGCAGCCCATGGCAGAGGACCCCAAGGCTGCCTGGCCCAGCACCACTCTGCTCGTCACACCAGGGAAGAAGCACCAAGCATCACCACCCTAAAGAGGCATCTCTTCACCTGAGTTTACAACTGTAGTTCTCTACTCACAAGTACCCCTATTCCCTCCAAAAACTCTTATCTAGGCTCAATGGCACAAAGCACCCACTGTTTTGAAAACAAGTAGTGAACCTCTGCAGGATTGTAGTGCCTTCATTGTGGTAAGCGGGGAAAAGTTGCTCAGAAAGTGATGTCAGCTGCCTGTTGGAAACCCACAAATGCAACCCTGGTGCCCCTGTCACCACTGGAAATCAATGATTCTGAAATTGCAGCATCATACAAATCTGAGAGTGGCCCCATAGCACACGTGGCATGGCATGGCAAATAGTGGGGATCCTGTTCCTGGCTTTTCACATCAGCAGGGCAATAGATGGAAACATCTGTGAGAGCTGTGGAGTGCTGTGAGAGAGAAACTTCCAGATAACATGAAAGTCCTGTCTTCCCAAAGGCTGACAAGAAGTGGGTGTGCTCAGCTGTCCAGTGCCAAAACTCTTGGCTGGTTCTCACTTAATCCAGAACCTGTCATGCCAGACAGGAGCACTGCCACAGGAGGCCTCAGTGGATAGAGATGACAAATTTCTCCACACACCCTGGCTGTGGCAACTGTGTGGTTCTGTCCCTAGACCCTGCTGGGAGCAGTAGGTGACCTGTGGAGAGGAAATCCAAGCCCAGGGGATCCCCAGAACTAAATCCAGACCTTTGTCAGTTTAATCCTGATCTCAGTGAGACTGGTACAAGGCATGAGCAAATCCATGGGGTTGAGGATACATCCAGACTGATCCCTGGAGGGGCCACACTGCTGCTACAGCAGCAGAATCATGGACCCGGTGGTGCACTGGGCTGGGGTTTGGTGAGTTCATGCACAGAGAAGGGCCAAATGTCACCTTGGCACCACATCAGTTCCCCCGAATGAATTTGGAAGCAGCTGTGAGCTGTACCTATTGCACCCACAGTGCTTACTGCACGTGGTCCAGCTTCCCCTGAGGTAAAATCCACCTTGAGACACCCCCAGCCTGTGCAACCACCCCAGTCCTGGGCCTTCAGCACACCCAGAACCACATCCTAATCCCAGCAGATGTTCCTAAAAAATACACTTCAATAAATGGAAGCTCTGCTCCCTATCTGCTTTCCAGCCCATGGCCCTGAAGCATCACTGTCACCATCCTGCCACAGAGGGGACACTGGGAGTGGGATGTGCGGGGCAGGAATGAAAGCAGATGTGCAGGGAACACAGAGGCTCCAGTCAGGGGCTGAAACTGGCTTGTGCTCACACTGATTTAACCTGGGAGAGCAGTGCCTGTATAAAGTGGCTTTACTTTGAACGAGGATCAAGATCCAGGAATTCTTAGAGTGCTTAAGTTTTGGATTTGGGATGCTGTGGCCATCACAGCAGGTTAGTTATGGACAGTACAAGGAAAGAGGATCTGAGAGCACATTCACCAGCCTTCCCATAGCTATGGACTCTGTCTTGATGTGAAGTTCATTTTCCCTGCACTCTGTCTTTCCCTGCTTGTTTTCCTGCCACGCAGCAATTCAGTTTGGCTTCCCTCCCCAAAACCCACATTAACTGCTGTCCCTCCTCTGCTGCCCAGGGCCATGATGTCTCCAGAACAGATCTTCCCAATTCCCTGGCCCTGAGACCCCTTTCGTGCTCCCACGTCCCTTTTCCAAGATGAAAAAAGGCCAAGAGTTTTCTCTCAAGATGTAATCAAATATCACAAAAAGTTTTCTTAAAATATCATCTCTCACTGGAAAAGGGTGAGTTTTCTAATTAGAAAAGACACATCAGGGCCTCATGGTTGTTTGAGACAGGCTGGGCTGCAGCCAAGGGCTTTCACCATGCATCAGCCCAGCTCCTAGGGAAGACCTCTTGGAGCATCCTGGGTGATGTAGTCCAAGCATGGAAGGCTGTCATCCAGACAGGATGAGTGACAGGGGTTTCCAAAACTGCAAGTTCAGTGAGTCACATCAGTGGCATCCCTGGGTCAAACTGCCTGGATTTTAGCCAGCTTTCCCTGGAATAACATGGGCTGTGGGTTTTCACTAGAGAGTAAACATTTTTCCAGAGGAATGAGAAGCCTTCTCTGAGCACTACAATAACCCCGGTGCTGCTCCTGGGGCTGCCATCCCTGCGGGTGACCCCGGGTACCCCAGGCTGTGCATCCCTGCTCCCCAGCAGCTTCCAGACGGAGGGCTGGCTGTTTGCTGGGCTGCAGCTCAGTCTCTGCTCTCCCACAGCTCCAGTTTTACACACCTGCAGCCATGAGTGACTTTTCACCATGGAAAGCAGGCTGGGGGATTTCCCTTTGCCCTCCTGGGGAGATGTGTAAAATCTCTTAAAGGTCATCGTTTCTAATAATTGCTATTACTGCCACCATTGTTAATTGCTGTCACCATTCCCCATTCATAAATGTTCAGCTTTGCAGAAAACCAGGAAAGCTCCTACCCACAGTGCTAATTCCTTTGATGATAAAGTTCTGGATGTGCCATATCAGCCCTTAACCTGCCTGTGCCAGGGAGCCTTTATTTAGCATCAGCATTTATCACTGCTAAACGTATAAATAACACCATTAGCCACTCTGAGCGGTGATAAAATTAGCAGTGTAAACAGAGAAAGTGAGTGACCTTAGTGGAGAACCATTGTTGATTTTGACCCAACACCTACCAGCATGATTAGTCACAGCAGAACAGCTCAGGGAAAGGGGCCATTGGGGCTTGTTTGGAAATTAGAGACTTGCACTGTTTATTTTATGGAACAAATCTAATTCCTGCTGCGTTTCTCCATAAGCACCGGGTCACAGCCCCACCTCCGTCCCTCTGGACGCTGCCGTTCCCCGGGGGCTCATCAGGCTTGTGCGAGTAACTCCTGAGAGCTGGACTGTCTTCCAGAGCAGCTCCCCAGCCCTGCTGCCTGCCTGCTGGGGCTGGGCTGGGGCAGGAGGTGTCAGGCAAACATTGCCACGTGAAATCAAGGCTCTTCCAGCAGCTTCTTTATCTTCAAACCCTGGAGATTTTTCACATTGATGAGATGTGGGGTGCCCCTTCTCTTTTCTACCCACCCAGCCAGCACACACCCTGCAGAGCAGCAGGGTTTCCAGTCCTTCTCTGGCTAAAGTCTTGGTGGACGTCTGGCTAAGGGATGAGGAGTAGAGGAGCCAGCACAACCCCTGGCTGCTCAGGCAGCCATTCCATGAGGGGAAGGTGATGGTGCCTGGGGAAAATGTGTCTCCCGAGCGGCAGAAAAACCTCTCAAACTTGCAGCAGGGGCAGCTACTCCAGTTGAACAGGCTGCCATGAGGGCTGTTGGAGGTGGAGATCCAAGCCATCAGGATTCAGTGGGTGCTAGCTGTGGGTTCACACACTGCTTGTGCATGTGCTGAGCTGCCAAAGCACAGAACAAATACGGAGAAGAAAAGAAATGTTGGTTGGAGGGACTTCAGCAGGGTGTCTAGTCCCAAATCCCCATTGGATTGGAAGAGACACAGCTAGTCAAATGAGAGCTGATTTGGGAGGTTCGGAGCTGAAGAAGACTGATGTCTTTCCAGAAAGATGACATGGGTATGTTACTTGATTTACCATAATTTAATCAAGCTGATCGTTAGGTTAATTTGAAGATCTGATGTAGAATGAAACGCACTGGAACAACTGAACCAGGGCTGTGGGAGGAGTTCCTCCTATTGCCAACTCAAGAATCAATACAAAACAACCACCAAAATACGTGCTCTGCAAGTACTCACTGCGGGAAAGGCTCTGGCCTGCTCTGTGCAGGAAGACAAGCCAGATGACATCCCTTCTTGGGCTAACCAGCAGTGAACCTCCGAGCCCCCTCCCCAGCCATCCCTCTGGCTTTGCTTAATCACCTATTTCAGTCATTAATTTGCATTATGTGGGCACTGCTGAGATTTGATGGTTCCCTGCCTCACTCTTAGGATTTAGATATATCCCACAGTAAGAAATGAGAAACTGATCTTGGAAACTTTGGCTGTGGTCCTACTATTGTCCTACCTTGGGAAGAGGACCATGGTTGGTTTTGGAGGTGAACTGGGTTCTGTGCAGAAATTCTCTTCCCATGAGCAAAGTGAGTGCCCAGACCTCAGGGAGAGAGGACACAGCTTTTGCCCAGATCTCAAAGAACAACAGAGACACTAATTGTGAGACACTCAGGAGAAACACGAAGGAAAATGCCCTCACACACCTCAGGATACCCAGAGAAATTGTTCTGCTGTGGTTTCTTCATTTCACTCCTCTGAGGCCCTCCTGCCCTTCACCCTGCCAGTGCTTGTCCATGCAAGATGCCTGTCATCCTCAGCCTGCTTGTTCTTCTTCCGGGAGAAAGCGCTTATCTGCTCCTCTCACCATTCCTGGGCAGACCCCAACCAGACCCCTCCTCTGTTCATCCCAGATTTTTCTAATGTGCTGGTGTTTCTCCTGCTCCTGTAGCTGACTGCAGACAGGCACTGGGGAGAGCGTGTGCCCTAACAAAAAGCAGGTGCTGGCCAGCAGGGCTGTGTCAGGAAATGTGAGCGAGCTCTGACTCGTGTGTGTGTGTCACATTCACTTTCCTGTTGTGCTGCTGACGGGTGTGTGTGACCCAAAGCAAACACTACCTGTGCCATGTACTTCCCACTGGCAGCTGCCAGGGGCTGGCCAGGGCAGCAGAGGAGGTGCCAGAGCTGCCCACGGCTTGTGGGTCTTGGCTTGCAGTGAGCGGCAGCATCCTCAGGAGGGAGAGCAAACCGCTTTCCCACCCTGCTTCCCTATTTCCAATTTGCTCCCTGCCTGAGTTCCCATCACAGCTCTGGCCCCAGTCTGCATGGTATCCATTTCTCAAGGGCCTTCCCTGGGTTTGGATCTCCTCCTGATGCCTTGCGAGCTGGGATGAACATTCCTGCAATCCCACGCTGGCCATGGACTCCCACACTCAGTGCCACCCACGGTTTCCTTTTCTTCCGTTTGTTGGCTGCTTGTCACAACCGGGTGTTCTGTGTGTCACCTCCACCACAGGACAGGGAATGGGGCTCTCTGAGGCCACTGCATTTGCTGACATTGCTGAGCCAAGTTAGCAATGGGTTACCAAAAACCTCTTTGGCTTGAAAATGAGCCTGGGTGAGCTCGGGCTCATGAAAGGAGAAATTTTGCAGGGAAAGCAGAAGCAGAAAAGAGAGATACGCTCCCTGGACAGATCCTCTACAGCTGAAGCGAGCAGGAAAAATGATACGGACACCCCTCTCCAGGAGGCAAGGCTGGCATGAACACAGAGCCACCGTGCTGCAGGAGGGACCCGGCTGCAGAAGGTTTTGGTGGCCCCCATTAACACGGCAGTGGGGTGGAGGAGAGGCTCCAGCCATGGAGCGAAGAGGATTGATGAACCTGGAGCTTGTAAGGTGCAAAATCAATGCAAGGATCTACCTTCCAGACTTGTCCTCCTTCTGAATCTGATATTGGGTAGCACTTCCCACCCGTCAGCCCCTTGCTGTGGTTCAGGACACTGTCCAGCACACTGTCCAGCACACCTACATCCCACGGGCTCACCCATCCAGCCAGGCTGCGGCCATGGGCCCGTGCCTGCCCAGAGAGACAGCTCAGCTGTGCCTTAACAAGCCCCGCTGTGCTGATGGGGATCTTGCAGAGCTGCCAGTTGCATTCCAGCTCGTTATGTTTTAATTTATTCAATCCATAGGCTGCCTATTGTGAGGATATCAGCGCTGAGAAGCAAAATCCAAATCCAGAACATTGCAGAAGAACCAAACTGCCAAAATGCAGAGACAGAGAGACAAAGTAAATCTGTCATAGGGCGGTCCTGACAGACCTCCCACCCCGAGAGGAGCCAGTTCCCAATTAGCGCAAAAGAACTTGGGCAAAGAGGAGGAACAGATTCAAAAGCAAATGAAAGGGACCAAAAATGGTCAAGAAAAGGCCAGTGGAAATACTCAGGTCAGCGCTGTGCCATGTAGCACAGGGGGTGTCCCTCCGTGCCTTGGAGCCCTCCCCTGGCACAGACCTGCCAGAAAAGGTCCCTGCAAATTTTCCAATGATTTCAGGAGTGAGGGTCTGTCCAAGAGCAGCTCCCGTCCCTGCCTGGCATTCAGGATGCTGATCTCAGCCATGATGGCAGCTAGAGATGAGGGGAGCAGATGGGTACAAGGGAGGCTGTGTGGGCCATGGGGTGTCAGGGGTGTCACAGGAGCCTATGGGGCAATGAACACAGCTCGTGGGGAGATGGGTGGGGATTCTGGGAGGAATGGACAGGAAGGGCACTGACGGGAGCCAAAACTCCCTCCCAGGGTCACTTCCTACCCAGCCAGAGCTGCGTTTTGTCCCCAAGGGGCTCTGAAGACATGGCCAGCAAATGGCAGGTCATGAGCCAGCAGAGAAACCGCTGCATCGGTGCTTGAGGGGGGGCAGCAGGGCGGCGGTGTCCCATGAGGTGCCATTCCATGCCACATGTCTGAGCTGGGGCATCAGTGTGGGTGGGGCACTCGGATGCTCCTGCAGCCCTTCAGCTGCCCGTTGGTGCTGTTGGAAAAGGAGGGACACCAGGGCACTGGGGAGGAAGAAGGCAAACAAAAAACTCTTCTAGTGGTATAAATCACTCAGGCTCCCTGGCTGTAACACCATTCCAGCTGAGCATCTGCCTGGAGAGCCGGAGGCTGGAGGGATGTCGGGTGTGACCTCCTGCATAGCTCAGCGCTCCTCAGGCCTCCTCCCCGTGCCAGGCTCGCGCCCAGACAGCACAGTAAGAGTCGCTTCCCGTAAGAGAGCTCCCAACCCCACTCGCTTCCAGCACCGCAGCCTGCACTGATCTTGCTGTGATAAAATAGTTTCCGACTCACTTTGAAGCTCTCGGGCTCCAAGTTCAGGCCATGTTTGCTGGCTATCTCAGAAGGGGTACTTGGGATGCTAACATCTGCATGCTGTGTCCCCTCCTGGTGAGGGGTAAGGATCCCTGTGAGGATGTGGGATGCCATCGTCAGTGCTGAGCCTGGCCCTGACTCCTGGCTCATTGTCAGATTGGTTTGTGCAAACACCAAACCAATTTTCCAGTGTCTGGGCATGTTGGAGTGGCCAGAGGAGAAGGTCTGGGGGAAAGGGGGTCACCAGCTGCTGTCAGATAAGCCCATTAAACTTCCAAAACCAGTCAGACACCAAGCATCACCCCTCCCCAACATCATTCCAGTCTGGCTCATCCGACTCTTCCTCCCGGTGGGCTCCTTTCCCTGCTCCTGCCCTCCCACTGCCCGCCCCTTTCCCTGGGCGCCCTTTGGCTTTCTGCACTCCCTGCAGTGCTCTCTGTTCCTGACTAACCTAAACAACTCCATGGGCTTTATGAATTTTTTCCCCTTACTGCTCATCCTGGTTTCCAGAGCATTGCAGACTATGCAGATCATAACAGCTATATTTAAGGTTGCCTGACAGTTTCCATGATATGACCCATTGTTCGGTTGCTTGCAACACTGCCAAACTTTAACCCTTTGAGCTGAGTAACTCGGGACAGCTCCAGCAAGTCCAGTCCTTTTGAAAAGCAAAAGGAGGGGGAAACACTTGATTTCTTATCAAGGCTTTGCTGGGAAGCCTCTCCTTCAGAGCTTTGCAGGACAGCTTGGGGAGGGGTCTTCGGCCTCAGGTCTGTGTCTCTACTCTTGCGTGTCTCGTGACAAATCCACCCAGTCACAGAAGGGTCTGAAAAGCAGGCTTTCCTCGAGCCCCCTGATGCAGAGCTGTGCCAGGGCTGTGCCCTGTGGCTTCTGTGACTGCAGCCAGTGACTGCCCCTCTCCCTCAGCCCAGACCAACATCAGTGGGGCCACCCTGCAGCTGCAGCCCCTGGTACTCCTCCACTGCCCCCATGGCAGATGTCACCTTGCCCCAACCCCTGAGCTGCTGTGCCAGGTTGTCACTTAGTCCCTGGGGTGGATGGCAGGGACACTGTCCCTCCTGGCTGTTGGTGCTGGGACACTGTCCCTCCTGGCTGTTGGTGCTGGGACACTGCAGTGCCTGGCTCACAGGTCTCCACATTCCTCTGCTGCCAGCAAGTGGCCGAGGCAGCAGGAGGAGATGCTCTTGCCCACACCATGTTTGGGACACTGACTCTGTAGTGACCTTTTGTGCGCCACTCTAAGGACAGATCTGGTGGTTTTACAGTCTTTTTTGAAAAAGAAAATCGCATTTAATTACTGAATTTTTCCCCCCCACTTTTAAACATATTGAACATGTGTTACAGTGTCTACGTGACTGTGTGTGCAATGTCACCACAGCTTGGCCTTATCTAACCACAGGATCTCAGCGAACAAAGTAAGATTGTGCAATTAGTAAAGCTGGTTCCTATAGAAAAAATAAATAAATTGTGTCTTCATATGCCCAAAGCTCTCTCACGGAGCATACACACGTCAGACTAAGCAAAACCACACAAGCATGTTCAAATGGCATTTTCACACTGCACCTTCGTAGCACCTCCCTCATTTTTGTACAAAATCCGTGAAGAGAGCTGACAGCACAGAACCCAGCAGGAAACCTGGCAGCCCTGTAGGTCTGCACCAGGACAAAGAGGTCGGATTGTCCATCCTGCCTCCGGGTTTTGAACCCTGGCTGTGCCATGGATGATCCACGTACTCCAGCCACCTCTGGCGAGGGACTTTTGAAAGCTCGTGCAGGCTCTGTCAGTGAGCCCTCTTTGCCCACTGTTTTGAAATGCCCAGAGAACATCAACACAACCTCTGTGCAAGCAGAGCCAGGCACACGCTGTCCTACCACTCTGTCCTCCGTGGCCAGCACATGTGAGGTTCCTTGATCTCTCTGGAATTTGTTACTCACAAACAAGCACCAAAGGCCCATCCTGGATGGGGCCCTGAAGCTGTTGCCAATGCCAGTTATGCCCTGTTCATGTCACCACAGTTGAAAAAAACAAATCCCCACGCTCAGGCACTGAAACAAGGACTAAAACACTGGCTGTAACTGATGGGCCCTGCACAAACTGTGTGCTTATCCCATGTGCTGCACAAACTGTCTGGATTGCATGGCTAACAGAAATACTCAGAATTCAGGAGAGATTTCCATGCAACTCGCTAGCCAAAAAGCTGACACCACTGATTTTCCCAAATTCCATTCAAGTTCCTTCCTCAGCAACGAAACACCCTTGAAGAAGACAGGCAAAAGTGGAGGAAAGGGAAGAAAGTTCTCATGTGCCTCCAAATTGTCCTTTTAATTGGTGGAGAGGTCTCCCACATCACCCACCCACTGGTGCAGATGGCATTTTGTATGACCTCCCTCCACATGTGCTACACTGGAGACAGACCACCATGGACTTCTTCCCCCCAGGTGTCCCTTATAATTCCTTGGAGAACACAGAGCCAGCACTGGCTCTTCCTGTCCTCTCAGGAATAATATTACACAACCCACTTCTAAAGAATGATGGGCTTTCTTGCAGTCATTCTGAAACTTGAATATTTTATAACGACTAAAATGATCACAGCAAATTCCAAGGATGGCCAAGGAGCTCAAAATGATCCGATCATGTTTCCAACCATGAGACCTTTGGAAAGAGCCCCAGAAAGAGGGGGAAACGCATTAATTTTATGTTTTAATATTCAACAAACAGAGCAGCCTCTGCAGAGCAGCAGCGTCCAGTTGAAAGTGTTGAGGAGTTTATTTTTCTTCAAACCTGCGATGGGGCCGAGTTTGGGACTCTCTGTTTAGCTTTTCAGCCTCTAGTTACATTGTGTAAACAGTTTATTTAACATCATTTTTGGCACTTCTTCAGTAAACCCACCATAATAATCCTACTGGCAGACCAAACAGATCACAGATTAGCAGACAAAGCTGCTGTAAAACACCAAATTACCCATCCCCTGCTTTCCTGTTTGCCGGAGATGTGAAGTCCTCTACTTAGTTGTGTTTATGCCTCATTCCGTGGCTGCACCGCCAGGTCATGGAGCTGCTCCAATTAATGCTCCACCTCAGCCGCCGGCGGCACTGAAACAGGGAAGCGCCGTGGGGGAAGGATTTTTCGGCTCTTTTAGAAGCTCATAAAACGTGCTGGGGTTGCTGGCTGTTGCTTAACAGGGAAGGTATGCTGGCTTGATCCAGATTGGAAAAGACTCTAGACTAACGCTAAAGTCACCTATTGCTTACATTTCATTTTAATGTGCTCGAGTTCAATAAAAGTTTATCATCTCCATTAAAATGGTGCCTATTGAAACCGATTTAATCTCGTTAGCCCAGAAAACCACATGAAAGGAATCAAATTCATGGACAAGATTGAGCACGGTTACTTTCGGAGCATAAATTACATAAAAGCAAGGGATAATCAGCCAGAGCCACAGAGCCTGTCACCTGCATTACTCACATATTTATGCCAACACACTTTGCTGGGGAAGGTGCTGGGCACGAGCCATATCTCAGCGGGACTGAGCGCCTGCCAAGCACAGGAGTGATCGGCTGCTTAATGTCACAGCATCAGCACGCTCCTAAAGAGCCCATGAATTGTGTTACATTTGAGCAAACAAATGTCATGTGTAGGGGCGCTGCTCGAATGTCTGCTGGCAACAATGCAGCTCGGAACCTCGCTTTGGTGCCGCCCTGCTTTGAGCAGAAAAGCTCTGCCTTTCTCCAGGGAGCACCAGCTCCAGCCCTGGAGTGGTGCCCAGGGACTGCTCTCCGTGCAGGTGGTGGGGCAGGAATGGGCTCTTCGGGTGGGCATGGGTGCAGGGAGATGCAGGGATGGATTCCAGCTGGGCCCTTGCTGACCCTGCCAGGCTCTCCGGTGGGCGCTGCTGGCACTGCTGGGTGCTGAGATATCCTCGAGTGAGGAGGGGTGGCCTCACCTCATCTGGCCACTGTGGAGCCAGAGTTTGCCCTGGGGCTACAAATGCAGCTCATCTTGGTTGGTGACAGGGACAAGGGAGAAGGGCACTCCTGTGGCCCTGCACTTTGGTTTTACTGGCTCCTTTCCCTGATAGAGTGCCCTATTTCCATGATGGTGGGGACAAGAACAAGCTTTCAAACCCACTGCAGGTGCAGCCGGTGGGGCTCAGGTCACCTGCTCTGAGGCTGCAGACACTCACACAGAGAACAGGGGATGAACCTCATCCCACTGGCCACCATGGCAAAGAGTATCAATGACAACTGACAAGAAAGGTGATTAATTAGCATATGAGCATCTCTCCAGTCACCGCTGATCTGCTGGTTCCATGTACTGGAGTTCCTGATGTACAAAAACCTGTCCCTGAAGCTTGCTCGTGCCTGATACGGAGCAGACACTGGGCTGCAGCAGAGGGACACCTCACACATGGAGCTCCTGATATCCCCAAAGCAGTATTATGTCACAAAGCCCACACATGATCCATCACTGGCACCCATGGGGCACATCTACAGCACCACCTCAACAGGGATCCAGGTTACAGAGGCTTTGGTATGCTACAATTGCAAATAACAGGAATATTGATGCTTGCTCAGGAGCTTTAATCTGAACACATCGAAGCTTCTCACATGGGCCAGGCAGGCACAGGACACCTGGGCATGGGTCTGATTCTGTTACTTACTCAGATACAGGAAACAACTGCAATTAATTTATACGCCTTCATCATTTTTGATACGGGCATGCAGCTGTGTCAGGAGAGGCTTAGGCTGGAGATCAGGAAAGGTTCTTCTTTCCTCAGAGGGTGCTGGGCACTGCCCAGGCTCCCCAGAGAATGGGCACCGCCCCGAGGCTGCCAGAGCTCCAGGAGCATTGGGACACCTCTCCCAGGGATGCCCAGGGAGGGATTGTTGGGATGTCTGTGCAGGGCCAGGAGTGGACTGGGTGACCCCTGTGGGGCCCCTCCAGCTCAGGACATTCTGTGATTGTATGCAGCAAAGACAGGCTGGTGATCTCTCCTTGCACACCTTCCAACTCACGATATTGGTTCTGTGAAAACAACTCAGGTCATTTGGATGTAAGGATTGTCCCCAGAAATACTTACGAAAAGAAGCTCTTTCTCATCAACATCCCATGGTCAAAGGAGTGTGAGCAGGATTTATCCACTATTAAAAACCTCACTGAATGTAAGAAAGTTCACAGAGGGTTTGAACAAGATTTTCCCCTTCTCAAGTGACTGCCCGTGTACACCACTTCAGAGGGAATGAACAAGCATGAAATTCAATTATACAGGCACTCAAACACTTGAACCAGAACTTCTTCCCTTAATCTTTATGTTGAGGACAGAGTAAGGCTGTGAAGCCATTCTCAGCATGACAGCACTTTATTTCATCTGCGGTCCTGGTAAGATACACAATTCACTTAACTGAAGAGCAGGGATTTTGAGCTGTGTGCTCTGCAAGCAGCACAGCCTAGATGTGCTGCCCATCAGTGTCAGACTGCCCCTTGGAGAGTCAGCTGGAGAGAGCAAATAGCCCTGAGCTAGTGAGACAGGGGTCTTTACCAGGCTCCTACGAACATCCAGGGATCCTGCAGGCACAGGAGCATTAGGGTGGTCTGGTGAAAAGGCAGAGCCCTGAGCAGCCCACGTTCCTTTGGCAAGGCATGAGGCAGGCAGTGCATCTTAGTGCAACACACACCTGTATCCATGGGAAATTTTTGCTTCCACCCCGTCCTGCAAACATCTTGGAGCTACAGCTGACTTATAACTTGTTTTCTTCTGGACTAGAGTTTCATTTGTACAGCAAAAAGCAGAGCTGTGTCGGCCTGGATTTGTCAGGGACACCAACTCACTGCCAAAGTTCCCAATTCTGCAGCGTTCAGGGAAGTGGCCAAGTGTCCCTGACAGCTCCAGCAAATGTGAGGTGTACTGGCATGCTGGATGTTGAAATAGTATTTTATAGAATCACAGAACCGTGGAAGGGGTTGGGTTGGAAGGGACCTTAAAGGCCATCCAGTGCCACTCCTGCCATGGGCAGGGACACCTCCCACTGTCCCAGGCTGCTCCAAGCCCCATCCAGCCTGGCCTTGGACACTGCCAGGGATCCAGGGGCAGCCACAGCTTCTCTGGGCACCCAGTGCCAGGGCCTCCCCACCCTCACAGGGAAGAATTCCTTCCCAATACCTAATTTACACCTCCTTTCTGTCAGTTTCTCCTGTCACTCCATGCTCTTGCAAACACCCTTTCAGTTTCTCAGTTTCTGGAAGGATGCAAGTGTAAAGCACTCTGCTGTGATCATCTGGAAATTACAAACCCCTAAAGATGACAGATGTGTTTGAAGCTGCTCAAAATGGGTTTCCTGACGTGATTTACCAGGTCACAGCACTCATGGCAGTGAAGCACCCTCAGAACAATGTGTTATCCTTCAGGCTGCTCTAAGCAGCAATGCACAGAGCTCTAATTTGATTAAAATAATGGTCTTTTGCTTTCACATCTGCTCAGATTGCAAATCAGTGGGGCAGGTCCCAAGCTCTGTGCCAGCACATGGCAGGGTAAATGACACCGTGGCCAGGGTCCCCTTTGGCTGAACTCCTACCAGGGCAGAGGATGTCCCACAGTCCATCCTGATCTCACCTGAGCCTATGAAGTCTAACTCTACATCAGTGAGTGGGATTAAATCGGAGTAAAATTGGTGTAAGATTAGAACTGAACCCACTTTGGTGGTGTTTAAAAACAAGAGAAGTCTTATTTTGGAAATTTTTGCACTCTGGAACAGCACCCCTCCCTAAGAGACCTTAAAGCTCATCTTGTTTCACCCCTGCTATGGGCAGGGACACCTTCCACTGTCCCAGGGTGCTCCAAGCTCCGGCCCTGGACTCTTCCAGGGATGCAGGGGCAGCCACAGCTTCTCTGGACATCCTGTGCCAGGGCCTCCCCACCCTCACAGGGGACAATTCCTTCCCAATATCCCATCTAATCCTGCTCTTTGTCAGTGTGAAGCCACTCCATGTGTCCCGTCCCTCCATCCCTTCTCCAAAGCCCCTCTCCAGCTCTCCTGGAGCCCCCTTTAGGCACTGAAAGGAGCTTTAAGATCTCCCTGGGGGCAGGTTTGGTACACTACTAAGTTCTCTTCAGTTGTGGTGTAATGATTATTTAGTCTTTTCAACATGGTAAAGCACATATCTGCTGGTGGGGTGGCTGAGGACAGCCCCGTGGCCGTGCAGGTTAGCTGAGACCCACACATCTGGATAAGCCCATGAGAAGATCAAGATACTGTCAAATCTGGTTTCTGTAGGGGAGAATTACAGCAGAAACAGAGTTCCCTGCACAGAACTGGCTGTTCCTGTAAGCAGACAGTACAAGTGACCTTAAATTGAGCCCTGCAGCCCCTCAGTAAAGGTCCAGTACGTGTAAGAGAAATGTCTCCTAGGCAGAATTTTGTAAGATGTTTTCCTAAGCAGAGAGCACAAAGTATTCAGAGCTGGGTGCGCAGAGACAGAAGAATTTAGTCACTGCAGCTTTCTGACCATGGCTTTGAAACATCAGAATTTTTTAGAAAGGGCAATAAATGTGTTTCCTCTGTTTGCATTAAACACTGTGCAGATTTCTGTCACGAGGAATGAAAACAGGAGTTGGGTCAACAAATGATAATGAGCCTCCATGTGCCTTTCGGGGGGTCAATGCCAGATCACAGAGCCCAGACCTGCGCCAAGAATCCGAGGGAGGTTTCCTGGAGCGGCTCAGAACACGAACAACCTCGACATGCTGGTCCCAGTGCCCTGAACAAGTCCCCAACCTGGGAATTGTTGCTCATTTGCAAATGCCTGCAGCTCCTCTGGGCACTGGAGAGATCTGTCACACAGCACTGATCCCCAGCTCTGAGCACTTATTTTGTTCCTTACTAGAGGGAGGTGTTTTTGCCAAAGGAGAAATTTTAATGAAAAAACAAACACCTCATCTTTCTTCCCTTGACCTCTTGGGAGGATTTTCGTGGAAGAAAACCAGGAGAACACTTTAGAAGTAAACAGTTCTCAGTTACTAAAAGCAAATAAATAAACAGCCCTTGCTGCATTCCCATGCAAGCAGGAACACTTTATTATAAAGATGAAAACACTATGTTTTTGTGAAAGGAAAAATTAATTCCACACGACGACCCCATAGCCCCAGAGGCTTTTGGCCTTGACTGGATGTGCCTCCCCGCTACAGTACTGGAAGCTGTATTGCCACCACATCCTGTGGATATATGTGGGGCTCTGGGGTCCCCAGGTACCACCCTGGGCACAGCATTTCTGGAAATGAGGAGTTCTGTTCGCACAAGCAGTGCTTCACCTGCCTCCTGTGCCCTGGGTGTGTGGTGCCCTGCACCCCTCACTGCTGCCCACCGCACAGTGAGCACTGCCTGTGCTTCAGAAGGAGAAATGCCCTGCTGGGGACACGTCCCCAAGACATCGGATGGGACATCACTCTGGATCAGGCACTGCCTGTCCCCCAGTGTGGAAAGGGAAGACCAGTGGCTGCGACTTCGGCAGCAGAGACCGGTCATTTCTGAGTGACCCGTGGTGCTGTTCTGTGTCCCAAACTTTTTGAGATCCAGAAGGTGGAGTGTCCCTACTGAGCTTCTTTGATGCCAGGAAGGGGATAGGAACCATCTTGCTGGGAGGCCTAACCTCTGCTCCCATGGGAAAGGATGACTTTTTCTTTTTTTGAGAAGACATGTCCCAGAGAGGAGACCCTCCATCCATTAGATGTTCCTGCCACTCAGCCCTGGGGACACCTCTGCAGTGCTGTGTCCAGCTCTGGAGCCTCAGCCCGGCAGGGACAGGGATCTCCTGGAGTGGGTCCAGAAGAGCTGAGGAAGGGCCTGGAGCATCTCCGTGCCCAGGAAAGGCTGAGGGAGCTGGGGCTGCTCAGCCTCGAGAGGAGCCCCGGCTGAGAGGGGCCCTCAGCCCTGGCTGTCCCTGGCTGTCCCTGGCTGCAGGGAGGGCTCCGAGCAGAGCCCAGGCTCTGCTCCGAGGGCCCAGCAATGGCACAGAGCAACGGGCAGGGCCTGAGCCCAGCAATTCCCCTGCACAGGAGGCACAACTTCTGCCCTGGGCAGTGCCCAGCCCCGAGCAGAGCCCAGAGAGGCTGTGGAGTCTCCTCCCTGGGGATGCTGCAGAGTTGCCTGGACACCATCCTGTGCCCTGAGCTCTGGGATGGCCCTGCTGGAGCAGGGAGGTGGCACCAGATGGGACCCACTGAGGTCCCTTCCAGCCTGACCCATTCTGTGGCTGTGATTCTGTGATCCTTCTCTCCTCCAGCTGAGGATCCCACTATCCTGGCACAGGGGCTGGCTGTCCCCTGGACAGACTGGTGTTACTGGGGACACAAAATTCTTTTCCAGAGCTGTGAGCTGCAGGGCAGCTTAGCAAGGTGAGCTCAGCATTCTTCACACCTTGCAGAAGAACTGCTGCTCCTGATGGGAATGCAAGGTAGTGACATGCACAGATGTGACATTGCCGGTTCCCTCTCACCCAGACTGTTCAAACTCTAAAGTGTCCAAGATACTTTCACTATGTTTTGGGCCATTTGGGTGATTTGGGAACACTGACCTCTTCCTTGCTTACCCCTGGAGAGGAACACGAGCTCATTCCTTGTCCTGCAGAGAAATTCCAGCCAAGCTTGTTACTCATTTTGGTGTTTAACATTCCCGTAGATTATCCAGCTCTGCCTGAGAAAAATGTGCTTGGAAGCAGTGGAGTATTGTGTCTGGGGGGAGCACTGGCTGCCCCCGGGGAGCTCTCCTCCTGCAGACCTTTCCTGCCAAGTCTCAGTTCTGACTGTATTGCTCCTGCCAGCTCCCAAAGCCCTGGAGGCCCCATCTCTGCAGGAGGCTGGGATGGGCACGTCCCCAAACCTCCCCGTCCCCACAGTGTGTGGGACCAGGGGACGATCCCACCCCACAGCCCCGCTGCAGGGGCACAGGAAGGCTGGCCCTGTCACCCTGACCTGTCAGCGTGGGGATGTGGAGGGTGTTGTTTGGGCTTTGGCTGCGTTTTGGCTGTAAATTTTTGTCATCTTACAGCTGCAATTCAGGAGTCAGATCACCACCGCGGCCTGCCAGCGCTCCGGGCCCTGCTCCAGCCCACGGGCACGGGCCCAGGCTGAGGAGGACACACCAGGCAGCCTCTCCCGGTACAACCAAGGCTCTGATCCTGCTGCTATCAACAAATGTGGTGTTTACAAGGGTGAATTATTCCGCGGCAAGGTGTGGGCTCAATCAGCAATAGCCCCCAGCAGCAGCAGCAGCAGCAGCAGCGGCAGCAGCAGCAGCAGCAGGCCCACACTGCTGCTCTGGATCTCCTCCACCACGTTCCCTGTCCTGGCGATGCCCATCCTGGCCTCAACTCTTGCAAAACATCTTGAAATCAGGCACGATTTGAAACGGACACTTCTCCTTTCCCTGCCAGTACCTCCTTACTGACCAAGTCACGACATGCTCTGTGTGTCTCCCCCTGTTCGTGCAGGAACATGGACAAAGCTACTGTGCTGATTTCTTATTTCCATCCTGGAATTCAGAAGTAATACAAAAAAAATGTGGAAAACAAGCTCTGTGATTAACACAGATAGGTAATGTCGATCAATTCTCTGCTTAAACCCTTCATGGCTTAGAGATTGCCAAACCCCAGGTTTGACTGCCAGGGTGTCTGCTTCCACTCGAGGATTTTGCAAGGACTCAGCCTAAACAGGTCAGTGATTCCTTGAAACAGACTTTGGGAAAAATATTTTTCTTTATCCAAGATGAAAAGCTCCTCAAAGCCACCATTCAGAAGTTCAAACCGCTTCGTTTTGGAGCAAGAGCTCCCAACTCGTTATCTTTGGGAAAATTCACTGACATTTGATCAAATTATATCTCCAGAATTCTGGGTTTACACATCACATCCCATGGAAAAATAACATCTGTTCATGTAATCTCAGATAATATCAGAGTGCAGGCAAATGAAATTGCCCAGTCAATCAGAAAAGCTTGGGAATTCATCCACAAAATTTGAGTAAAACATTTTGGCTTTGGAAAACACAGATCAGTTAAAATTTAAACTTGCAAAAATACAAAACTTTTCTTTTTTGGGGTGTTATTTTGCTTGCTAAAAAATGAGAAAGGTATAAATTTGAAGGTGTTGAAAGAACTCCCATGTATACCACTGCGCAAAACTTTCCCAGGTTTTATTCCCACAACTTCACATTGTTTAAAGCTTCAAATTGCTGCAGTATGAGGGGTTTTTTTAAATGGTAAAAAAGACCCAAACTCATGTGAAGCATTTCAGATTTCCTGTCCAAGCAGCGTGCAGGGCTGGTGAGCCTGCCTGAACCAGCAGGGACTTTGGGGGCCCACAGCATGAGGCTGTGGGAAGGTTGGGCTGAACCCTCTCAGATTGGTTTGACATGAGCCAGGCAGGTGTTTTGGGGGCCACCAGCCCCCCTCAGCTCTGTGCAGGGGGAGAAGCCCCCTCGTGTCACACAGATTTAAATGTGCAGAATCCCATTGTGGCAGGGGGGCTCTCCCTGTGAACCCTGCAGTCACAGACAGCCTGGAGTCCTTCTAGGGATGAATCCACCATGCTCGGGCTGTTGGCAGCAGGGATGAGGGGAGAGCTCGCAGGCTGCAGGAGCTGGCTGCCTTCCCCCACCCTGTGCCAGCTGTGATGCGAGTCCAGGAATTTCCAAACAAACCCAGGGGCCACGAGCATCCCCTGGGTTGCTGGCAGGGTGTCACTGCTGCCCCACAACTCTCACAGCTTGCAAAGACAAGAGTGACACTTGCCATCTCTCCGATTTCAAACCCCCAGAGGTGCAGTGCTCTCTTCCACCCTCTCCTCCTGGCTGGGTGGCTCAGGGCACACCAGCAGCCCAAGATGTCACACGGACATGGGTCTGTGGAGGGCAGGGGCATGCAAGGAAGGGGAGCACAGGGGGAAGCCTTAGGGCTTCTCACCAGGAGCTGCACACTCTACCCCGAGCAGGTGCAAGAGCCAGGGACCTGCCCCTGCTCAGCATTCCACGGGATGGGCCTAGATTTCCATGAATGTCCAACAGGGACATGTGCCCCTGCTACAGTTAACCTCAACCAACCCCTCCAGGCAGCCTGTGCCACCCTGAAAACCCCTTTACAGGACCCAAGGCTGGCTGTGAGGACACCATAGCTCAGCTGTCTGCCTGGGGGGGGTGGAAGATGGGGCAGTGCTCCCCTCTGCCACAGTCTCCATGCAGCTCTCTGGGGCAGACACCCTGCAGAAATGCCACTGGCAGCCCAGGGCAGATGACCAGGACTCCTTCCTGGCACAGGCAAGGGGTTAAAAAATGAGAGCATTTGGTGCCTGGCTGCACAAGCTGGGCTTGTTTAGCCCAGCCATGGTTTGCAGGTGTCCATGCAAGCAGAAGGCAGAGGGCTTTGCTTGCCCCAGCCCAGCCCCAGTGACCAGGCAGCACTGGACTGGTACTGAAGGACAGCACAGACGTCAGGCAGGTGTCTGAGCTAGAGCAGACACTTGAGGAGCGTTCCATTGTTTGGTTTCACCAAGTTGTTCGTTCTGTTAAAGCCAGCTCTGACTCTGAACACGCCTGAGCTGATCACTGCTGACAGCTGTTCACATGTACCATGATAATTCCCCCAGATACTGCTCTCTCTTCACATCCCTGCTGGTGGTGCTTCTCTTCCAAAGCCCTTCTGAGCCCTCCCTCCCCTTTATCAGCTGTCAGCCACATATTTTATTCACTCTCTTCAGGTTATTACTCTGGATCCCTGCTGCTCTCCTGAGGACACACCTTCTGCTCCATCCCACACAGCCCATCACCCCTGGAATCACTCCACTCTGTGCCCCAAAGCCACTCCATTCACTTCTCTGAGTCTTTCCATCAGCCTCTGCTCTGCCTCATGCCCATGCTGGCAACAACAACTTTTTGATTCATCCTCAGCACTGCATCCACCACAGCAGGTTCCCATCCACACCCCCAGCGCAAACAGGGACAGCCCCAGCCCACCTGAAGGTCACAATGGCTCTATCCTTACTCCTCAAGTAAAACCAGCTGGGGCCTATTTCCCAGCCCTGGGGCCAAATGGCGGGACCTAAAACCTCCAGGAATGATGGCTACATTTATTCATCCCAGAAGAAGCTCCCTGCCTTTGAACTGGGCAGAGCAGCTGGGCTGTGGCAGGCACTGCCCCACAGCTGGGCGCAGGCTGGTGAAGCCCAGCTCACCCTTCCCAGCTGTGCTGACTGCCCAAGGCCATGGCACCATCCCTTTGCTCATCTGGACACGGCCAGCAGCTCCCAGACACGCTGCTATGACCATACAGAAACTGGAGAGAGATAAGAATCTCCAGGTGGCGTTATTGCCTCCCATCCCACCTGCACAAAGCACTTATCTCGTTTCCAAGGGGCTGGGATACAAACAGGAGCAGCGTGTCTGGTCCTGGGGCGAGCGCTGCACCAGCCTGGGATCCTCCAGAGAGGAAAGCAGCAGCTCAGCAAAGCTCCAAGCCTGAACCTTCGGGAAACAGTCCTGTCCACAAGCTTAGCAGCAAACCCTGGCTGCCTCGTTCTCATCCTGGTCCAAATTCTCACAGCGTGGGTGGGTGGGAAGCTCCCTGAATTGCTTCCCCACTTGCTGAAATGGGCTGAAATTCAGAGCTGATCACATTTTCCCCTGTGCCTGTCAGAGCGCAAACGGGAAGCCCAGTAACCGACACATAAAGCTACTACTGATAGCTGCGCACTTGTTCCAGACAAAAGATCAGGAGATGTATGTCATAAAAAGACAGAGATGTCTTCCAGATGTTTTTGTGTGTTGGGTCTGCACAGATGTTTTCGATGTCTGCCCATAAATGTAAGAAATGTAAAACATTTGTGTCCCACAGATGTAGAGATTAAATTATGCAAGAGATGTGATAAATCTCTGGGTAATGCGAGAAGACCATGAACTATTCACATTCATTGTTTTTAGTAAAATCAGCCCCATTTTCCAGAATGCAGCTGTGAAGGAGAATTTTATTGTTATTAAATGTGACTAAACATTACGTAGGAGGTTGAAAAGCAGCACACACGGAGCTGTATGGACCCATACATTGCAAACAGTGGGACAGCTGCCGAGGCACGAGGGGAGGGCTGGTGCAGCTCGGGGGCTCAGGTGGGACATAGAGGTGATGTGTCAGAGCCACGCTGAGGGCAGGACTGGCAGCTCACAGCTCACAGGCACAGCTTCTCCTGCCCCACGACCACCTCTGCACGTGGGAGAGAGCTCAGCCAGAGCAGGATGGGACGGGCAGGTTTGAGGCAGAGCTGGAAATGACCCCAGTGCCCAGCTCTGCCAGGGCAGAAATGAATACGAAGATGCTGTTTAAACAACGTTGTTTATTTCTCGTGGTATCACGTGCCAGCCAAGCATTTTATTCTAAACCCCAGCTGAACTTTGTGGTGCCTTAAGGACGCTCAGGTCCTGACTGAGTTTCCAAACCACGCTCAGTGCCAGGGTGGACTCTGCACATGCCTGCTCAGTGCAGCAGTCCTGGGTGTGGGGAGAGCCGGAGGTTGAAGAAAAGTGCTTCAAAATCCTGTGGTACCTCTCTGACCCCAACCGCACACACAGCCTTGCACACCAAGAGCCCAGCCCATGCCCCAGCCAGCCCCACTCGCTGCCAGGAGCGAGGGGCACAGCCCCGAGCAGCTCAGGAGGCCTCGTGCTCCACAGGCTGCCGTGCTTGTGCAGCCCAGCTCTGCCCCTGCTGCATCAGAGAAGTCGGAGTTTTGTGCCTATGTTCGTCAGGCATGCTGAGAGAAACTGTGCCCAGATTTCACAGCTTCCACGTTACGCCTTTCGCCTGGGGAATTTATTGCTCTGCCCCCTGCATGGCAGCCCCGAGGGAAAGAAAGGTCCCTATTTTGGGGGATTGAAATTCAGCCATCTCTGTCCCAGCCTGGACTGCGCTGACCCCGCTGCTGTGCCTGGCTGAGGGGGCTAAGCAAGTGAGCAGAGAGCCCCTCCCTGCCCTGCACCTCTCCTTGTCCAGCCCTCCATCACACCTGGGGATCTGCAATGATGTGCTGCAGGCTGGCAGTGTTGTCACACCAGAGGACGCTGGCTGCTGCCCAGCTAAATCTGGGTCTTGGCTCTGCTTGCAGCCCTCATCTGCTCCATGGAGGAAGTTCCCATGGTCCCCAAGGCACCACTGATGCCAGGTAGGAGCAAGAGCTGTGGGACTAGATCTCCAGATTCCCTCCAGCTTTATCAGATCTAGAGTTAAGCACTGGTCAGCTCCGAGATGTCATCACCATCCACACACCTTTTAATTTCACCAGTGTGGAGAAGAGGAGAGCAGAGCAAACTTTCCCAAACCCTCGCCCCATTCCCAGGCAGGCTGGGAAGTGTCGGAGGCTCCGGCTCTCCTGTCGCTAGGAAGACCTCAGTGCTTCCCCATGCAAGTGTGCTAAATCCTTGCTTGCATCAAGGAGACATGGCATTTTCTTGGGAATCCTCTCTGCTAAGAATATCCTCTATTTACATATTCACCCATGTGGGGGCGGATGGGAAACAGGGCAGTGAACTGAATGTCCTTGGAAGATGTGTGTGTTGGTTTCCATGGAGCTGGGTGCCTGGCCGTGTCTGTGTTTGCACTGATCATGTGTGGTTACAGCACTGGTGACAGCCCTGGGGCCGGTGCTGCCCTGTCACCTGCCACCCCACGGGACTCGCTGCCTGTTTGGAGGGCCTGGAGCAGGTGTGAGGGCTTCACATGTTCCTGTGTGTTCCTGGGCATGTGAGGCTCACCGTGGTTCCCCTGATGTCTTGGAGTCACCAACACACACACACACAATCACAGAGTCACAGAATGCCAGGATCACTGAGGCCTCCAAGACCATCAGGTCCAAGCTGTGCCTGATCCCCACCTTGTCCCCAGCCCAGAGCAGTGAGTGTCACGTCCAGTTATTGCCTGGACACCTCCAGGGATGGGGACTCCAAACCTCCCTGGGCAGCCCCTGCCAAGGACTGACCTTCCTTTCCATGGGGAATTTCCTGCTGATGTCCAACCTGAGCCTCCCCTGGCCCAGCCTGAGGCCGTTCCCTCTCCTCCTGTCCCTGTTCCCTGGGAGCAGAGCCCGACCCCCCCCCGGCTGCCCCCTCCTGTCAGGGAGTTGTGCAGAGTCACAGGGTCCCCCCTGAGCCTCCTTTTCTCCAGGCTGAGCCCCTTTCCCAGCTCCCTCAGCCACTCCTGGGGCTCCAGCCCCTTCCCCAGCTCCGTTCCCTTCCCTGGATGTATTCCAGAACATCAGTGTCTTTCTTGAAGTGGGGGGCCCAAAACTGGACACGAGAGTTGAGGTGTGGCCTCACCAGTGCAGCCCCCGTGTGCCCAATGCACACATTTCCATGTGCCCAAGAGATGCCAGCACAAGTGCCCTGTGTCAGAGCACTGCCAGGGCACAGCCTCAGGTAATGGCATTTGCCCCAGTGGAAGGGCAGCAAATGCCATCCCAGGTGTCAGGTTTATGGCTGGACTTGATGATCTCCAAGGTCTTTTCCAACCTGAATTCTGTGGTTGCTCTCTGCAGTCTGGGCTCTGAGCTGGTCACGAGCAGTGCCACGGCAGGGAGGTGGCAGGTGTGCTCCTGTGGAGAGACTCACCTCACCTGAAGGCCATGGCAGGTAAAATGGATCCTTCTGGGGATTAATTCCTCTTCCTACATCAACCTCAGAGTGAAGATCCTCAGACAAGCTCCTAATGTCTCCTTACGAGCTCCCAGCACATGACTGGATCTGTGTTTTGGCCTCACAGATGTGTTGCTAAGGAGAGAGGATGACTCCTGTACACCTAATGGACATTCAGGGCCGAGGAGATCCTGTTTGTGCAGAACAAAAGGTCAGGCAAAACCTTGGCAAGATGAGGTTTTTCAGCTCCTTGGCAGAGGTCTGGGGCATGGGCATGTGTACACCCAGTCAAAGGAATCTTGCACTGGAGAGGCTCGTTTCTCTCTGATGGGCATGGCTGTCTTCAGGATGTTTAAAGACCAAAGCTGGAGGAGAAGATGGAAATTAATTCTCCTCAGGCTGAGAGTTAGGTAGGCAAGGACAGCTTGGAATAGGAGAGAACATACAACAGCTCTGCTGTGTCAGCCCTACATCCCCCTGTGTCAGCATGTCCTCTCCTTGCCGGTCAGTTATCGGTGTTGGATGTCTGCTCTGATGCTTGTCCATGCGATTCCCAGCCCTTGGATCTGGGGAGCAGGAGGCTGTCACCAGGCCCTTGTGTTTTATAGTCTCAATGACTTTTCTTCATGAATGTAATTGCTTTTTGAGGCCAGTTACACTTTTAGCCTTACACTGTCCCATGGAAACGAGTTTCATGATGAATTACAAGTTGCGTGAAAAAGTACTTCCTCTTGTTTGTTTTAAACCTGCTACCTGACAATTCCGTGGACTACAATTCCATGGACTGTGTCCTTGTTCCTGAACAGAAAGAAGCAGAGACTGATCATCCCCAACCACTCACAGACGGCTCCAGGCTATGCTACACTGCCCCATCACCCCACTCAGATGTCTCCTGCTGAAGCCCAAAAGCCCTTGTCTATTTTATGGTTCCTGTGGGCACCATTAGATGCCTGTGCTCAGTCCTTTTCTGGTTTTCTGAGCTCTCCTGAGGATGAGGAGACAGGAATGGATACACCAGCCAGCTTGGAGTGTGGGGATGCTGTGGACTTGCCACAGCAGAACTGCATTGTCTGGTTTGTTCCCAGTTCCTCTCCTCATCATTCCCAAAACCTGATTCCATTTCTCGCCCCCTACTGAGCCAATGTTTTCCATGATCTCGCCCAAGAACCCCGGATTTCTTTCCCCAGCGGTAATGGCTAATTCAGAGCCCAGTGCTCAGTTAGCAGGGAGTCCAACCACTGCATGTTTTTCATTCTTTTCCAGTTTGGGCTTGGCTGGGACAGAAGGTATTCCAGTTTGAGGCCAGGCTGACACCAGTTCGGTACCTGTTTATGTGCAAAGCCGGCCTGGGGTCACACGAGGTGCCCACAGCACGAGCCCTCCACTTGCCTCTCTCTCCTTGGCACCTCTCCGGTCCCAGCACAGCTTTCCTTGTGTCCCTGCATGCTGCCAAGGAACTGCCTTCCTGTGCTCTGCCATGCCTGGCCAGCACCACTGACAGTGGGACTGGGGACAGGAGCTGAGGGACACGCAGTGAGAGGAACCAGAGGAGCATGGTAGGGAAAGGGGGGACCCACAGGGTTTGCTGGGGACAGCATTCAAGTCCTCCACTATGGAAAAAGAGGAATCACACAGTGCCTGGCTGCTCCACACTGGCCAAAGGACAGAGTCAGAGGTCACCAAGGAGGGGAAGGAAGCTCCCACACCAGGTAGAGCCCATGGTGGTGTCACAGGAGTGGTGGCATTAAGGTGGGGAGATGCACAGGGATGGGGAAGGGTGGGAGCTCATGATCCTGGGGGATGCAAGTGCCTCACTGGGGGATGCTGGGTTTCAGACCAACCATCTCCCCAAATGGTTCATTATCATCTCCAGTTGGTGCTCAAGAGCATCTCCAGGTCAGATATTTCTGTCAGAAACAGTCACTGATCCTGCTGATTCCCTGGCTGTGGCATGGGGCTTTGTGTGCACGATGGGCACAGTGTGGGACACTTCTTTCCCCCTCCCACAGAGCAGCACTTTGGCTTTTTAGCTCTTGCACTGCCACATTCACCTTCTTCTGTCTTTTCCTATACGGATGTGAGCCAAGGACACTTTCTGATGAGCTTCCTACTATTTATCCTTTGAGAAATGTTTTATTATTGGCTTTTATGCTTTTAGCAAGTTTTTCCTAAAAATATTTTTGGCCTGTCCTTATTATGGGTATTACATCTTACAGACATACTTTGTACTCCATTCTATCTTCCTTCTTTGGAAATTATTTCAATTTTGATGAATCTCTCATTCTTCTTGTAACTTCTTTCACTACTAAAGTATGGCAGATTTTTTTATTTCTGGATATTTTAGCACATCCTAGATTAGTTGTATGTATTTATTCCAAGCCTCTAATACTTTGTCTTTAAACAGTTTTTATGCCTTCTGTAAATATTTTACCCTTTTAGCTTTTCTTTTTAATTCCTTTTCAACTACTTTTGTATTTTTATCTTGTTCCCATTCTTAAAATTAGACTTTGGGTTAGATTTTGTTTCTTTTTCTTTTCTTTTCTCTTTCAGTTCTAAAAGGATTTGGCTTTTTGGGTGAAGCTCTCTTTGGTCATGGGCCCAGCAAGGTCCAACAGAGGGTGACTGCAGAAGTCATAGAGATTCTTTGGTCCAGCAGATCCACCACCCTGAGAGATGGAGCCAGAAATCCCTGCAAAACTTCTCTGACAAGACCTCAAAGAACATGCATGAGAGGAAAAGAAACATGTCTCAGAAACTTATATGTCTCAGAAACTCTCAGCCTTGTGTCTGAATTAAGGAGTAACATGCTCCAGACTTTTCCACACCTGGAGTAAGCGGGACAGTGAGTAACCCCAGCCCCAGCACCCAGAGAAATGCTGCACATGCTGCTGGTGGAGCCTTCCTGGCACACACACTGACCCTGGGACCCGGCTCACACGGCTGGGAGGTGACGTCCAGTCAGGCAGGAGGACAACAGAGCCTGAGCCTGGTTTCCAGAGCCTCAGGAAAGCTGAGAGGTGCCAGCAAACAGCATCTCCCCCATCACAGACCACGGCCACTCAACCTGGGAAGAGCAGGTCCCCAGGGGCTGCCAGCAGCACGAGAGGCAGCGTCTCAGCCCATTCCCAGAGTCTGCAACAGCAAACCTTAGAATAGACACCCCGGAGGATCCCAGGGAGACGGAACAGGCTTATCCACCCCCTCAGCCAGCTCAGCTCAGTTCAGCTCTGAGAAACATCGGGCTGCCGAGTCCCAGAGCTGCTCCGTGGGAATGAGGAGCAGCAGCCTGGCGGGGTGGGCTGGACATCGCACCGTTGTTATTTATTCCTCACAGTGATTGCAGATAAGCCCAGACACTGCCAGGTTTTGCTCCAGCTGCCTGTCTGTCCACATGTCCAGTGAGGACGAGGCTGGTGAGATGCCTGGGCAGGTGGTTGCGTTTTCTGAACAGGATAAATAGTAAATAAAATTCCTGGGCTGTTTTTTGACCACTGCAGTGACATGGTTCGTGTCTACACATGAGAGCTTCAACACTCTCTCTCAAAACACAGGATCTCTTCTGTCCCACCCACTGGGAAGTGTCCCTCACCTGTGCCTGGCCCCAGACTGCCCAGAGAGGGACCTGAGCCAGGGCCACGCTGGGGGACAGCCATGGACACATCATGGGTGGCTGCAGCTCAGCACCTGGGCCATGACCTGCCCAGCAGACAACCAGAGCTTGGGGGACCCTGGCAGGGACAGGGAGCCCTCTTCCTCCAGCCCAGCCATACCCTGCACACCTTGGGACACCTCGAGGAGGGGAACTGCCTCCCACCTCGCCCTGCACAGGCTGCTCAAACCAGGATGTCCTGCTCTTGTGTTTGCTACAAACAGTGTCACCAAGCTGGCAGCTCCCAGGAGCTTTAACCAGAATAATAAAAAAAAAAAAAACTTCTGGGCTTTCCAGCTCTGAATTATGGACACAAGCTTTTGGAAGGGGGCCTAGATCTTCTCCCCTTGGCTTAAAGGCTGGAAAGTCTCAGCTACAAGGGCCTAATCTCCCTCACACATCCCATCTGCATTTCCTACTCAGGTACCGCAGGCTGAGAGAGCTGGGGGTGTTCTCCTGGAGAACAGAAGGCTCCAGGGAGACCTTAGAACCCCTTCCAGTGCCTAAAGGGGCTCTAAGAGAGCTGGAGAGGGACTGGGGACAAGGGATGGACTGACAGGATAAGGGGGAATGGCTTCCCACTGCCGGAGGGCAGGGTTAGATGGGATATTGGGAAGAAATTCCTGCCTGTGAGGGTGGTGAGGCCCTGGCACAGGGGGCCCAGAGAAGCTGTGGCTGCCCCTGGATCCCTGGCAGTGTCCCAGGCCAAGCTGGATGGAGCTTGGAGCAGCCTGGGACAGTGGAAGGAGTCCCTGCCAGGGAATGGGAAAGGTCCCTTCCCACCCAACCCATTTTGTGATTCCATGATCTATGCTCAGTGTTCCATGGGGCTCCTCTGCAGCACCAGGGTCAGGCTGTGCTCCCCTGCTGTCCCTGTGACCCTGCTCTGCTGCCCAGAATGGACAGAGCCTCTTCCCTCCATGGCAAGGGACTCCTCAGCTCCCTCTTGTCCCTGCTGCCACCACCTCACTGCAGTGTGACAGCCACTGCTGTGAGAGCAAAGAGCCCAGGCCTGTAAACAGCCACCCTGAAAACACTTCCATTTCCTTGAAATTTCATGGTTTTTGAGAAGGTTTGCACTTTTTTGATTTGTTCAGGTATTTGCATTTGGAATTTTTTGGAGTTTTTTCTCACAGCTCTTAGGGGAACGATGTTGATGTTTAGTGTTGGATAGCAGGGTGACATGAGAGTTTCAAAACACATGCAGTCAAAATCTATTTCACTCTTATTAATAATAATAATAACGGTAATAATAATAATAATAAATGAAAATAACAACAAGAATTAGCAATATAAAGGACTGGCAGTGCTGTCTCAGTATAAAATACAAGCAAGCACCTCTCTGTGTTTGCTGTTTGCTGCATATTTGCAATTAGTTCTTGTCTGCAGAAGGCAAAGCGCACTGTTTATGCTTTTACTGCAGCATCCAAGTACTTTATATGCTTATTTTTCATAATAAAATTACTTTGCCTATAAATCAGGCTAAACTCACAGTCAGCTTTGACCCCTCACCTCAGCCTTTCGCTGTAGATCAGCTGTTCATAAACTCTGTGCCCAGATTTGATGTCCAGGGCTGCATTAAGAATAAAATATTTGGGAAACACAATTTGCATCACAGCTCTCTAAGTAAGTATTTGGCTTCCTGGAAATGATGACTCATGGTTGAGATGTGCAGAAATGTACCAATAATATAACCTTTCGATCCTCTGATGCCAGACAGAGCCGTGCAAACCCGGGCTTCGTGCTGCCCAGATGGCTGGCACAGCAGCCCGTATATATAGCATCACTTCAGACTCTGCCTTTTTGCAATGTGTGGGAAAGATAAAAAAGGGCAGAACACCAAACCGAGGTCAGGCAGCTCCCAGAGCCACGCTTTATCGGCCCATCTCTGATCAGCCTCTTCCTCTGCCACCCTGACGATTTAATAAGCAACCGTTTCTGGAGTGAGCCCTGTGGCCCGGCATATTTTATAGGATCTTTCCAGTGTAGCTCTATTAGGTATGAAGAGCTTTATGAAGAAAACTTTGCGGTGTGGGTCTAGTCCCTGGCAAGGTGAAGCAGCTGCACTGTTACTGCTCAGAAATGTATATAAAATTGTCACCAGAGAAGGCTCATTTGTTCCCTGACACAGGCAGTTACAAGCAGATGGGGAGATTTCCAAACAGCCCCCTGGCAAGTGTCACCAGCCAGGAGGGGTTCATGCCACGCTCTACCAGCCACCAGACATGTGTGAGGCCACCCTGCTCAGAGCCACCTCAGGGCCTCGGTGCCCTTCACCCGGGGTCTGCAGGTGTGACCCTGGGCACAAAATAAACCGGAGCAAACTCCATTCCTCTGCAGGACACGTGAGCTCAGCTTTCTGCCACAGCCATCCTCTTTGCTGCTCTGCAGAACCAAAATCACAGTTTTCCGAGGGACATTCTTTTCTTTCCTGGCAATTCTGTTTTAGATTAACCCTGCATCTGTCTCAGCTGCTGCACTGCATCCTTGGCATTCCTGGCCTGCCCAGTCAGCTGGGCTCATTGCCCATGGTGGGCTTGAGCCCCTGAGCAGACGGGATGAGCCTCGGGGGAGCCATATGGCCACTGAGCCCTCTGGCCAGAAAGCCCTGGGCTCTTTGAGAACCACTCAGTTTTCTCAGACTGAGGCAGGACAAAGGAGAGGGATAAGAGCTTCCTCCAAAGCAGCAGCCTTCCGCCCAGCTCCAGCTGCCACAGGAGGATGTCTCAACACCACGGCGGGAGCAACAGCCCTGTGCTCCTCGAGAGAGTTTGGGATAATCCTGGCTCATGCACACTTTCTGTTTGGCTCTCTCTGGATATCTGCAGGCCTCAAGTGATGTGTGAGCATCTGCCCCAGGTCACCGTAAACAACCCCAGCCCAAGAGATAAAGCACACAGCATAGAGCAGTCCAGTGGAAATCATGGAGTCACTGAGATTGGAAAAGCCCTCCGAGATCATCAAGTCCAACCTTTGACTGATCCCCACCTCATCACCAGCCCAGAGCTAAGTGACACATCCAGGCCTTCTTTGGACACCTCCAGGGATGGGAACACCTCCCTGGGCAGCCCCCTCTAATGCCCGACCATCTTTCCAGGAAGAAATTCTTCCAGAACTGAAAGACACTTTGAGAAGCAGAGCACCACCAGACACCATTTTTTGGAATTCATCCAGCTGCCAAATGTGGAAAGGCTTTGCACCCTGTCCCTGCAGACCCCTCTGCTCCAAACCTCAGGTATGGAACACCTGTGTCTGCCTTTCAGCAGCTGCCACGGAGGCCAGGAACACACAGGGGAGCTCACAGCCCCTGGTGCACCCCTTGCCCAGCCCGAGGTCATGGCAAAGCCCCACCTGGCTGCTGTCCCTGTCCCTTTTCAGGTGCTGGGCTCTTCCCAGCTGTGGGGGCACCGGGGATGCTGCCATGCACGGCCCTGCCCTGCAGCCGGCACAGTGCGCAGCGTGTGCTGCAGATGGATCGCACAGCTGTGGGATCTGGGAAGCAGCTGCTGCCTCACACTTGTCAGCAAGGAGAGCTGAGCAGGGTTCTCCTCTGCTCCAAGGGCCCTGGAGCAGCTGCCTGCCCCAGCACTCCTCAGGGTCCTTGATGGGAATGCTCCCTCTGCTCCCTTAGGGGCACAAGGAAGTGTGAATCTGCCCAAGTTTCTGTGCTGGCAGTGCCACACAGGGATGTCACCCAGGCTCTGCCCTGGCCTGTGAGAGGGAGGGGAGATGAACATGGACATCTGGGGTTCAGGGGGATTCATGCAGGGTGTTAACTGGGAAAACTCAGCCCATCCGACATCCCTGATGATCCCATGTGCTGGCATGCCGCCAACACAAACCCCGTGTCCTGGCAGTGCCAGATTGCCATGGTACAGCATTTCTAAGCAGGGCAACTCTAGCAGTGTCAGGAGCTTCTCCTGGCTCCCTCCGGTCCTGCCAGCAGTCCCTGCTGAGGAGGGCGAGGGTCCCTTCGCCAGCCTTCCTCCCACTTGGCCCAGCCTGTCCCTCTGGGCAGGCAGGGAGCCAGAGCACCATCACCTCCAGCAGGCAGCTTTACTGGCTGACACTATAAATGTTCTGTGCTCTCATGGATTCGATGCTGTTTTTATGAACTTGGAGCTCAGTGTGGCTGTTTAGTTTGAGATGAGCAAGGAATGTATTAATAGTTGGGTAAAGCGCACTCCGAGCTTCTAATCTGACCGGGCTGTTTGCTTTAGGGAAAAAACACTTCACTTTTTCCATTCATTACTATTCCTTGTTAGTGGCTGCAGCACCCACCCCCAGCACACCGGAGGCTGCTTTAACCCCTCTCCCACTGCACCCCAGCCACCCACGCTGTCACACAGAGAGGAGAGCACTTGGCACAGCAACACCAAGACTTTTCCCCCTCCAGGACCGTGCTGAAACCCATGGGTGCAAATCCTAATGCCAGGCTCAGCCAACCCTGTGGAGTGGCGAAGCTGCCTCGCAAAGGTCTGGCTGTGGACACTGCACCCACGGACCCCAGCAGCAGCAGGGTGTCACCCACAGCCCACCCAGGCAGGCCCCTGCGCCCTGGGACAGGAGGAGAGCACTGCTCTAGCAGCCATGTCCACCCGCTGGTGACCAGTGACACCAGAGCCTGGCTGCCATGGCCTGGCAGCTGCCCCACCCTCCCTCTGATGAAGAGGAGCAGTCACCAAAATCTCATTTCAATTTGAGGGGACACCTCCCATGCCGGGGGCTTGTCCTGCTCCTGCCCACCGGCCCCAGCCGCAGCGCAGCGATTGATTTACGCTCAGATGAGGATCTCGGCAGCGTCCTGCTAAGTCTCTTATCCAACATGAACTTTCCATAAGCAAGGCTCTATTTTTAACTCTGCTGGGCCTGGCAGAGGGGTTGTCTTGCAGGGAAAGGGGGCGAGGAAGTCCCTGCACAGGCTGCAGCTGGGCAGGGTGACCCCAGGGAGCTTTGGGCTCGTCAGGGGGCATCAGGGCTGTGCCCCGGCCAGTCTGCTGCTACCAGTTCCCCCAACAAGCCCGAAGCTCTGCTGTCCTGGCAGCCACCAGAAAACCTTTGGGGTTTGGATGGTGGGGTAAATGTGGGCACAGGGAGTGTGGTGCTCTCCTGTTGACCACCACAAATGGGACATCCCATGGCAGAGCTTTGTGTCCAGCCCAGAGAAGGCAGGGCAGGGCCATGAGGGGTCTCACCTCCATGACACGGGGTGCCCATCCCCACGTGGGTGAGGGATACAATGGTTTGAACCCACACTGACGACCCAGAGGGTGCCAGTGTGGGGTACAGAGGTGCCTCGACCATCCCAGAGCCCACCCTAAACCTGGCTTCAGCTGCAAGGACACAGCCGTGCTGCCGGCAGAGGGCATGGGAAGGTCTCTGCATCTTCCAGCTCACGCTGTGACAGGGTCCCAGGCAGGGCCAGAGCTCAGCCACCACCAGCACCCACCACCACAGCTCCCCGGTGCTTCCCAGCCCTGCTGTTCATTATGGTGCTTGGAAGGAGAAGTGCAGAGCTCAGAGGAGCCAGGCAGGGCACCCTAAATCACGGCAGAGGGACAGCATGCCACAGCAGCCCACATACCAGCCAGGAAAGTGGAGTGGCCATCCCTCTGTTCATCAATTGCCACGGCTGGGTGGAGGCTGAGCTCTGGACAGAGATCACACCTTCTCCCCGGGTAACGAAACCCCTCCAAACTCCTCCCTGGCATAGAAACACCAAAACCCCACCAGGAGGGCAACAGAGGGGCTGCAAAGACCCTCTCTCCAGGGTAGCAGGAGGACCGCTGGAGCCCCTTGGCCCCTACCCCAGGGCACTGTCAGCTTCTCAGTGATCCTGGGGCTCAGCAGGGACCAGCACCCCGTGCAACTCATCTCCCCCAGGCCCAAATCCTCCCCCCTGCTCTGTATCCTCTGCTCCTTGTACCACTGACTGATCAACAGATAGATCCCTCTGCAGCAAGATTTTATTTTCCATGCATGCCAGATTTTCGCACAGTCCGACCCCACAATTAGCCTCTGCAGCCTGTTCCCAAGCACTCTGTCCCATCCAATTTTAAATTACTCCAGCAGTAGAGCGCTTGCTCTGTCCCCTGGGAAACCACTCTGCTCCCATAGATCCTGCTGCCCGGAAGACAGGGTTTTGCTGATATCCAGCCCACATTTTCCTCCAGTTAAATTCACTGTGGGGCTCTCAGCTGCGCTGCCCCAGGCAGTTACATCTCCTCCACTTCCCTGGTTCTCCAAGCATTTGCCTATTTGCAGTGACCTTTCTGGTCAGCTGTTTTTCCCACTTTTAGCTCTCCTGCCCTTTAGGCTTGTCAGCCCCTTATCATTTTGTTTGGCTCTCACAAGAGCTGGCATCTCAGCAGGGTTCTGCAGAGGATTCCTACAAACACTTTCCAAATCCCTGTCAGAGTCTTTCTTCTCCAGCTTTTGATTAGGGAGTGTTGGTCCCTCCTTCTGAGGGGACCTAACGATGATGCTCTCACATCTGTGAGGAGGAGGTTTGCACCTTCCCCTTCCCTGCTCCAGGCTGGGTGTTCAGCACTTCCCTTGCAAAACAAGCCTGGCTTTATTGTGGAGACAGAGAGAAAGGAAGAGTTAATACTGGGTTTAGCACAACAGGCATTTGGAAGAGATGTTGGTTCACACACGTGCACAGGTCAGTTCAGAACTTCCCCGACACTAATTTACAGTGGGGATTAATGACTTATGTGCTGGCAAATCAGAACACCAGTAAATCAGACTGTGAGGAGACAAGCACAAGAACACCATCAGAAGTGTCAACACTGAGAAGTTTCTTCTGATTCTCATTAAATTGATGTGTAAAGGTCCCAACATTCACTGGGTCAAAAGGCAAAAAAAGTAACTTCCATATTGTCTGGTTACTATGTAAAAGGTAACAGCGTGATGCCTTGCACACAGTAATACCTAATGTCACATTATAAGATTAAAAAAAAATCCCAAACATAAGATTAGAGCAAATTAATGAAACAGCACTTTTGCCTTGAAGTGCCTCTAACAGTTTATTTGTGCATATAAAGCATGCAAACTTCAATTATTCATTTAGACATTTTTGTAACCATAATGAGCATGGAAACCCAGCCAGTTCTGTGTGCTCTCCACAGCAGCATCCAAGGGAAAATGCTCAACCCAAAGCTCAGGCCCTGTGATGAGCCTCGAGACCAAGGATCCACCGAGCTGTCCTCCTGAGCCACATGGCCCCAAAGCACAAACCCTTTCTTGCCCTGGACAGTTGATGGGAGGAAAAAATACATCTTGAAGGGGGAAGAATTATGTTGACACTGAAAATCTCAGACCCATTTCCCAGCATATTTAACTGGAAATTTTTTTTCACTCTTCTTGGTTGGTTCCCCCAAGTCCCCTCCTTTTCCTTGTGAACTTGCACCCAGGTCTTGGGAAAGGTGAGGAAGCCAAACACCCTTCATCAGCAACCACCCTGATGTGCTGAGGGTGTTTGGGATTCCGAAAAGAATCCCCTCCAAGGTGTGGAGGGTTTGGCATGTGCCAGAGCAGGTGCAGGGCCAGGAGCGAGGCACTGGGTGAGGTGTCAGCAGCTCCCTGCTCCCCTGGAGTGATGGATATTGCCCTGATAAGCACTTTGCCAGCACCCTGCCTGTCAGGAGGCAGAGAGCCTGGCTCTCACTGCATTTCTACTGGCACATTTCACCTCTAATTTGGGAAAAAATCTGGCATCCCACCCGTGCAGGGCTGCCAAGGGCTGCTCCAGATAATCTCTCCAAATAGAACGATGAGAAGTCTCCACTGTGCTGATGTCATGGGCAAAATTCCTGCCAGATTCAGTGAGACCCTGGCCTGCCTGTGGCCGTCCCAGCACGAAGGGGATGAGCCTGGGGTGTGGGCCTGCAAGTGTGGGTGGGGACAGTGGTGGCAGGTCTGTTGCCATGGTGTCTGTGCCAGGGCTGTGACCATGAGTGTGGCTGCTGGTGCTGGGTGGAATTTCACCTCAGATGAACCTCCCAGCTCTCTGGGATCATGTCCCCGCCTGATAAACAGCCTGTGGTGAATGACATTGATGCCACCACCCTGACGAGCTGCTTTCCATCCTCCCTATGTCTGACAATGACACCAGAGACAATAAAGTGTTCCTGCAGTGCTCATGCCATGATGTCCCTGTGCCCCAGCCACAGGGAGCTGATGGGGGACCCCAGGAGCAGCTCCCCGTACATCTGGGACCATCCCTCCAACACAAAGGGATGTTCCTCGGGCACATGGTCATTCTCCAGCCAGCCAAGCAATGCCTGCACAGCATCTGTGACTTGGTCAGCGAAGGAAAGGGACCAGGGCCACTCTCAGGTCTGGCACCAGCAGCCAGAGCTCCCTACCCCGTTGGTCCACTTGGAGAGGGAGGGAGAATCTTCTCATAACTCCGGCTTGGGGTTTGGGGTTGCAGACTGGAAGAGGCCCCAAAGTACATGAAGTTCAGTGCCCACAGCTGCAGCACACATCCAACAGCCTCTTTCACAGCTCTGTCCTGCTCCACCTGAGCCCTGGCCCCATCCTCAACCTTTTCCCAAACCTTCTGACTTGTCCCTCACGGTGAGCCAGCTCCCAGCCCTGCCAGACCATCCTGTGAGAGCTGGCCTGGCCCTCAGGAACACACCCTGAAACGGTTTTGAAGTATTTTCTTCATTCTCACAGAAAGTTCTGATTCCCAGGAAGGGATTGATGACTAAATCCTCCAGCTCCTGTGCTGCTCTTAGCCAAGGAGCCTCGTGGGTGAGGCTGGCCAGGGGGACAGCCCCTGGAGGAGGATGGGGATGAGGGCAGGGAAGTCCAAGCAGTTGATCTGCCAGGAGATGCACTATGAGGGGCCAAACTTCAGCTGCAGCCCATTCACACTTTGATCAAAAACTGGAAAGATTTAACGGAAAACAAATTATTTCTGCAGAACATGTTTTCTTTACATACAAGTGTTTTTTTTCCTGATTTCCTTCAGTTCCCTCTTGAGAAATGAGGTAAGAGCCACGGTCCTGTCTGTCCAGTCTGTTTGTGTGGGACACAATCCAGAGCAGGGCCTGTCTCTCGCTGGGGGCTGGTTCACAGGGCTCAGCATCGCTCTGGCTGTGCTCACACAGCATCAGCAACAGCAGCATTCCATCAGGCAGCCCCACACCTGTGGCTCCTGGATTAAATACAGCCCACGCAGGGATAAACTTTACAGGTGCTTCCAAAACTGACAAACACATTTTCCCAAAAAAGACACACGCAGACACACAGTGCACAAAGTGATAATAAACCCAGGAATGCCTGGCTGTGGGATAAAATCTCAAATTTTGTACTGCAAATGGGATGGATACGCTGCTTCTGATCCCATCTGAGCCATACTACTGAAAATAAGAGGTAGCAGTGCAAGGATTCACTGTCTGTGTTGCACAGGGTGGGGAACCCTTGGCAGAATGTCACGGGATCACTGTGCACTCCAGGGATTTATTTCTAGGCCTTTCTCAGAGCTGGGGTGGCAGACAGCAGGACATGGGGCTCCTCATCGTGCTAATGAGAAAATTACCCCCAGATCTGGCCTATTACTTCCAACAAGGAGACAACTCTGAGCAAAGGGGTTTTTTTGGCAGACACATAAATGCTGGAGGATGGCTGGTGTGTGGTCTCTGCTTTTGTAACACCAGGGGTTCCCCAGTAAACGCTTCCCGGATAAAACCAAGTTGTTCTCCATGGGGTCGTTGGCTGCTGAGGGATTCCTGTGCTCCCAGGGCAGTGGAGATGTCCCTTCTGGGGGTGTGGGAAGGATAAGCACCTCCTGCAGCAATGCCACAAGCACAGAGCTCCTCCTTTCCTCTCTGCACTCCCTGCATGTGGGATCAGGCCCCTCCAGGCTGAAGGAGGTGAGCAGCAGTTTCTGTATTCTTTCCTTCTCCTGAACCTGTCCTGCAGTGACAGGAGCTGGGCTGCCAGCACTGTGCTGTGTCACTCTGCTTTCCAGGGACAGCCAGGGCAGCCGAGGGATCCCTGTGGGCTGTTCTCAGTCTCTCAGCAATGACTGAGTAGCACCAAATCCCAAGGAGTCCACCCAGCTGCGAGGGCTGGGCTGGGCTGGGCCAGGATGCTCCTTGTAGGTGGGGAAGGGCTGGGAGTGCCGCTTGGCCGGGCAGCATCCCGGGATGGGGCTGGGTGGACACTGAGAGGTGCTGGAGCCGGGATGTATTTCCCAGGCTGACTGTAGGGGTCATCAGCCTTCAGCTTTTACGTGCAGGACTTGTCAACTCGCTCCCTGCAGCCCTCTGGGAGCAGCTGTCCCCACGGCCACCAAGACACCCAGACAGAACGTAGATAAACAAACGCAGCGTTTTGCTGAAGGACACAAGTCCAAACCCAGTGCTTCCAGGCAGGAAGGGTTTCCCCCACAGCTGCAGGATGCAGGCTGGGGCAGGAGGCTCTGGGCTTTCCTGGGAGGAAACCACATGTGACCTCTGCTCAGCGGACAAAATCCAGCTCTGAGAGGAGTCAGTGGGACAGGCTTGGGACCAGAGCCTGTCTCTGGGTGATGGTGACCCCGTGTTGGGAGCTGGAAGGGATCCACAGTCATGTGTAAGCGTTCCTCAGCCAGGTTAGAATCCCAGAATACCAGAATCCCAGGATCACTGAGGTTGGAAAAGCCCTCCAGGATCATTGAATCCACCCTGTGCCTGATCCCCACCTTGTCCCCAGCCCAGAGCACTGAGTGCCACCTCCAGGCCTTCCTTGGACACCTCCAGGGATGGGGACTCCAAACCTCCCTGGGCAGTTCCAAGGCCTGAGCACCCTTTCCATGGAGAAATTACTGCTAATGTCCAGCCTGAGCCTCCCCTGGCCCAGCCTGAGGCCACCAGTGGAGCTGACAGTTCATTCTGCCCCCACAGCTGCTGCTTCAGCAGAGATGGGGGATTGTTGGGAGCATCAGCACTGACCCATGGGGGCCCCTCTGCCTGTGCAGCCCCCTCCCAGCTCAGCCCCAGGGGCACAGCACATGAGCTGCAGACACTTGCAGCTTGAGCTGGCAGGATCATAATCCCAATCCAAAAAAAATTACGCCCTTTGGAGATTGGATTTTGTCTCTAATCAGGATGAAAGCAACAAATTTTCAACTGGCCAGTCATGTGTAATTTGAAGAATGGCACTAGAGCCAACTGAAGTAATTCAGTTTGAATTTTATTTTTTTTGTTTTACTTCTTATTTTTATGAGGTATACTGGAATAATAAAGTCAGTAGGATACAGAAACAAAAAGTCAAAACAAAAAATCAGGGCATTTCACCAGCTAATGCAAAAGCCAAATATCTTGACATCGGCAGAATGTTTCATTTCAGTGTTTTTTCTAAACAAATTTAGACTATGGAAAGTTTCCATCGAGATGAATTGGCAGAAATGTGTGGCCAGCTCTCCTGGCAGGGCACAGGCTGTCTGTGCACACAGGAAAGGTGCACAGCCCGCCTCGGGGCACACACAGGCACCTACCTGCCTTATCCAGGGGGTTCCTCAGGTTCAACACCTGGAAATCCCTCCAATGGAGCTGAACTTGAGCTCTCTGCCTGGCACTGGCTACAGTGTGCTGGATATGGAGCCAGCAGGCCACAAAACACCTGCCACTGCATCACTCAAAGCTGGAGCAGCATCTCAGGGAGGTTGTTCAGCTGCTCTTGATGTCACAGAATCACAGAATCATAGAATCACAGAATGAACCAAGTTGGAAAAGACCTTTGAGATCATCAAGTCCAACCTGTGACCTAACACCTCCTCATCAACTAAACCATGGCACTGAATGCCACGTCCAGGCTTTTTTTAAACACCTCCAGGGACAGTGATGGAGATCCTTCCGTGGGCATCAAGCACCTCTCCTGTGAGGAAAGGCTGGGAGAGCTGGGATTGTTCAGCCTGGAGGAGAGAAATTTCAGGGTGACCTAACTGTGGCCTTCCAGTGCCTGAAGGGGCTACAAGAAATATGGGGGGAGACTGTTGACAAGGGATGGAGTGACAGGACAAGGAGGAATGGGTTTACGCTGAGAGAAGGAAGGGTTAGGTGGGATAGATGGAAGAAATCCTTCCCTGTGAGGGTGGGGAGGCCCTGGCACAGGGTGCCCAGAGAAGCTGTGGCTGCCCCTGGATCCCTGGCAGTGTCCAAGGCCAGGTTGGATGGAGCCTGGAGCACCCTGGGACAGTGGAAGGAGTCCCTGCCCATGACAGGGGGTGGAACTAAATGAGCTTTGAGGGCCCTTCCAACCCAACCCATTCTATGATCTACCTGCCAACCCAGGTGACCCCAACCACTGTGACTGGCTGCAGTGCCAGCCCCCCTGAGCTCAGCTGAGCTGCCAAGCTGGAAGCAGCAGTTCCCAGGAAGGGATGAGCCTCCCCACAGTGTCAGGCATTGCTGCAAGGCTGTGGCATTGCTTGTTGCAAACGTCACACGAGGAGCTGAGGTCTCTGAGCACTCCCCTGGCTGCCAAGCTGGCAGCAGCCTGCCCTGGCCGCAGTGCTGGGCAGGAAGATCTTCACCATTCCAACAAAACCTCTAAAAGCATCAAAAAATGTTCCCACCCCACACCAGGATTAACCCAAAAACTCAAGAAATTTCCATGAAAAACCAAAGATGTTCTCGGACGGATTGCCATGGCACGAGACCAGCTGGGGTGTGGGAAGGAGGACCAAGGTCTTCTCCAGTGCTGGCAGAGGGGGGACTTGCCTGGAAATGTCCCAGACCCCAGCTGAGCTCTAGACCAGCGTGTTTGTACGGCCTGTCCCACTGCAACTTTCCACAGCATAAATAAAAGAATAATCACTTGAACTTGAGCCCAGGTCAGTACCTTAACGAGCAGACTGCAATCCAACTTTCCCTTTGACTTAATGAATATTAATTAACTGGACACAATTGAGCAGCTCCAGCAGGACAGGAAAGGCATGCGCTTGTCCTGGGGTGTACCGAGTGCTGGGTCACAGGGGACTGGAGCTGGGTCTCTGCTTTGCTGTCCCCCTCCCAGCTGTGACCCGACCAGTAGGTGATGGGCCACTGCAGGGTGGTCTGCCCCTGCCTCCAGGAGACAATCCCTCCCCAACACCCCTGACCTTCTCAGATAAGACTTTAACTCAAGCTGGTGCATTCCTGTGTGACATTTTCCTCTTGATTAATCAACGAGTTCATTTTTTCCCCGATGAAACTCTATTGTGATGGAAAATTCTGATGCGGAGGTGAAGCTGCTGCTCGCCTCGGTGCCGTGGCTGTTGGCTGCTGCTCTGCTGAATCCCTGGGGTGGGTGGGCACGGCAGCCTTGCCTTGCTTTGGCACACATGGACAGATGGGTCTTTATCTCCTGCATCAGCCAGGCCGATTCCAGGAGAGTCAGACATCAGGAGACGTTGCTCTGCTGTGAAGCAGGCAGGTGAACTCACATGGGGGACGTGGCCCAGGACAGGGGGAGTGATTCTCCATCGTGGTTGCCCCTGCAGCCTGGCACTGCCCTGGCACAGCTGGGAGCAGGACGATGTTCTCAGACCCCATCTGAGGATGGGATGGGGGTTTGGGGAGCGGGGATGGGCTGCTGCTCTCAAGCTGAGGAGAGCTCAGCCTCCCAGGAACACCCATGCCAAGAGTGCATGATGCTCTCCAGATGCTCCCTCTTCTGCTCACAAAGGCGGAGATTGACACAATAAACAAACAATTTGTAAAATTCTTTAGTGAGGGCAAAAAACCCCACATTAACTGGAAACATCAATACCCCCTGAAAGAGTGCAGGAGGGGGGAGCATTCCCAGGACCTGATGTTATAGCAGTGGATATAGAAATGGAAACATGCATAGGACTGGATCTTCGGGCAGGGCAATTCACCAGAGCCTAGGAAGTTGCCAGTCCCCAGTCCCCAGACAACGTTTTGCCTTGTTCAGCAGAGGGGAGAGCGATGTGGCTGCACGTGGCTGGGGAGCCGGGGGGTCTGTGCAGGGGGGCACTGACACCTCCTCACCCACCACCCCACACTGCTGGGCTGGGCTTCTTCCTCTGCCCCAAGCAGCACCAGGTGTCATGGGCACTGTCACCACCTCGTGAGAAGGTTCTGATCACCCAGTTTGGTCTTAGCTGACTTTATTTAAAGCCCTGTGTGCCAAAGATCCATGAGTATGAGAGAAGCTTCTCTAAAACTACGTAAGTTTCTTGGTTTCTGAATTTCAAAGAATGGCCCAAAATCACTCCTATAAGGACTTCTTTGTGAGATCCGTCCCAAGCCATCATCATGCCTCCAGATTGGGTCTGGAAACCCTTGCTCCTGGCAGCATTTTCCTACCCATGAACTCCCTGAAATAAAGGGTCAACCAAGGAGGACAGTCCAGGTTGTCAGAGTCTGACTTCAGGGGAGAATCTGACCCAGACCCCCTGGACCCACAGCAGTGGGTTTTGGGTGTTTGTATCATGAAAATGTGACTGCTGGTTCAGTGTTCATCTGCCCCAGGGACTGTGCAAGGCCAGCACGACCAGTGTGACCTTTTGTGCTTGTGACAGCACAGCCTCAGCCCCGTGCTCCATTTCCGGGGAGCAGAGCACCTTCCCTGTCCTGGGATTCATGGGATAGGGCACCCACCCAACATTTGGTTTGAGTTCAGTCCCTTTGTGGCACCAGGGGTTTTTTGTCCCTTATTTCTCTCCTTTGGAAGGTTTTCCCAGTTTGATGCCTGGAAAACACCTTCTACCCTTTCATGTCTGTGACTAGATTGTCCTGTGACAGGCGTGTGCTGCAGTTCCAATAGCTCTGTGTCCACCCAGAGTTTGTCCCCTCCACAACCCCTCACAGCTGGAGTGTCTGAGTCCCACCTGGAGTGACAGACTCTTCCTCCCTCACCTCCTGGGAGGTGATGTTCCTCTTGAGCTTCAACTGCACTTTTTAGCCTTTATTTATTTTTTTTAGTCAGCACAGACTTCTCCAGCATGATCCCTCATTTGGTGGCAAACCATGACTTAAAATAATTTAAAAGTATAAGATCTCAATGCTTCCTTGAGGAGTCCCACCCAATTATTTCTCTACAAAATGAAACTCCTCTTTTCAGCACCATGACCTCTTTGTCTGTTCTAGATTACAACAGACCCATTAACTACTGAGCTGTCCAGGCTCCTTTAACTACTCAGATCCATTAACTACTGCCCTGTCCAGGCTCCCTTCAGCAGATGGCAGAGTCAGGAGAACATGTAGATTCCAGCCCTTAATCAGCTGCCAGCTCCTGCCCCATGCAAGCCTCTGGTGTCAGGGTCCAGTGTAGCTCTAGAGCATCTCCTGTCACTGCAGTGACCAATGAGCCAGAACCCCCTGATGTCCCCAAGCAGATCCCATTCAATGAGGCACACCCAGCAGGACATTTTCTCCAACCACCTGGTGTTGGGGCAGAGGTGGAGGAGCCCCTCGGAGAGACCCTGTCCCTGTGCTGGGATGGATGGCAGTGCCCTGTCTGCAGCACAGGGCTGAGCTGCTGCTCAGCCCAGCCTTCAGCTCCAGGCTGTGAGGAGCCAGGGCTGCAGACAGCCTCAGTGCAAGTGTGGCCTGCTCAGGAACAGCTCCAGGGACGATTCAGAACCGGAGTCCGCAGGATGCTGCCCCCCCAGAGCCCCGTTTTTCACACGACTTAGGTGGGCTGTTCCTGCAAGGCGCATCCAGCAGCTGCTCCGCTTCTCCTATCAGATAAAGCGCCGAGGTCTCGTGTCAGGGACTCTCTAACGAGCCAAACGTGGAGCGTGTGCGAGCGGGAAAGGGGAGAAAGGCTTTGGGTTTGCTGCAAATTCCAGCAGGCTTTGCGGAGGCAGGAAAGTCTTTCCTGGAGTTATTTCTGTCTTTCCGTTCCTTGCGAGGGGGGAAATGGCATTGTAATTCCTAACCAAGATTTCACTGTGCTGTTGCCTCTCCCTGACTTACCATCCTCAAATCCCTGTGGAAGTGCCTTAGCTGGTCTGGGCCAACTTTTACTTTGGCAGTTCAGGAGGAAAAATCACAAATGTCTGTGAAAGTCACCAAAATATTCCCTAAGTTTTCATCACTTGAATGAACAAAAAGAATAAAAAGCAGAGCAGAGAAGGGGGAGGGCTGGATAGGGTGCAGAGAGCAAACAAGCATCGTTTAGAAAAGCATGCTGTTATTCCTGGAAGTTGGTTTGTGGAAAGACAATTTACAACGCCTGTGAAAAGTTTGGCTATTCATCCCATTCCCATTTGGAGCTGGTAACCACAAGGGCAGGCTCCCCTCTGCCATGCAATTACATAGCGTGATCTCCAAACCCAAACAGCTTCACCCAGCCCCGAGTGCTGCTTCCAGCTCTCCTCCTGGGGTACATGAGCTGTATTTTACACAATGGGCAAAGCTTGGCACTGTAAATGAGGCCACTATAGAAAATCACATTTAACTTTTGTTTGCCCTTCCCCCTTTTTTTTGCAAAAGGAAAATACTTTGTAGTTCATTTGCAGTTTGTTTTCGACAAACCCAAGAGGAATTCCTGCTGGTGACACCGAGGTTTAAAGGGGGAAGGGAGAATCAGAGAGCAACCTCTGAGAAATAGATTTAAAGGTCTCAAAGAAGGTAGTAAAAAGTAATATTGGGGAGACATGGAAAAATCCTACTGATTGCTGTGCTGCTCAGCACAGGACTGCCTTTCCTGTGCCCCAAAGCAGGCAGGAGAGCTTGGGTGATGTCCAAACCTCTGTGCATCCTCCCAAGTGCTGGAAGCCTCTGCACTGACACAGGGGCTCCCTCTGGCTCTGTCCCACCTCCAGCCAAGTGACAGACAGTGCTGACCAGACCTGGTCCCTCCACTAAAAATTCCTCTGGCATGGCATCCACAGCCAGCATGGAGAAGCAGACAGGTAGTTGAGTTTCATTCTCCAGACCTCAGGGCTGTCTCCTCCTGGGACCTCCTGGTCCCTCTCCTGAGGCCTGAGAGGGAGATTACAGAGCTTCTCCAGCTGCCCAGCACTGGGTGTCCTGTTCACCTGTAGCTGCTATCTCTGGAACCAAATCATCTGGATTTGGAAGCAATTCAGATACCTGAAAGGCCCCTTTTCCTCCACAATAAAATGCCTTTGGCTGCCTTCTCTGATCATGAAGTGCAGTGGGCCTGCTCTCAGGCAGCCAAGGGCAAGGAATTTGGCTTTGCCTCCTCACATAGCCTGGTGGTCTATGAAACAATTCAGAAGAGTTTGGCCTCTAACGTGCCTGCTTTTCCCACCCTCTGTGTCCCTTTCCTGTTCACTGGAGGAGGAAAAATCTACCTGGAGAACCTTTCTTTGCTGGTTACACAGCACAGAGACACCAGTCCTGCTCCCGCCTTCCCCTGTGGGTGAGGAGAGATGGTTTTGTGGGGAGGGGGCTGCTCTGGGGTCCTCCAGGGCATCAGGGACCCTGGCTGGGCAGCGGGAGTGGACACGGTGGGCAGGGGACATCTCTTGGCACAATGCCTGCTAAATAAAGAGCACTTTAAAATAAATGTCAGAACATGCATATTCCTGAACTCGGGCTCATACTATTTAGGGACTCTGCAAAGCAAATAAAATGCCTATTACAAAATAACTATTTAGAGAGAATGCTGCAGAAAGATCTAGAGAGAACTATGTGTTTTAGCATGGTCTGTTTACAGTGCATCATTGCTGGTCTGTCGAGAACCGTGCTGTAACCCAGCAAAAATGCATCTGCATTCCTTCGCTGCAAAAATACTCATGCACAGACATCACAACAGCATTGCAGCTATTCTCCTTTCTTCCTGGCTTTTTGTTGTGCTGTTGTTGTTTTGGTTTTGTTTGCTTTTTGGTGCTTTCCCAGCTTCTAGAAGATCGACCTCATACATCCTTGGCCCAGGCTGTGCTGCCAGTCAAACCCCTGGTAATGAGCTCTGCTGCTTGAGTGCTGAGGGCCCATCGCTGGGGATGGCGGTGCCGTGGCCGGGCTGGAGCCTGGGGACACTGGCACAGAGGCTGGATGGCACCGAGGGCAAACAGTGAGCACCCACCCCTGCTATTCCTCCTCCAGCACAGCTCATCCCTCCTGGGAAGGGAGCCTGGAGCTGGGACACAGTCTCAGACTCACTCCCAGAGCCCCTTTGGCTGCTGGCAGCAGAGTGGGAGGGGGTGGGCAGATGAGCTCTGCGCTTTGGGGGTCTGCTCTGATGACATGGATGGACACAAACACTTGCCAGCAGGTGTGAGTTCAGATGTGCCAGGGAATCAGCCAGACTCTGGGAAAAACCTCTGCAAGGGAGTTTTACCAAGCTGGGTAAAGCAGGTGGTGACAGTGGCAGGGCAAACGTGCTAGAATGACCTGGCTAAGACGGTTTTCCAAACACAGGTGTCTCCATCTCCACGTGCAGGTGGGCAGGCAGGTTGGCTCTGACTCTGATTTTAGACAGCCTGGTAGCCTGGAGAATCAAAGGCTTCTACCTGGGCTTTCTTTCCTGTTGGGACAGGGGGGATTGAGGAGCAAAGGCTGAGTTTCCTCAGGCTGCTCCTGCCTCCCCAGCTGCCTGCAGGGACACCTGAGCTCCGTCTGCCTCCCCTCCTGCCAAACCCTGCACGCCACCGGCCCTGGCTGTGCCAGCACTACCAGAGGCTGCGGCACAGGCACAAGCCCCTCATCCCATCCCCTCTCCCTGGAGCTGGCTCTCCACGCCCTGCCCTGGGCCCCGGGCTGGGAAGCGCTGCCCTTCCAGGCGGGTGGCCGTGCCTGCGAACAGAAGCTCTCAGGGAGTGCGGCTGCATCATCCCGTGCCTTCCCACTTCTCACTCCTCCTGGCTCTACACTCCTGTAACATCCAGACTATTTTTTTCCTTCCCTTTTGCTGGTTTATTGCTCTCCAACCCGCTCTGGGTGAGCAGAGCACTTCTGGGACACATTATTTACTAGAAGGTATTTGGTACATTGCTTTAATAATGAGAACACTTTTTTTTTTTCAAAGCCTTACAAATATGTTTAAAATCTAAATACAATGAGGCAATGCAACATCATTTAATAGTTCCAATAATATGCCAAGCCTGGGAATGACAAAAGCTGCCAGCGGGGTGCTACAAAGCAGGGTTCAGAACCCCACTGCTTCCCAGCTAAGCAGAAACAGATTTGCAGCAGTAAGACATTTGTTAACCATTTTGGAGGCTGCAGGATGGGGCGTGGAACAAGCCCGGCCGCCTCTGTGTCACTGCAAAATCCTTGGCACAGGCACGGACCAGCGTCCTTGGAATTAAGGCCCTTGTGAAGACTTAAAGGCTTAGTGGACTAATATACTTAAGATGGATTTTTCCAAATATTATTCTAAGCCATTCAGAAACACCGTGTCCCGTGCTGGTGTGAATGAACAGAGCTGCAGGAGCAGCGCGACGTGTGCCGGCTGTGTTCCCTGCGGGGCTGAGCAGGGGGGAGGAGGCGGGGCAGGGGACTCGGCCCTGGGGCTGCACTGGGAGGTCACAGAACTGTCATGGAATCACAGAAGGGTTTGGGCTGGAAGGGACCTCAAAGCTCATCTCATTCCACCCCTCCCTGCCAAGGGCAGGGACACCTTGCACCATCCCTGGGTGCTCCGAGCCCTGTCCAGCCTGGCCTTGGACACTTCCAGGGATCCAGGGGCAAAAGATCATATGGAGTGTGGTGTGTCCCAGTCCCTGGGGCTGCTGGGTGCCTCCAGCTCAGTGCCACGGTCCCTCCTGGCTCCAGGAGGTGCTGTCCCAGCAGGGCACCCAGGAGTGGGGCTCATCTGCACCCACAGGTGAAAATCTGCTGATGGGCACCTGGGATAGAACCAGAGTGGTTTGGGCTGGAAGGGACCTTGAAGCCCATCCATTTTCATCCCTGCCATGACAGGGACACCTTCCACTGTCCCAGGCTGCTCCAAACCCCGAACAACCTGGCCTTGGACACTTCCAGGGATCCAGAGGCAGCCACAGCTTCTCTGGGCACCCTGTGCCGGGGGCTCACCACCCTCACAGCCAAGAATTCCTTCCCAATATCCCATCTAACCCTGTCCTCTGTCACTTTGACTCTGTCCTTGGAGAAGGGGCTGCACCTCCCCATCCAGCACAGGGTCCTGTAAGCAGAGGTGTCAGAGCACCCCTTGGACCCCCTGAGCTGTGGGGATGCCCCCCCAGGACACACAGACACCTCAGCTGTGACACACCTCGGCTGGTGACACCCTGGCTCAGGGAGGTGACACGGGCTGGGCTGGGCTCCTCCTCACCAGCTCTGGGAGGGCTCTGGCTGAGGGTGTGGGGAACACAAGCCCAGCATCCCTCCAGCTCCTGCCAGGCAGCCCCATCCTGCTCCCACCAAAGGCAGAGTGAGAGCCAGCAGAGAGCTGCCACCCTGCCCCCAAGCTGGGCACTGATCCTTATTTCCCAGGAGGAAAAGGATAAGAAAATCCAAGGATGCCTATTGAGGGCAGTGCAAGGATGGGGCCTGCAGCCATCAAACACCAAAAGCCCCAATAAACTGCTAGTGGGAAAAGCGATCATATTTATTACAGGAAAACAAGTTTATGATTATTGCAGAAATGACATCAAAACTCCCCGTGCCAGTTTAAACAATATTTGGAGAATTCATTTGTTTTGTACTATTTAAAATTACAGTGTGGGAGCCTATTTAAAATGCACTTGTGAGAGAGAGAGAGAGAGAGAGTGTGTGTGTGTGTGTGTTGATGTACCCATGCTAATGTTTATTTAAATCTTTTATTTATAAAATTGATGTTCCTACGCCTAAAATGGAAATTTTCTGCTCTAAAACATCTCTTAATTGTGGAAAATTGTTGTATGTATTTACGTTTCTCCTCACATTCATGTCGGTATGTTTATCACCGGGCACGTGCACGCACAGATCTTCACAGTGACACCCAAAGGTGCTGCCACCTGCCACAAATCCCCCGAAAAATGGCAAAAATGGGGAAGTGAGCTGCAAAGCTGCATCACTGCCCAGCCCAGACACCAGCCCTGGTGCTCCTGCATCGGCCACCAGCCCGGTGGGCAGGGCACAGCCTGGCTGCAGCAGGGCCTGTCCCCTCCGAGCCTGCCATGTCCCCGTGGCTTAGCCCAGCACATTGTGCAGCACTGGGGTGCCACAGCCTGCTGCCAGTGGGGTGAGGACTTCTGCTGGCACCCGGATTTTTGTCTCCCACCTCCCACATGGCATAGAAATGCCCCCCTGCTTCTGCCACCACTCCCAGCACCACTGAGCACTGCAGCTGGGCATCCCTGTCCCCTCAGGGTGAGCTGCCTTCCTTTCCCCGGAGTATATTTGCAGGGAATCCCTCCCTGGTGGTCTCTCACACCCTCTGCACGTGGGCAGCCTGGGGGTTTTGCCTGCTCCAGTCCTTCCACACCACTGCCCACCCCATGTTTCCAGCTCTGCTCCTATGGGGGCTGAGGCCCCCAGCAAGGACAAAGCAACATCAGAATCACAGAATCACAGAATGAACCAGGTTGGGAAAGACCTTTGAGATCATCCAGTCCAACCTGTGACCCAACACCTCCTCATCAATGAAACCACGGCACTGAGTGCCACGTCCAGGCTTTTTAAAACACCTCCAGGGGCAGTGACTCCACCCCCTCCCTGGGCAGATGATTCCAGTGCCCAAAAGGCTCCCTGCAGACCCTTCCCAGGGCCTGCATCCCACCCTAACCCCATCCCTATGCTGCAGAGGGGGAAGTTGTAGCAGGGAGTGAGCCCCACTGTCCCCAGCAGGCAGCACAGCGAGGTGGCCTGATGGACAACCCCCCACATCCCTGGGGAATGCTGCAGCGTGCTTTTTGGCAAATTCCCTCTGCTTGGCTTTAAGATGAAGGGCCAGAAGGCCTTTTGCCTTTCACCAGGATGTACCTGTCCTCCCAGGCAGGACAGAGCTGGTCTAGACACCGAGGCCATAAATCTGCTGGCTGCTGCTCTGTGCAGCACCCCCACCATTGCTGGGACAGAGGGAGGCAACCCTGGCACAGTCTGATGGGGAGCTCAGTGTCCAGAAAGGTTTATGAACCGACTGTCTGGAAACATTGGCAGGATCCTACAGGAATATGTCCTAAAGCCTCCCTTCCTGGGCACCTGGGAAGCTTCAGTGGCACCTTGGGGCCTCAGGAGAAGGGCTCACGTGCATCCCTGATGACGTGGGCACTCAGCATGCTTTCCTGGAGTTTTCAGAGCACTCCTTTTCCTTTGATAGTGGGGCAACTGAGGGTAATTTCTTCCTCTGGATCTTGCCAGACTTTGAGTCATAGACCAGTCCTGACTCCTTCTTGTGCCACGGACCAAAGTGGGGTCAGGGCGGACCCCAGTGCCCTGACACTGGGAGCTGCCGTGGGACATGGAGCAAGGCACCCCTGAGAGCTCAGGAGCAGCAGCCTGGTGGGTTCAGAACAGCACTGTCCCCTCCTGGTCCCCTCTCACTACCCCTGGGGCAGCACCCAGCCTTGGCCAGAGAGCAAGAACGAAGGGATGTGAGCAGGACTGAAATAAAGGGCTCGGATGGAGAGAGGAGGAGCTTCTGTGGAAAGCCCAGGACAAGCTGGTCTGGTCAGCCCTGTCTCTGGGGGCTGTGAGTGGTGAGAGAGCTGGGCCAAAGTCCCCAACAGCTCGATGGAGCTCCAAACCCCGTCCCTGGCCAAGCCCTGTGGGATCAGCATCCCCCGAGTGGCTCGGTGGGTAGCGGTCGCACACGCTGCAGCTGAACATTCTCCTGGCACAGGCACGGCTCGAGCATTGAGTAACTCTGAGTAAACTTTGTTTAAAGGAGACAGCTGTGCAACTGGAATGAGCTGCAAATGAGTGAGATTCCCAGTGACGTGTCTCCAGCTCTGCTGGAGTCTCCCACCGCCCACAGCGCAGCGCTCAGAGGGCTCCATCCCCGGGGAGCAGCGAGCAGCAGAAATCTGGTTGGAGTTTTGGCAGAAGGTTTTAGCTCACCATGTCTCCTCTGCTCAGCAAAGGCTGTCCAGGGGTCAGGGCTGGGTGGCACAGGGGCACTGAGCTCTGTCCCTAAGGCTCCTTTGGGATGCTGCACCCGTGCAGGGACCATCCCGGAGGGAAGCGTGCTTCCAGAGAGTCGGGGTGGGAGAAGTGTCTGGAACAGAAACTGCAGCCCACCTCAGGGGAGGGACAGCCAGACAGCAGGGACAGTGACCTGCAAGTCCAGCTGAAGCTTTAAACACTGGTAGAAGGCACCTTCCTTTGAAATAGTCCAGAAAACAAGTTAAGACTCTTCCTTTGGGGTCATTCTCCCACTTTTCATCTTTCAAAAGTTCCAAGTCTTCCCCAGGGCTTCGAGGGCATGCCTGAATGCTGCTCCCACCTCCAGCAGCTGGAAAGAGGTGACAGACCACCTGCAGCAGTCAGGAGCTGGGTCATGCCTGGGCAGCTGGATCCAGAGGGAAAGCTGAGCTAGGGACCCTGGGCCTGAGTGAGCTCCATGCCTAAAGTGCTCCTGGATGAGATTCACCACTGAAAGGCATGGCCAGTGCTGCTGGAGAAACTGAGCAACCCCAGGTGTTCCCTGGGAGGAGGCCTGGACACAGGCCAGGAAAGGAATCTTGTGACCACAACATTCATAAGAAGTCACTTGTCCATTTTTCTTAGCCAGGGTAGCAAGGGCAGAGCAGGAAGAGGATGGAAAAGGAGGGACATTGCATTGTGCAAGGACATTTTATCACTGAAGGGACCAAGGAGCCTGGGGAGTGACACCAGGACAGGAGACCTAAGAGATGCAAAAACCCTCTCTGATAGACAGGAGTCATGGAAAAACAAATACTGCTTGTGATAAGAGTGACTGAGAGGCTGAGGAGAGGATGTGGCAGAAAAGTGCCCAGTTTATGGCTCTTTGTAGCTCTGGGAATGTGAAAGCCCTGGCAGGTCTGACAGGAGCCCCAGAAAAGGACCTGCTCCTCACACCTGGAGTTACAGGGAAGAGCAGGCAGAGGGTCAGTGTCCCAGAAGCTCAGAGGCTCCTGTCGCCTCCTCGAGCTTCCAGGAGAGGAGACAAGGGTTAATCAGCGTCTTGGGGAGAAGGAGAGCCTGGGGCAGCAGTCTGCCTGTGGGTGTGTTTAAATGAGTTCAGCTCAAGAGATTCCTTGGATCGTGGTGTTATCTCTCACAGCACGGGATGGGGACCGGACCCAAGGCGGAGGCAGTGCGAGAATCAGGCACCAGGGGCGAGTGAGCGCCAAAGGAGAGGCACCCGCCCGGGGTACTGTGCCCATTCCAGCCTATAAAAGGCTCTTTGCGTGTCAGAAACAGAATTGACTTCCACTCCTGACAGCTCCTAAGCTCCAATGTCTCCTAATAAACTCCATATCTCCATGCAAAGGAGTTGCTTCATGTATACAAGATATGCAGAATGATGGGTCTCGGAGCCAGGCTGAACCTCCAGGACGAGAAGTGCCTTCGTGTGCTGGAGGTCTGCTTTGGGAAACATCTCCACCCTGGTGGCAGGGAGCCTGGAAAAGGACAGCCTTTTCCCTGGGGCAGGAGTTTTCAGGGGGTCTGGGCATGGCAGTGTGAGAGCCCACTCCAGCAGCAGGTGGATTGGGAAGGACTTGTTGCCTCCAGGGAAGCTCCAGACAGACGTTGCATGGCCAGAGTCCCTGCAGAGCTACTGAGCAGTGACCCGAGGGAACTTGCCCTCAGTGAGGGGTGGCAGAAAGAAGGAATGACCCCAAAGTGCCACCAACAGTGACTGTGTTGGCAGAGAGGCCTGGACACCCCAGAAGAGCTCAGTCCCACCTTGGTGCTCACGGAGCTGCTCTTCCCAACATTCCTCTTCCCCACAACATTCCTCTTCCCCAGCCCCGGCACTTGTGCAGCTTTCTCTCAACTGTCCTTCTGGCTTTATCCCCAGTGAGTCCCTGTCCTCTGTGCCACAGGGACAGTGCTTCTCCCGATGGCTGGCTACCAGCACAAAAAAAAATTAGCCAGTATGTCCCCCTCCCTTAGATTTTCTTCCAGAAATGAACAGTATTATGCCAAAGCAGGAAAGCATGGAAGGAAAAGGAAGGATTGCCCTGGGGTTTATTGAGCCCACCAGCTCCCTGCCTCAGTCACAGTTCCTCACTTCACATGGTCCTAAAATGGCACACAGCAGCTGGCAGTGGACAGATCTGCTGCTGTTCAGTGCCACAGCCCCTCTTTTCACTGCCTGGCTGCTCCCAGCCCCCGGGGTCACCACAGGAGCTGTGGTCAGCCTGGCTGTCTGTGCCCCACACTGCTGGACTGGCCATGCTCCGGCGGGGCTGCTCCCAGAGAGGGCAGCTGGGGCCAGCAGGAACCCGCTGGAGCTGTGAGATGTGCTTGCTGGCAGCCAGCAGACAAAATGTCCTTAAATCTGAAGTCCCCCAGGGAAAATAAATGCTCTCCATCTGCCGAGACGGCCGGGGTCTGCTGCGCCAGCCCGCACTGACCTCTGCTCATGGCCTTGTCCCAGGGTTTCTTGACACTGAAAGGCAACGAGCAGAACCCAGTGTGGAAGAGTAAACACAGCCCGTGATACCCAATTTGGGCTGGGAAGGGCCGGGACACTTTGGGTGGATTTCACAAGCCTTTGGATAATTTATACTGGGGCACTGGGGTGAGGGCTCTGGGCACTGTCCCAGGCGCCAGGGTGAGCTGGCCCTGCCGCTGTCCCAGGCAGGGAGGTTCCACAGCTCCTCTGCCCGTCCCTCCCAAAGCCCAGCCAGCCCAGAAGGTGATCCAGCAGGATGGGCCCAGGGTACCCTGGAGCTGCAGGGGCCAGGTGTGGGCAGGAGAGCCATGGAAGCAGCAGGCGGACGCTGGCATCTCAGGCATCAGGAGGCCTGGGAGCTCTTCCTCCACTGCTGGGGATGGGGCAAGGGGCTCAGCCCGGCCCCAAATGCCTGTTTTTTGGGCAAGCAGCTGATGCTCAACCACTGCTGCATCACAGCTTAGCAGGCTCTGGGTCCACTCCTGGGGAGGAACTGGTGACCTTGGTAGCCTCCATCCCAGTGCCCCACCTCAGGCAGGGACGGCAGGCCAAGGGCAGCCCCCACGGACTCCCCATGTCCCAGCACCACCTGTAAAACACATTCTTTCTGAGCACCCCAAGAGGCTTTCTTTTGCAAACCCTTCCAGATAAACCCAACTTATTTAGCTGATAATATATAAACAGTTTATCAGCTTTGCGCATTTGCAGTGCAGCGGGATGGATGTTGTTCTTGGAATTCTGTTTGGTCATAATATTTAGAAGAGGGCTCTGATAGCAAAGATAAGCAGCTCGCCCACAGCAGATGGCTCGTGAGACACTCGGCGGAGCCAACATTCTGTGGGGAATGAATAAACTTGTAATGCAAGTTGTTTGTAAGTGGTTTTAGCTAAATGTCACATGTAAGACTGCACAGACATGCTCTGTCCAAGGTGTTTGAATTTATAGGAGCGAGGATTCAAAGGCAGGGGCCAAATTTGCTTTTAAACTTCCTTAAACAAATGTACAGAGGATAAATACCTCTGGATTTGCTCTTGGAGCAGGGGTGTGAGCAAGATGCGTGCAAAGGCACAGCCCATCCCTCCCTGCAGGTCCTGGCCAAGGGGCTGTGCCTGCCACCATGCCCAGCCTGGCTGGGGTGACACAGGGCACCGTGACCCCATAAGATCCCCCTGGCCCACACCCACTTTATGAATGGCTTCTGCTGGGGCTGGCTCATTCACCTTCCTGAAGGAGGGAAGCAGGGAATAGCTCTCTTCCCAGCGAGTACCCAGCGAGCGCCGTCTTCATCCTCTCCGACTGCACGCCGAGGCTGGGAGCGGGTCCCGGGGAAGCTCTGGACACTCACACACACCCAGGGCATCTGTGGCAGCCATGGCAGTGTCTGGCCCTCGCTGGGGAGGTGCTGGGCAGAGGAGATGCCAAGAACAGCGAGCTGGCAGAGGCAGGAGGAGGTGGCAGAGGAGCCACCCTCACTCACAGGGGTCTGTGCTGTGCATGCTCTGGGTGGTTTTAGTGGTTTTCGGGCTTGGGCTCTGTGTGGAGCCTGGGGACGGGCAGTCCCTGCTCTGCCAGCCCTCTCCTGGGAGCTCTCCGGGTTGCTCTGCCCGTTTCACCTACTCTGTCCCTGCTGGCACAGTGACACTGTGGGAGCCAACGAAGGGCACAACACACCCCACTTCTGCCAGACTGGGAGCCGTGCTGCTGTCCAGTGACTGCTCACCCCACTCTATCCCCCAAAACAGAGTTGTTCATGATGGCAGCCTGAACACCTCAGTGCCCAGAGCCTCCCCCTCAGCGCAGCCTTCTGACCTTCCCACATTTCTGGGACAGCGATGCTGCTGAGCTCTGAGAAGACACAACCACAGGATCAGCCCGAGGCAAGTGCCAGACCCCCAGCTCCAGGTGAGGAGACATCACGGGCAGTGCTGCCTTTCTGCTGGAGGAGGCTCGGAGGGGACGTGGGTGCAAAGCAGAGCATTCCTGGGGTGGGGCAGGGGCAGCCCCACACCTGCACCGAGGCTGTGCTCCCCTCCCCGGTACAGGTGTAGGGTCAGACCCCCCGAGCACTGCAGCAGCACTGGGGTGAGACAGGACACCATGACCCCACGAGATCTCTGTCCCACACAGAGCACCCTGTCCTCACCCACAGGACGGCCCTGCAGCCACCACACACAGGAAAAGCCTCCCTGCCCCAGCCAGCGCTTCGTGGTGAGCCGCTCCACGGGGCCACGCCACACATCAGTGCTCCGACACACTGAAAGGGCTCTTTCTGCTGCAGTCTGGGGAAAAAAGCACACAAAACAGGGTGTTGAAACGCATTTCTTCTAGTTTTTGCTTTAAAGGCTCCTGCACAATGGGGCGAGGCAGGCAGGCACCTCTCCCTCCTGCCCAGCCTCATCCCAGTGGGGTGGAAAATCAGCCAGCACCAAGAGCGTGAGCTCAGCTGCCCGGAGGGGCTCGGCCCAGAGCCTCCTCTCAAAGTCACCTCAACACCCAGAAGGGACTCCAGGACTGGCTACTCAGGATTCAGACAATCATCCGAAAAAGGAAAGAGGCTGAAGCCAAGGAGCATTTGTCTTGTCCTGTGCTGCATAAGTTAATGATCGTGGTGTTTCCAGCGCACTCCATTCATCCAGCCTGCCCCTTCCAGGTACTAAAGAGCCACACAGGTCACATTGCTCTGCTATGTCCTCATGCCAGAGCTCCTTGGAAATGCTTTGTTTCCGAAGAGTCGCCCTCCTGCCCCAACATAATAGTGTCAGGCTTCTCTAAGTGCATCTCATAATTGTGTGGATTTATGAGGCCTCTACTGAGATGTTGAAGACAGCATTTAGAGTCCCTCAGTTCTTGTTCTGTCTAATCCATTCCCTTTTTCCCTGGGTTGCGATTCCAGCTCAGCATGTGAAGCTCTGCCACTGCCAACAGGCTCTTTCGTTTCCAAAATGAGGCAGTTCGACATCTCTGTGATTCTGTTCCTTTCCCTCTTGTGGTCTCTCTTCACCTTGTTTACAAGTCACTTCACTGGCAAATGAACTGCGGGATGGGCACAGATCACCAAGCGCAGTGAGCACTGGGATGTGAATTCCTTTGGCCAGCAAGAGTGACTGCCTGCTTCCCCTTGGGAGGACACTGCCTGGCACGTCCAGAAAACTTCACCTTCTCTGAGGGCTCCTCAGCAGCACCAGTCCTACCACCTTTCTCTCCACACTGTCCCTCTGAAGGACAGACTCAGGCTGAAGGTCACAGATTTATTGATTCTGGTCAAAGGGTTGAACTTTGTCTTTACAGCCAAAGAAATACCAAAAGCAACAAGTTGTGGGTACCCCAGGATTGGTGCTTTCCCCCTGAGGCTCCCATGGAGCACTTTCCCTCGGCACAGTCTGATGGCTGCATTCCCTCAGGGTGTAGGTGATCCACGATCCTTCTCCAGAAAATGTTGAATTACGTTTATAAGAACAATTTAACTGAAGCAATGGGACCAAATCACCTCTGAAATGAGAATTGACAAAGGATGGTCCCGCATGTGATTCCTACTCGTGCTTATTTCTTCTGCACTTTAGCAGTCCTGCTGCTGCAGTCCCACTCTAGTGCAGAGGCATCTGCCCACCCCTCTCTGGCCCTTCAGCCACACCAATTCCCTCCCCAGCTGCAGCAAACATGGGTGGGCAGAGGAACAGGCTCTGCTGAGACCTGTCAGTGAAAGCAACTACAGCTTCCAGACTGGGTGCCTCCAGAGGACACTGCCCAGCTCCCCCAGGACACCATGGTGACCCCCGGCAAGCCCAGTCCCTGCAGCTCCAGGAACAGGGATGCTGACCTCAGAGCAGCAGAAGAAGCAGAAGCTGAAGCAGCCACTGAGCAGAGCTCAGCTGTCCCCTCCCCTGTCCCAGGAGAGTCCCTCCACAGATGGGGTCCTGCAGAGCCCTGCCAGCAGCTCTTGCTCTCCATTGAGACACAGCCATCGAACAATCCCTCTCTAATTGGCATTGTTTGCTAAAATTAAACCCCTGCTCAATGAAACACAGCCAGGAAGACACAGCTCCCCCAGGGCCTGGGCCCTCCCCGTCCCTCAGACCGGCTGCCCTCGAGCTTGGCCATGGTCCTGCTGTGGGAATGCCCAAGCTGGTGGTGGTGGCATGGGCAGGGACAGTCCTGCATTAGCGGGATGAACCCTTGGGGACTGTGGCTGCAGGTCCCCCAGGTGGCCACACGTGGGACAGCTGTCCTGGTAGGAGGCTGTGAGCAGCCAGCACCGAGCAGCCCCTCCCTGCCCAAGGGGTGTTCCTGGGGTTTGGGTCCATCCGGGACATCACATCCCCACCACATCCCCAATAGTAAGAGCAGGGTCCTGGGCAACCAGCACAGAGACACTCCTCTCCAAAGCAGGGGAGGAAGGCAGATAGCAAACTTTGCATGCTGAATTTTCTGAAACTAACTATAAATGGTAAAACCTCAAAGTATTGCTTTCTCTGGAGGTTTTCAAGCAAAATAACCCCAAGAACGGCATCTTCGACTTTTATTCGGATGAGAAAACATTCTTTTATTTTGACATCATCTTTGTCCGTTTTTATCATGAGGATAAAGTATCTTTTATCTGGACACAATGCATCAAGTTGCGGGGTGACTCATAAAGTGAATCTATACAATTGAGCCAAGGTGCTGCTCTGGGCTGAGGCCTGGCAATGTCCAAATGTCACACTCAAGGTACAAGGCAATAAACAGCCGTCTCTGCTCTCCAAGGAGCGGGGTCTGCTTTAGGAGAGCTGTCACTTCAGAGACATCCCCACGAGCTGGGCATGGACCTGAGCACATGAGCGAACCTTTCTCACACCTCCTTAATCCAGCAGGGATGTGGGGTTCATCGATCTGCGGTGGATTACCTTACACACGCTGGCAGCGGGCAGGTGTGGGAGCTGCTGTGGGGTGATGCTCTGTCAGCCAGGACTGAACAGGTTTCCATCTGAAGCACACTCAGGCTCCCCGTGTTCGGTGTCAAACACCCAGAGGATTAACTCGGGGGCTGAAGGCCCCTGGACACGTCTGTGCGGCTTGTGAGGGAGGGCAGCCCTTGCACACACTGCAGGGATGTGCCAGGAGCGTAGCAGAGCAGGAAACAGCCTCATTCCTTCCTGGGCTGCTCCAGACTCATGGTCCAGAGCCACCCTTAGTGACAATTGTGTCCCACATTTGTTCACCTCTTTTGGGGAGGGAGAAGGACACGCACGAATCACTTTGGCTATGGAGTCTTGTCGTGGAAAGCCTGTGTCTGACCTTCCTGTGGGCAGCAGGCACACCTCACCTCCCCCTGGTCCTGGGAGGGCTGCTGAGCCAGCTGAGGGTGAGGAGGAAGAGGGTCCCAAGACATTGCGGTGCTTTTTGTCCCTGGGGCTCTCTGCACCCCTCCTTTGCCACGGTGCAGGGGCCCCAGCAGCCCACGGGCAGGACCACATCATGCAGCTGCTTCAGGAGAAGTGTCCCCAGCACAAGGCTGTCCTTTAACAACCCCAGAACCCTCATACCAGGCAGAGCAGTAAGCACTAAGTGCTGATCTGACCAGGTTGTGCTCCCCAGGGCGGGCAGATATATCAAACCCGTGCCATGGGCAAGCCTTCAGACAAGCCCATGGCTGTCTCTGCAAGGCTCGGGACCAGGAGAAGCAGCACAGCTTCCCAGAGTAGAGGAGGCTTTGTGCTGGACACCAACCACCCCTCCAAACACCACCGTGCCAGGGGACAGTGGTGGAACAGCCCTCCCTCCTCTCCTGGCCAGCCAGACCTGGGCAGGAGGGGAGGTAGCACTCAGTGCCCTGGAGGTGGCAGGAGGACCTTGCTGCTGGTGGTTGAGCCTGGGGGTGGTGTAGAACTGACTCTGTGTTCTCCTGTCTTGTACCCACCCTGTGAAGATCCACTCTGCTTTCCTTCCCCTCTCGGACACCATCAGAAAAAGGCAACTCTGCAAGGGACAGTCATTCTTCCTGGGGTGGGAAACCTCACCTCTGCTCTGCTCAAGTTTCCCTGCCCAGATCTTCCCAGAAAATGGGCTGTTCTGGGAGGAGGAGGTGGGCAGAGGGTGCCCACTGTGGGAAGAGGGCACCTCACCGCCTCTCCCAAGCACTGACAGTTTGGATCCTACAAGCCCAGGCCAGGAAGGAAAAAGATCTGCTCTTTGTCTCCATGTGCTGCTGTTTCCCTGGAAAACCCAATCAATCACATGGCAGAGGACCACAGGAGAAAGCAAAATTACTTGTTTTTAACTTCAAACTGGTCCAGCCAGCTGTACCTGGGCTGGGGGCTCACAGGGCAGGAGTGGTTTATTAATGGATGGGTTAGGGTGGAAATTAGGGTGGAAAAAAAAGGTTAAAGCTGGTTTGGGGGTTCACCTCTGCAGAGATGCCAGGGAACTGCCTTTGGCTGCTGAATGAGAGGAGGGTCACAGGGAACACAGGGAGTCAGAGCTGTGGGTGCTCCCTGAGGAACCAGGGCTGGGTGAGCAGCAACACCTGCACTGGCTGCAACCAGAGCCCACAGCCCAGCTCACCCCAGGGGACAGACCTCCTCCTGTCAGGGACACTGAACCAGGGCTCCCTTGCACCTCTGGGGGACGCAGCACGGCTCAGCTTTCACCCACTCTCTTCTCAGAGGGGTCTTTTGCTCCGCAGAGCTCTTGCCCACCCCCTCCACTCCTCCAAAGCCATTGGATTAAGATTCAAAGGTGAAAGCACAGCAGGAAACGCTTTGATACCAAGAGACGGACCGGCCGAGGAATGTTACAGGATTTTTCCGTGGCTGTTTCTTCTCAAGCATGTACACAAGCAGCAGCACTGGGTTATGCAACTTTGCCTCAGTGCCTTCAGCTGCTGCAGGCAGGGAGAAGCGGGCGTTATTTAGAATACCCCCTCCTTAAATCAAGCTGAGAAATGGGGACTGGCACGATCAGCAGGACTTGCAAACCACGTCGATTCCAAATGTTCCCGCTAATTAGCACAACACAGCATCTTTCCAAGAACAAGGGAAGCTCTGAAAGCCCGTGGCAGTGTAATAACATGCAGTCTGATGGAAGCCTATGTCCTGAGGGTGGGTGGCCAAGCCCCTGTGGATGTGGCCTGGGTTGGCTCACAGCACAGCCTGACCATGCAGCAGGGCTGGAAAACCACTCTGATAAATGCACCCTTCAGTAGCCTTGTACATTCGGATTGGCTTTCCCTGGGGAGGCAGCTCCTCTTCACCTTCCCACAGATGGTCTCCTTCCACCCCTGAGCTCCAGGAACACCCACTGCTATCAGCTGCTCCTCGGACCCTCAAGAGCTGCAGGACACAGCCGTGGTGCCACACGAAGTGCAGGACACCTCAGCCTGAGGCTGGAATAAAAGGACATGGAAAGAAAGGCTCTCTTCACAGCTCCTTCCCACGTACCTGATGTTCTGGACCAGGCAAAAGTGTGTCCTTCAGCTTCAAAGATCTTGGCTTTCCTGCCTGGCTCTCTCCCTGAGGCTGGATTGTGGGAGGCAGGGGCCTACCTGGATCTCTTTGTTCTAGTGCTGGGGGTCTGCCCAAACTGTATGAGAGCCCACTGATGTTTGTGAGCTCAGTGATCACCTCAGCTGGATGCCCTCCTGCAGTCAGGAGGAGAAGGAAGCTGCTGAGAGCACCAAACACCTCCTCTCTGAAAACTCAAAGAGTCTGCACAGGGTGCAGCCCAACGTGGGTGTTTGGTGGAAGAACTGTGCCTGCAGCACTCTTCACTCTGCTCAGCAGCACTGACACCTCTCATCCTGGAAATCATCACGAGCATCTTGGAGTCATCACGCTTGCAAACCTCCAGAGGGAATGTGGGGGCCCTGCTGCCCACGGCATGCTGCAGCTCCTGCTGTCCTGGAGCTCCAGGCAGGAGTGGGACTGTGGCTCCCTGGGGTTCCTGATGGGGGAGATGAATGAGAGCAGCTTCTGACCGGGGGGCAGAGCTCTGCCAGTGCTCCTGCATGAGCTGTGCCTGAGCACAGAGCTGTGCTGAGCACCTCAGGGTGACACCGGCCAGGTGAGGCAGGAGAGCTGGGCAGTGCAGCGTCCGCTTTGCTGTTTCCATCAGCCTCCTCCAGCAACTCCCCAGCATCCTGCAGCTTCCAGGATGTCTGTGCTGCTCTTTGCAAGGGAGAGGGTTGGTGCAGGCACACGCACTGCAGCAAAACCACCCAGCACCTCACCCCCTGCTTCCAGGTAGGGCTGCTCTGAAGGGATGGGCACTCAGGATGTCTGCAGAGCTCAGCACCAGACAGGGGGGCAGAACTGAGCCTGGTGTCCCAGCCAGCCCGGTCTGCTGGGGACTGCACCGCGCTGGCTTGGCTTGTTTTTTTAATTCCTCCTTCTCACATCAGGAGGTGGCTGCCAGCTGCTCCCTTCGGTGCAGCACAGGAGGAAGGATCAGCTCTGGCAGTGGGGAGCCAGGCCAGTGTGTGCCTGGGGAGAGGGCAGAGGCAGCCTGAGCACACAAAGGAGAGCATCCCAGTCACACGCAGCACATCCCCTCCAGAGAAACTCAGTGTTTGCTTTGCAAGTGCTGGGGAAAGAGGTGTGAAAACCATCCATGTACCTGTGCTCAGCATCAGTGATGGAGAAGTTCCCTGAGTGCTGGCTGCTGCCCTCGGGGGTTTCACACCTGGGGGGTTGTGCCCCAGGTTTGCTGTGGGCAGAGCTGCTGGGCTTTTTTGCCAAACTACAGCTGCTGTGACCGGCATGGCCCTAAATCAGTGCTGGCTCTGGAGCAGCTACCTCAGCTGAATCCTTGGAGAAAGGACTCAAGCACAAGCCAGGGAAAAAAGGAGAGAGGTGAACCACCTTTGGGCATGTGGTAGGAACCCCTGGGCTGTGATGAACATTTTCTGGAGGGCATGGTTCACCCTAAAAATCGTGTGGCAAAGTCTTTCCTGGGCAGAGGGGAGGTCATCCAGCACACACCACACCCCCAGCCCTGAGTGAAGTTTTCTCCCTGGCACAATGAAGAGAAAGTGTATTTCCACATCACTCAGGAAAGCACAACATCAGAAAGATCTGGGATCTCCAGCAGGACCTTGACTGGATGTGCCAAGCAAGAGTGAACAGCATTACAAGTTCAGTGGGGCTTTAGGTACAGGGCAGAGTGGGGAGCCCAGGCTACAGGTGGGGCAAATTTACTCTGCCACTCCCAGGCAGACAAATACTGCAGAGAGGAGGGGCAAAAGGTGCTCTGAAAAAATTAGCTGCAGGCTAGGATGGTGGAGGAAGGAGAAGCAGCACAGTGATCAGGATGCTGTGTCCAGAACAAAGTCCCAGAACATTCTGCAGACATAGCACCGATGCTCTGCCAGGCACCAAGCGGTGCTGGCCAGGAGCTTTGAGACAGGTGGGATGGAAAAAGCATTTCAGGGAGGCTCAGGTGGCTTCTGCATCACCTCCTAGATGAGATGGCCCTTGAAAAGTCATCTCCTCTTTCCAACACACCCTGTTCTGGGCCAGCCTGAGGGAGGAACAGAGAAAGCTGAAACCCCACTGAAATTGCAGGAGGTCCCTTGTGGTTCCTGGCTCGAGCTGATGCAGATCCATTTCAGCTGAATGCAGGATTATCTTGACAGCTTGAAAGCTATTCTTAACCAAAGCTCATGCCCAACGCCCCACACAGCTGGGGGAGGCACCGTAAATCACCGCTCGGTGGACACGGGAAACCAAATAAGTGAGAGGAGATAAGAGACCATGACAGAGGTGTGACGCACTTTGACAAACGCCTTCGAGATGGCAGCTCGAGACCTCGATGCTGCAGCCACATGAATCAGAAGGAAAGGCAAAGATCTGCATTAATGGATGGGTCAGTGGACGCAGCCCTGCTACCACATCCTGCAGCACCTCACAATTCCCGCTGGAGTTAAGGGCTGCTGGGCTGATGGACAAGGGATGCCAGAACCAGAGAGGCTTCTGGGGCCAGAGACAATTCATCCTAGACTGAGAAGTAACAGCAACTCCAAGAAACGAGGCAGAAGAGCTCCAGGTTATTCCCAAGACAGCAGCAATGGGAATCCCAGGGTAGATTCCAAACCTTCCTGGCGGTCTGCACTACCCGAAGGTGGCAAACGTACATCAGCTGAGTGGCAAACAAGTCCCTCACCCCATTCCTTGTTTCAGCCTGACTCTTCCTAACATGCAGCTTTCCCATGGCCCTGTCCCTCAGGCAAAAGCAAAATGCTGCTGCTGTTGCAGGAGGAGCAATGGCTCTGCTCTTCAGGGACTGAGAGGCAGGAGAGGAGGAGAAAGCAGGCAAACTCTGACCCCCCACAGAATGTTTGATCCTGCCTTCCCTCCTTCTCCTCTGCTCAGCCACCAGGATTCCCTTCCCTTTCCACCTCTGCAGCTCTGGGCACAAGACAGAAGAGGGCAAGAAAAAGCCTGGTGGGAAAGCAGAGTAGATGCAGCATTCTGATAGAAAACTGACCGGGATATGGGGTTGGGGAACAGCTGGAAACTTGGAATCCTCAGGGAAGCACTGCAAACCCTGCAGAGAGACCCTCATCCCCCTCAGGAATTAAGGATGTACCTTGTATGGGGAGCCCAGATGCATCCAGGAAGAAATTGGCCCCCACCATGAGGTCTATAAACCTTCAAAATTCCCAGTGTGACATTTCTGGGCTGTGGAGGCAAAAAAGTGTTTGAGTCCTCAAGGCTGCTGCTTGGGAATGCCCATGCCGTGACCTGCAGGACTTGCCTGTGGGGTGTGGACACTAGATCAGGTTTATATTTTCTTCACCTCACTGAAAGCAGCCCTGTCAGCAGCAGTGCCTGGGCTGGACACAGCTCTGATGGTCCCAGGTGGTGACAGGAGCCAGGAAGACCCAGCCTTGGCAGGGCCAGTCCCTCCCTCCCGTGAGCTCTGGACCAGCCCTGCACAAGAAAGGGCCTTTAAATGGTGAGTTTTGAAGGTACCAGCATCTAACTCCTCGGCTTCTCTTAAATTTTGCCTTCTTGCCAGTCCTCTTGCTTTACAGACAGGACATATCACTTCTTCTAATTGCTCGAGGACTCCCTGGCCAGGGAGTGTGAGGGTTTGGCCATTAATAACAGACATGGTTCCATATCTCAACCAGTGTCCATCTCCCTCCCTCACAGCTCCCTCCCTTCCAGGTGAGTCTCTGCCAGAAAAGATTTGGGATCTGTGGCAAACTCCAAGGCTCTGGAGAGTCTTTGGCCTCCTCCACTGATCTCCAACCCCAACAGAGTGACTATTTGCTTGCTCAGTGCAAGTTTATCCTGGAAGCCCTCACTGATACTCAGCCACGTTCGTCACTTGAGTCTCTGCAGACCCTCTGCCAGTTCAGGTGGGGTTTCTGACTCTGCCCTTTCCCCCCAGCTCTCAGCTCCGCTCGGGCCAGCCCTGAGAGATGCCTGGCTCCGAGCCACACATCAAGAGCTGGTATCAGATCTGGATCACAGAGTCTCTTTTTTATGGGGATAAGTTTGGCAGCAATGGGTCCACTCGAGCTGACTGCTGAAACCTCTCCTCCCGTCTGGTTTTCCCAGCCATTCATTGCACCAGAATGCCAAACCAAGCCAGAGGCACCTCCTGGGGATGTTTCACTCCAGGCTGTGGTCTTTGACCCCGTGTGAGAAGAACAGCCCTGCACATCCTGCACCAGCAGGACACATCCTACTGCAAACTCCAGGTCCTGCCATGACCTTCTCCTCCTCACTGGCATTCAGGCTGGGTGGGAGCTGCTCTGCTCTGGAGATCAATGAAATTGGCATTTTCACTCTTTTTTGGCGATGCAAGCTCAGTACTCATAGATTCAGAAAGTCAGATCAGCACATGGAGATGTCCTGCTGGAGGAACGTTCCCTTCACCTTTCCTGTTTAATGTTCCAATGAGATTTTTTTTTTTTTAATCGGTACGAAAATCAGACAAAAGCCACACTGTGCTGAGGTACTGAAAGTACATCCCAATAATTCAGAGTAAAATACCGGACAAGACAGGAGTACTCACTCCCCAAACAGCCATTTAAGCAAAAGAAATTCCTGGTTAAACTCCTGAAAGATCTGGCCAATGCTAAGGAAACACACAGCTCCAAATGAGCCTGGTGGTACCTTAACACGCTCCTAAACAAGCAGCTGAGAAAGCATTTAAAGGATTAACAGCATCTTTCTGATCCTTTATCCACTGCCTGTTGGGGGGGCTGGAACTAGAGGGTCTTTAAGGTCCCTTCCAACCCAATCTCTGTAGGGGATGAATTCCCCTGGGAGTTTGTCTCCTCAGGAAGGAATGCCCTGTCCACATGGCCCCACAAACTTGGACAAAAGGTACATTTTGGAGAGTTCTGGGGTAGAGCTGGCCAAGAGACAGCTCTGGAGTTGTGCTCGGAGCAGGCTGGTGGCCCAGTATGAAGAATCACAGGATAGAATCACAGAATCATGGAATATCCTGAGTTGGAAGGGACCCACAAGGACCATCCAGCCCAGCCCCTGTCCCTGCACAGACCCCCCAACAATCCTACCCTGGGCATCCCTGGCAGCGCTGTCCAAACGCTCCTGGAGCTCTGGCAGCCTCGGGGCCGTGCCCATTCCCTGGGGAGCCTGGGCAGTGCCCAGCCCCCTCTGGGGAAAGAACCTTTCCCTGATCTCCAACCCAAACCTCCCCTGGCACAGCTCCAGCTGTACCCTGGATCCTAACCCTGGTCACAGAGAGCAGAGCTCAGAGCTCAGAAGGAGCTGTAGCCCCCGCTGAGCTCTGCCTCAATCTGCTCTGCTCCAGCTGAACAAGCCCAGCTCCCTCAGCCTCCAAGTCCTTCGCCATCTTTGTCACCACCACAAGTCTGGTGACACCACAGTGTCAGCCTGCTCTGCCCAGGTGACCACAATGACCACAATGACCCCAATGGCCTGTTGGTCACACCCCTGGCTGCCCTGGGCAATCACCCTCAGCCTCCAGCAGCCCTTGGTGGAGCAGCAGGTCCAAGGGTTTGAGATGGCCCAAGGGTGGTGGTCACTGCCTCTTGCCGGGGGCCTGCACTGAGCCATCCCCTGGAGTCAGGGATGGGCTGGGAAGCATGTTCCCAGCTCCAGGCACCGAGCAGGGCGTGCTGGCCCGTCGGAAGGGCTGGCCCGGGTGTGCATCCTGCTGGTGTTGTGTCTCCCGAGAGGTCAGGCAGCCCCAGCAGAGCTGTCAGGAGCACTCGGTGCCTGCAGGCTCTGTGGGAGGCCGCGGTGTGCTCGCACAACACAACAGAAAGTGATTTTTGCACTTGACAACAATGAGGTATTCTTGTGTTTCACAACAAGAATGTGCTCTCTGGACTCGCTGCCTTTTGGAAAAGCCCTTCAATCCATCGGGCCCATCCCACTCTCCCAAGGGCTGCGAGTGGCAATCTGCCTGTGCTCTGCTGCTGCCTGGGGGGGATGTTCTGGGGACAGCTGCTCAGGGGACACCCCGAGCAGCACAGGGGGAAGGAGGGTGGGAATGCAAGCCAAGAGCTGTGGCTGCAGCTTGCTAATGGGGCGAAAGGCAGACAGGGCTGTGGGAATGGGAGGAGGATGAGTTGCACACTGGTGTTGCAGCAAGGCAAGCCCTGGGCTCAGCCAGGCAGGCTCGGGGATCCCCACGCAGGTCAGGGTGCAGGGAAGGGCCTCAGGGCTGTCCCAGCAGGGCCAGCTGCAGGCTGGCACCCTGTCCCCTGCCCCCAGAGCAGCAGGGTCACCAGAGGGCAGCTGCAGTGTGCAGGATGGGGCTCCTCGTACCAGCCGGGGCTCCCTCCCTGCAGCCACCCTGGGTCACACCCTAAAGCAGCACCCTGGGCTCGGTCCCAGCCCATCCCAGGGGTGCTGCTGTCCCAGGAGTGCTGCCATGAGCTGGGAGTGCAAACCACACTGTGCTGACTTTTGAAGAAAGTTGGGGGCATTTCATTTTCTTTCCCCTTCCAGTACGACCACAACACTCCACAGACCTCATGAATGAGGAGCTGGCTGTGTTTGCTGTCCTTCAAGCCAATCTGTACCGTTGGAAACATCACTGGAAAGCTGATTTGGCAGGATTTCATCATGAACTGCCAGTCTGGAAATTGCAGGTGTATTTGGCAACGTCTTGCACAGCTGAGCATGGCTCCCACCTTCCAGGAAATGCACCCTGGGGAACGCTGGTGAGAGAGCCAGGCACCACCAGAAACTCATCCAGAACAAAAGCTCAATGCAACCTAAGAGCCATTCCAAATATTTGTTTAAAAAAAAAAAAGTGAAAAGAAATTACACACAAGGAATTTCAGTCTAAATCAAACTGAACATCATCATTTCTCACCATCCTTTTAAAGGTCTGTTGGTTTCCAACTGAAAATTGCCACTGATAAACCACTTGTACTCAAACAAAGCCACCTGGCTTTGATCCTGACACTTGCATTCACTTGACTGATTTTTCCCCCAAGCACAGAACTTTTTCTGTACAAAACAGCCATTTCAGTGAAACCCTCTTGTTCAGCAGAAAAGCCTCTGGACTGAGGCATAGGAGGAAGGGGAGGTTGAGGGTCAAACCCTGCAGCCCAGAAAGAGAGGATCTCACAGCTCGTGCCCTGACTGGCTGTGGCAGGACCTCTGTTCCCCTGTCGCTCTCTCTGTTCAGCCCAGCCATCACTGGGCTGTGCCCTCCCAGGGCAGTGCCCAGGGGGACACAGGGCTGCTGTGACCCTGGGTGAGGGCACAAGGTCCTAGGGGCTCCAGGCATCTCTCCCATGGCATAGGGTGGGGTCACGGGCATCTCACTCTCTCCCCAGGAGAAGGAAACCCATGACACACAGTGCTGCTGGGCATGGAGAAGGGCTGGGGGTCTCACAGCCTTCCCACTGCTGGGGAAACCATGCTGACTCCTGTCCTGGGCATGCCCCACGCTCCCTGCCAGGGTCACAGGGCTCCTGTCATGTGTGAAACCCGGTGACTGTCCTGCTGCTGGCAGGTGGGGCTGTGGCTGGAGCCATGGTCCTGTGGACAGAGCCTGGGGACAGAGCTCATCCCAAGTCACCCCCTCCACCCTCACACTGCCAGGTCCTGCTCTGCTCAGGCGTTTGCCAAAGACAAAGGAGCTCAGTAAGTATTTGGACAAGGCTCTCAGGCACCTGGTGGGACTCCTGTGACTGTCATGGGTAGGGTCAAAAGTTGGGCATTGATGACCCTTGTGGGTCCCTTCCAGCTCAGGATATTACGTGATTCTGCAATTCTATGAAATCCACGTTGTTGGTGTTTGCACTCATTCAGGATCAAGAGGCTGTGGAGGTCTCTGTGTGTCAGACTGGCCCAGCAAAATGAAGGATGAGCTCATGGGATCTGCCATGACATCACAGGGCACGGCACCCCAGCACCCTGGTGGGGCACATGGGTTGGAAATGTCTGGCCTGGACATGACAGACCCTTCCTGCACGGAACTGAAAACATTTATTCTGGAAGGGTCTGGATGCTCGTGGCTAAAAGCAATAAATACGGATTTAATTTCATAGTTAATACCCTGTCCAGGGTAAAATGCTCATTTTTAATATCGTTGCCTGCGATCTGACATTACCAACGAGATGTTGCAATGCAATCTCTGAGTCACTGCGCAGCAGATAATGGTATTTTCTTGAGTTCAATCTGGAGGAGTTGGCCCCATTTATCAAGCTTGAAAAAACGATGCCAGAGAGTCTGCCAGAGAGTCTGTCTGGCCTGTGCTGTGCACGAGTTACGTGACCCAGGGCTGCAAGGAGAGGGGGAGAGAGGGAGCAGACCTGGATGTCGCGATGGGGGATCTCCTGGGAGTGTGTCTCACACACTCCTTCCTTAGGGTCAGCCAAGAGACTCCTGAGTTTGGGGTACGAGGGAGCCAGGAGTGACCACGTCGCTCCAGCTCTGCCTTTGCTTTTAGGCCGCCCTAAGGGAGCTGCTGTCCCGCACCACGAGCAGGCACAGCTGACATTTGGGTTCTGGGGAGTCCCTGAGACATGGAGGAATTGGCCAATGCGAGAGGATCCCTCAAGCCTGTCCGTCACCACAACTGGGAGCCCCATTGCTGCTGAGCCCAGGGCCAATGGTGGGGACAACAACACTTGGCAAGGTGGCTGAGGAAGGAATGTCCATTATGGACAGGTCAGTAAAATCTCCCAGGTAGGGACTGGGGCAGGGAGGCCATGATGAAGCATCCTCAAAGAAATCCTGCCCTTAGTAGTGTGTAGGTCTTGTAGGTCTCTCAGGGGAGGAAGCAGAAGAGGAGGAGGATGGGAGCTGGAGGAGAAGCCTGCTTGGGCTGCCTTGGGCTCTAGGAGTGTTAAAGGAGCTTGAAAGATCTGGAGAAAACCAGAAGCAATCCTAGGAATAGTGGGCTTTGTTTTCTGTAGGCAAGCAGCAGCGTCTCCAGTTATCCAGCAACGCCAGCTTGGGAGGGAGAGCTCTCTGGCAGAGTGCTCCTTCCTCTGGCAGGCAGAGCCCAGGTTCTGCACAGAAATATGCAGTGCACTTCTCACACAGAGCACGATGGACCCATTGGGCCAGCTTGGCTGGGGACACAGAAGATTTGCTTCCAGCAGGAAGGCTTTAACTCGAGGCTGGGTACCTCATTGTAAAAGAAATGCTTTTCATTGACCTCACATCGCTGACAGGATGCGAGAACCAGCAGATGAGAGTCTCTGGCCTGCTGTGCAGAGGTCAGAGCAGATGATCCCTTCTGTCCTCGAAAACCAGTAAATGGTTCTGCAGACGCTTAACGTGTGAATGAAAAAGTGACTCGTGAGAACAAGACACGTTAATCCTGTAATCCTCGATCCAGAGGCAGTGCCATGGGGTGTCTGAGCCAGGAGCAAAGAGTGGGGTTCAGAAAGGCTCCTACAACCACAGGGTCCTGGCCAGGGGCTGCACAGGCAGGGCTCGTGCAGAGATCTCCTCGTCTGCTCACCTGGCAATCAGCAGAGATCCAGCCCCATGGTGGGAGTGGCCAGTCCTTTCTCCTGCTCCTCACCGTTTTCTGTGGGTTTTGGGTAGGGAACTGCCTGTCCAGATGTAGCCACCTCCCTTCTCCTTGCTTCTCCTGCCTTCTCCTGCCTTCTCCTCCCTTCTCTTCCCTTCCCCTCCCTTGTCCTTCCTTCCCCCGCCTGCCTTCTCTTTCCTTCTCTTTCCTTCTCCTTCCTTCTCCTCCCTTCCCCCTCCTTCTCTTTCCTTCTCTTTCCTTCTCCTTCCTTCTCCTTCCTTCTCCTGCCTTCTCCTGCCTTCCCCTGCCTTGCCCTGCCTTCCAGCACAAGCTGCCCACCAGGCTCTGCCTGTCCTTCTGTGGATAAAAACACTGGTCAGCCGCTGCTCGGGACTGGAAATGAGGGGTGGGAGCCGTGTCCAGGACAGAGGAGTCCAGCCATGAGCTGGGTGACCCGCAGGAGACGTTCCGGCTGTGGGCATCCTCCCCAGAACGAGTCACCACTGCTTGCTCAAATGCTTGCCATTGAAATGTGGTATTTTGGACGCCAAATTCACTATTTCAAAAAGAAACTTAATTTTCCTATAAAAACAACAAAAAAAAGGGATAATTTATTTCCAGTGAAATCTGAAAAACCTCAAAGTGATTGAAGAATTTCTGATTTCAATTGCCAAATATGAAATGTTGGGGAAACTTGGAGAATTAAGAAAAAATTTGACTTAATGTCTCAATTTGCAGTCGCCAAAGGAGGGACAATGCCATCTTCATGCTGCTGGATTTCAGACAAGCCTCGGTTTATTCAAATTAATATATATGTTGACAAAAAACATTTCATGAAAACAACTTTTCTCGGGAACAATTTCCATTTCCCAATTCTGTGACCCTAAAACGCATGCCAAAAGCCTCTAAGAGTGCTTTAAGTTTATTTAACTGAAAAGCAAAATGACAGTAAAGCGAATATTTAAAGTGAAGCTCTATTCTGAAAATATATCCACTTAACGCTAAAACGATTCAGTTTCACAGAGCTGGAACCAATTATGAACCAAATCAATTGGGAGAAGGAATTTAATCAGAAAAATGTGAATGCTAAGTGGGAATTGTTGAAAAACATTTTACGCGTTGCCCCAAAACCACAATCCCACAATTGAGAAAGAAGGCAACGTTGGTTAAAAAAATAGACAACTCTGTCTCGTGAGGGAAGTGAAGACAACTGTGAAAAATAAGAAAACCATATATAACTTAAGAAAGTGGAAACTGATAATAACGAATGAGAAGTGAGAAGCTGTAGAAAGCTGATAAGGAAAGCCAAGAGCCGAGGACAACGTATGGGCTGCAAACCTGAGCGAAGGAGCAGCAACTTCTGTCGGTGAAAAGGGAATTATTACAGCTCTGGTGAGGCTGTGGGTTGCGTTAGACTTGGGATAGATGCACCAGAAGAAATCTCCTGTTCACCAGTGCTTGTTTGGCTGAATCAGGCACTGGAGGGGCCAGGCATCAGCTCTGGGCGGGCCCCTACAAAGGCTGCCACAGACAGCAACAGGCAAATTTAGGTGAGAAAAATCTGATTAAAGCTAACTTGCACAGACTCAGAGAAAACAGAGCATGTCAAACTAAGATTCATCTTTTTCCTGGAATTACAAATTTGATTGATAAAAATAATATTGGTGGTATAAAGCATTCAGACTTCTGTGAGGCTATGCCGTGGTACTGTTAGATTTTGATGAAGAACCCAGAACAATACCCAATTAACACGGGCCATATTTAATAGATTAAAAGCTGGCTGTGGGGTGTCCCAGCTGCAATTGTCAGTGGGAACTCCACACCCAGGGGGGGAAACAGAGCTCCCCAGGGGTCAGGGCTGGGCCCTGGGCTATTCAACTGCCATATCAATGATCTGGAAATGTATTAAATCATCTCTGGTGACACCAGGATGGTGAGACAAACAAATGGGGAAGTGATGCCATGATGCTTTTTTGCTTTTTATATATATACCCCCTCTATATACTCTTTTGTATAACTTTTATGTATTCTTAAGGGCCTTTTAGCCCACATACTTCTAATTCTTCAGGTTTGATAACCAGCATAGGCACAGTATTCCCTCAAGCCAGGAGACCAAACATCTCAGAAGCCTCAGACACCAAGGCCTTCTCTGGAACACATTTTGTAAACTAAGATAGGCCTGGCCAGGGGGGGAAAGTTCCTCAGAGAGGGGGGTTCGCTCAGCCTCTCATTGGGGAATCTTTGATAGATATGCTAATTGGTAAAGCCTATCATTTTATACCCAAACTACTGTGGGTGTGCATTTTGGGGGGTGCTCACAGGGGTGCATTTTGGTGTGCATTTGGATGTGCATTCCAGCGTGCTCCGCCTGGACAGAGTGCACCAAGGATCCTTAAAATAAATACCAAGGTAAAATCCCTTTTCCCCCTCTAACTGTGTTTGGCTCTTGATTTTAAGACCAAGAAAAGGCATCAGAAGGAGCCAGATCACGGCTGCAGAGGGGCCTGGCTTGCTGGCCACAAGCAGTTAACGCAGGCAGATGGAGCTACACATCCAGGGACAGATTACCCTGGAGCCCTACACACAGCTCTGACCCTCATCTGGCTTGCACGAGGCCCCTCTCCCCACTGCCCACCTGCCTGCAGCCTCTGGCAAGTGGCAGAGAGGAGCTGGGCAGGGCACTGGAGAGGCCAGACCAACCTGCAGCTCTTGCCGGCATTCCCGAGCGGAAAGAGTGGCTTCGGCTGGCTCCAGCTGCCCGTGTGCCAACATCCAACATCTTTTACAACTGACCTGCAAGGAATGTGTGTCACCGAAGAGGATATGTAGCCCCGGGGAACATAAACCACAGCTGCATTGTTTAAAAGTACCTCATCCACCGGCTTGGAACAGCAGGCGAAGATGATCTCAGGGAGATAACTCTAGGAGTGTGTTAGCAGGAACGGCCCCGCTACCTTCGCCAGTGGAAGATTCTTATAAATTCACTCCTCCTGCCATCCTTTTGCAAAGGGTCAGAAGATGTACTGACAATAGCAGCATGCAAATATTTCAGAACTTGGCCACACGCTGAGCAAACACTCTGGATAGTTTCACGAGTAGATTAAAATGCCAGATCAGCGAGCAGTGCTGCACTTTAAATATGCTCACTAATTTATTAAGTTTATTCTTAGCAAGCTTGCAGACTTCAGAAAGTTAAATTTCTCGGTGACAAATGGCCGTGGAGCTGGGCAGGCAGGGCGTGCGTGCTGCAGCCGCAGGGCCCCGGAGGCAGCGCAGGGGAGCAGATCCCCCCTGAGCCCTGCACGGGGCAGAATCCCCAGAGGAAGAGCCGGCACGGGCGCGATGTCAAGGCTCTCGTACAGCTACAAAACCAGGGCTCTTGGCACGTCCCACGCTTCTCCGAGGAGCTGCTGCCTCCCACTCCAGGCTCAGACATCTCTTATCTGTTTCCCCTGTGTGCTATGGGTTAACTACTCGGAGCACCACTCCTCAGAGCACTCTCGATGTCCCAGCTTCAGTCCCCTGTGCTCCAGCAGAGAGGGGGAAGCCCTGTGGCACAGGGATGCAGGGAGAGGAAGCCCTGTGGCACAGGGATGCAGAGATGAGGAAGCCCTGTGGCACAGGGATGCAGAGATGAGGAAGCCCTGTGGCACAGGGATGCAGAGATGAGGAAGCCCTGTGGCACAGGGATGCACCGAGGGGCGATCCCCGCGCAGGGAGCTGCCTGCCAGCCCCGGGGCCAGGGCTCGGCACTGCGTGCTGGGACAGCTCCTCGGGACGGCGATGACAGCCACCGTGGGGATGCCTACGTGCTGTTTGTGAGGCAGAAATAGGGCCCTGCGAGCCTTGCAGGAAGAGAAGGCAGCGGGATCATTTGAGCTGGAGCTCTCAGCCGTGCGGGGCTGTTCCGCAGCGTTTGCCGCATCTCTGGGGAGTTCTTCATCGTCCCGCCTCAGAAAGGACTCGCGCCTCTCCTGCTAACTCTGGGAGGGAAAAGACTTTCCCAGGAACATTTCCTGAGCTGGGACCAAATCCCACATGGCATCACAACCCTCCGTCAACAGCGAAGGCATGTTATTGTTACTCGCGCTGCAAATGAGCTGTCGGACCCAAGGCAGGGTGTGCCGCTGCTGGTAGTGAAACAAACTCCCTCTGCCCCGTCCAGCAGCTGGCTGGGCCACGTCAGAGCCCCGCAGAACGACCTCCTCCGACAGCCCTTCTCCCCTGATCCGTGATTTACTGCCCAGCCCGCCGTGCAGATAGGAGCAACACGCACACGCGTGCGCTGGGCTGGATCCGCACCCGGCGGGGTCCCTGTGCTCTAACCAGCTCTTCATCCCCAGCTCTCTCGGCTTTTCAGCAAGTCCCTGCCTCAAAACCAGCTCCTGCAATGCCATGCTCAGCCCTATTTCCTGATCTGTGCCCTGCCTCAGCAGCAGTTTGTCTTCTAGAAATGCAGAAGAGTTGCAAACTCAGTCCTTGCACTTCAATGCACCGTGGGAGCAGCATCACCCCCTTGCTCTCAAACTCACCCAAGTGCAGAGAAGTCTTCTGAAGTGAAGGCACCCCAGAATGTCACCCTCAATAGGCCACAGCCACTCTGTTTTCTTCCCCTCCAGCAGCTAGAGCACCACTTGGGGAAGATTTGGCCTTGGGAGACCCAAAAAATCACATAAAGGATAAAAACAGCCCTGCAGTTAAAAGGATTAGAAGACTGTGAGGAGAGAAAGTTCTGGAGACTGGGCTGGGGTGCCACAGATGCTGGGCGTGAGATGCTGCACTTGGGTGACAAGTGGGAGGGCTCAGGGGAGTGTGGCTGGCACCGTGGGCACACCCCTGGGGAAGGCAGGTCCCTGCTCAGCATGAGGGGTGAGTGGCAAAGCCCTCTCATTTCAGCCTGGGCTTTATTTCAGTCCATTTCACTCCTTCACAGCTCTGCAAAGGCACCGACTGCTCCTTCACCTCACACCTGCCGGCCCACCAGGGCTGCTCCAGGAGTCACAGCATGATGGGTGAGGGGCAGTGCCCTACCAAAACCAGTCCTCCTGGGACACTGGCTGCTCCCCACAAGGCACAGCTCTGTCTGGAGGGGAGACACAACCCACAGCACCAGCTCCTCCAGGCCCAGTCCTACTGCCATCCCTGCAGAGCATCAGCAGACCCCACACCCCAGCGCTGTGAGGGGGGACACGGCCTCGTCCTGAGGCTGCTCGTGGCTGTCACACTGTCACAATAGAGTTCAGAGCCAGGAAATCCCTGGGGACAGCTGATAAGCCCTCTGCATCTGTTCCAAAAATGCCCATGCAAGCAGGGTGAATTTTTGGCTTGAGGTTGGGCCATAAATCAACGTGAGTCAGAAAAGGTCCCTGACAGTGTGTTCCCTCCCCTGGTGCCTTCTCCAGGACACTGCCAACAGCCCAGGCTGGTGGCTGCCTTGTGTCTGGACACAGGCAGGGTTGGGTGCAGTGGCCAGAGAATCCTGAAGGAACCTGTCAGTTCAGGTTCAGAAGCACCCTGGCTCCTGCCCCGAGGGTGGGCTGGGCCCTTGAGGAGAGCGTGGGAAGGAGGCTGGCAGGGGAGGTGGACTTTGGGGCAGTTCACTGAACACAATCTTGTCTATGCAATGCGTGCCCTGTGGGGACCAGGGAAGGGCAGGGAGGCACAAGGGCTGCTGCTCCTGTGGGGCACGCAGTGGGCTGGGGAGCCCCAGCTCTGTGGAGGAGCAGAGCAACAGGCTGGCAGAGGAGTTTTGTGCCTCCTGCCTCTGCTCTGGTGGGTGCAGGGGTCTGTGCTGCATCTCTGAACCACCCATCCTCCACGGGGCTGTGCTGGTGGCCCACAGGTGAGCTGGCATCATGAGTGATGTCCCCACCACGCACTGTAGGACATCACTGAGCACCCCCTGGAGCAGGGGACACCTGCAAACTGTGCCCAGCAGCCAGCCCGTGATGGAGGACACGCACAACCACCCTGCTGGGGGCTCAGAGGCGGGGAGGTGACACATAGCCCTGCCACAAATGTGTCACCTCTGGCAGAACAACATCCCAACAGCTCCCTGCCCTCCAGCTCAGGGGCTTTGTCCTGGTGCAAAGCACCCCTGAGCCTGAGAGCAGGGCTGGATGTCTTTGTCATCTAAACCCCAGTGCACGAGCTGAGCTCCTCTCCAACAACAGGCAAGAAGGACAAGAAATAAAGCAGGTACATTCCAGGAATGCTGCAGCAGCAAACACTGCATGAATCACGTTGGGCCGTGGCTTCTTCCCCAGAGCCACGCGTGGGGTGGGCATCCCACCTTTGGAGCTCAGCCTTCCCGGCACAGACAGGTCCTCCACGCCAGGGGTGGTGCAGGAGTGGGATAGCCACCGGGCAGAGGGAGGTTTCATTCAGCCATGAGGTGTGAAAGAGCGACATGATGTCCCCTGGCCTCTGTCCCTCCTCCGTCTGCACCCTCAGCTGCTCACTGGCATCAAACCAGCTCCATAGGCCTTCGCACAGGACACTGCTGCTGCCACAGCACCCAGACCTTCCCTGCTCCTCTGGAATGGCTCTCCCTGAATTCCAACGGGTTTTAACATGGACACGTGAAAAATGGAGTGACCCTGGAGAAAAGCAGTGAGGGGACAAAGCTGAAGGAAGGCACACAGCGAAAACTGATGGAGTTGGAGCTCTGGACCTGACACTGGATTGGAGAGCAAATACAGCACAGAGAGAGACATCAGAACGAGGGAAATCATTGCTGGTCATTGTGTGCACAAAAGGAGGGATGCTGGAAAATGGGGGTGGGTTCAGAGAAGAGCTGCAGGAATGATTGAGAGAAAAACACTGGAAAACTCCAACACCGCAGAAGGCAGAAGAAACTCAACCACGTTTCCCAATGCAGGGCACAGATAAAACAAGTAACACAGGTAGAGGTAAAACAAGACTTGGTCCCACTCAGCCAGCACCTTCTGGGCAGCTGTGCAGCCCAAACCAAACCAAGCTCCAGCTGATCCAGACCACTTGTAATGGAAAGCAAAGTGCCTGATGCAAACGGTGTGGCTGCTCTCTGATCCAGACCAGCCCTGGTGTGGAAAGAGGGTCTCTCTGCTGGGCTCACCCCACTCTGCTCTGCCCAGGAGGGACTGTGACCCATGGAGCAGGCTGGCCTCCACAGACAGACAGCATGGGATGGTTCTCCTGCCTCCCTGAGCCTTTTTGGGAGCAGCTCCCAGCTGGAAAAAAGGCACCAGGAACTTGGGCAGAGCAGCGGGGAGGGAGAGATCCTCTGTGGAGATGGGGATGAGTGCAGGAGAGTCCATCTCCTTCCTCCCCACAGGGCCCGTGCCAGCTCGGTGAGGTCTCTGCTGGTTTCCTCCTGGCTGTCAGGCTGCGGGTGCACAGCAGAGCCGTGCCAGGCTCCTCATAAACACCAGCACTGCGCCTGCACAGCAGGACAGGGCTGGCCTGGCTGGCCTCCAGCCCTGGCTGCCATCAAACGGGAAATAAGGGAATTGGAGCGAGACCACAGCGACCACCAAGCAGCCAGCACTGGCAGGGCTGGGGCAGACACCCTCTGCCAGGCACGAGCAGGCAGCAGCACCTCACCCTGTGCCCAAACGCCCTGGCAGCAGGGGAACAGCTGGAGCGTGCCCAGAGGAGGATGAGGATGGGAGGAAGCCCCGTGTGCCTTGCCCTGCTCGGATGCTCCCAGGGAGAGAGGCAGCCAGGAGTCCCGGGATGCTGCACAGCAGACAGCACAGCCGAACAGTATGGAGTTTTCTGCTAGTTACATGTTTTATGAAAAGTTGTTGGCAAAAATGTGCATTTTCTTTGGCTGTGTTTTGCGTGGATTTGGCAAAAATGTAACGTTAGTGTCTCCCCTTGAGAGAACTTTATTGAGTGGAACAAAGTCGGATATTTTTAGCTACCCATTGTTAGCTGAAGAACAAAGCCATAACTAAGATATTTTGTCTCTTACACTGAAACGGGACTATCAGACAGATCCATGTACAGTCATATGTGGCTGCCCATTCAGATGGAGCACGAGAGGGAATCTATTTTTAGCCTGAACACTCCACACAACAATCTCATTTCCCTTCCCCTCCAAGCTGGACCACAAGAATACACAGGCAGCACCAGAGAGAGCAGCGTTGGCCAGGGGGACCCGGGGTCACCGCCTGCTGCTGTCCCTGGGGCCATCTGACAAATGACATTTATAGGAGAGATCGGGTCATGCAATCCTAAAAAAGGCACGTTAGTTTTTCTGCCTTTTGGGGTGTTTTTTCCCCCCACTCAGAGCTGAAATGATGAGAGGCAACAAGAAACAGCAAAGCGGGATACAGACGGCTCTGAGTGAAGCAGTGGCTGTAACTCACAGCGCTCAACCCTGAACCCTCCCCGCTTTTCCCAAAACACTTGTGCGTGCCCTGAGGGCCGCTCGGATGAGGAGAGGGGGTGCCCACAGGGCAGGGAGAGATGGTCTTGCAGCCCGCAGGGAGGAAGGAAGCCGGCACAGCCCTGTGCTGGCAGCGCTGCCCCTCTTCCCGCTCCGCGCTCGAACCATCCGTGCTGGAAATGTCGCGGCTGCGGCTGCCAAGGCGGCGCTTTCGAAAGCTTTAACCCCGAGACACCAGAGAGCCCAGCACGAGGCTGACAAACCTCCCCCGAGCGCTTCAGTGCTCAGCAAATGACATCAGTGGATTCTGACTGGCAGCGTTTTGCAAAGTATTCGTGTAATAGAAACAAAGAGGTCCATAAATGCCCTGGATTTCTGCGTGTGAGAGATGCCGGGAGCTTCTTCTAAACAGTTTTTGTGGGTTGCGCTGGTGAGTCACGGAGAAGTTGCATTAAACACGGAGCATTCGGTGCAACCAGAATGACCCTCCACAGTTCAGGGAGCCGTGACACGCTCATGGCAAAGCACGAGGAGTAAAAGCAGGGTGCCACAGCACAGCCTGAGCTGCAGGGGGGGACCCACCGTGTCAGCTGGGGTGGGGGCACCAGAGAAACCACCGGAGCAGCCTCCGAATGGCTGCAGCACAGCAAGAATCTTTAGGAACCTCAGAGGCCCGTCAGCACCATCCTCCCTGAGCGCAGCCAGCCGCTGCCTCCGCAACACCTCTCCCTGCCCGCCTCCGGCAGGGCCGGCTCCTGGCTAGCCAAATGCACCTTGTGCCCGTTCCTAGAGAAGTGTCACCATCCACAGAGATCTGCATGTAGTTCACGACCTGCCAGGTGCCACTGAGATCCCACAAAACCCCAGGAGCAGCAGCAGCAGGCAGCGGCGATGTCCGGCTGTGCTCGTCTCCCTAAAGCTGCCACCACACACCAGTGCCGTGTGTCACCGTAACCAACCCGCACGGCAGAAAGCGGCCAGAGGACACAACAACATGAAGGAGGAAGCGTTAATTACCTGTGGGCTTTTCGGCTGAGCTAGAGCGTCCTGGAGGAGATGCTGCTCTGCCACTCCTCGCCTGCTCCGCGGGTTAGGGCTGCTTTGACCAGGGAGCACTGATTGTGTTTTATAAACTTGAAGCACAGTAAGAACTGGTTTAAAATAGAGTGAACGGAGCTGGTGCGGGTGGAATTAGACAAACTCTGCGAGCTGCTTTTCCAAAAATAAATTAACTTCTTGCAGCCCGCGGAGCAGAGGCGGGGGACGGGGCCTCCCGGGAGAGCTGCCCAAGTGCCTCTGCCGCTGCTGTCCCCCTTCTGGCACAGCCCCGGGGCTGGGGCTGCCCCAGCCGGGGCACACTCAGTCCCGGGGCTGCATGGGGAGGGGGCAGCAGGACCCCGTCCCCCCCAGTCTCTCTGAACCCCCATAAAGTGTCTGTGCACGGGCAGAGGGGAGCAGAGGCACCTGAGCGAGCCGTGTCCTGGCAGGGAAGAGTGGAGCAGGATCCCAGCCAGGGCTGGGAGTTAGGGGTCAGTCCCTGCCACAGTCGTTGCCTCAGTGTGTGCTGGGCATTTCTTTCTGCAAAGGGAGGCCAGTCTGGGTGAGCAGGGAACAGGTCTCCTTGGCACTGCAAAGTGCCCCTGCTTGGGTGAAACTGGGAGTGCTGGCTATGGTGAGCTGAAGGACAGGGCACAGAGAATCACAGGAGAGTTTGTGTTGGAAGGGACCTTAAAGTCCATCCCATCCCACCCCCTGCCATGGGCAGGGACACCTTCCACTATCCCCGGTTGCTCCAAGCCCCATCCAACCTGGCCTTGGACACTTCCAGGGACCCAGGGGCAGCCACAGCTTCTCTGGGCCCCCTGTGCCAGGGGCTCAGCACCCCCACAGCCAAGAATTCCTTCCCAATATCCCATCTAACCTGCCCTCTCATCAGTGTGAAGCCATTTTTCATGGCTTGGGCTAGCCTAGGCCATCCCACTGGGCTAAGCAGAGCTGAGCTGCTCCAGTGCAGGCTGTAGCCCTTTGCTATTCCTTAAATCAACCCTTTCGCTTTTGGATCTCAGCACCTGGCTGAAGCCTGGAGGTTTGCAGGCTCCTGCTGTTGGGAAGGGAACAGGATGGAGAGAGCACCTTCCCGGGTGCCATCCTCACCAGCTGGGCTCACCAGAGTCCCCTGAGCATGGAACAGCTCAGGAGGCAGCAAGAACCTCTGCTGTGCCTGGACCTCCTTCCCCACTAACACCGAGCCCCAAAGGCTCCCTGCCTGTGCTCTCCATGCCTCCTCTGCCTCTGCCCTGCACAGCCCCAGTGCTTTCTCCCCACTGATTGATGCAGAATGATGTCCAGCCACCTGTGCCCCCCGTGCCACTGTAGTGCTGGGGACAGCACTGGTGGCAGTCTCCATCTCTCTCCCCAACTTTCACCCTGCCCCCCCCACCAAAAAAAAAAAAAAATCCCTGTAGGCTTTTTGACACCAGCAGGGAGGTCCCTGGAAACAAATCCCTCTTCTGATCGGCATCCAGGCCAAGGGCAGCCCTCCCCAGGCAGGCAGGACACCACTCCCTGGGCAGGGAAAGTCCTTTTCCTTCTATTTATTTATATCCATCTCGCTGTAAACTCACCCGCCGGCGAACCTGCTGTTCACACTAACAAACACGTCCCTTTGGTCTGTGCAGCAGTCACTGGCCAGGCAGAGAGAGAGCAGGGGGATCTCCAGCAGCCCTTCTCCAGCCCTTCCATAAATCCCCGGCTCCCACCGCGTTTGTTTACATAGCAGCTTGGAAGTGAAGTCCTTTTGGCAAAGCAGCTCCTGGTCTAGGAGAGACCTGAGCCAGAGCCCCAAAAGGGCCCACACCAATAATGAGACAGGCAGGATGGTCCCCGTGTGGGACCTCAGTGTCACATCCAGACACTGCCCAGGAGAGGTCTGCTCATGGTGTGTTTGCACAGGGCAGAGCTGCAGTCCATACAAAACATCCTTTAGAAGCAGGAGGGTTTTAGGACAGGTGCAAAAAGGGAAACAGTGACATTTCTGGGGTGGAGAGGTGAGAGTTTCTGTATTGACAAGTTTCTGTAGCAAAACAGTAGCTGTGTTGTTATTTAGGCTGCCAACCTTAGAGCTCAGAGTCCACGCTGGGCAGTGGAACAACTCACACTTCCCTCAGGTTTCTTCCAGGCCATCTGCTGTCCATCCACCGCCCCAGCCCACGGGGGACATTGGAGTTTTTGCCAGAAGATCCTTGAAGAGGAAGATCTTCAGGACAGTTTTGCCACAAGAGCTCGGATGGGGCAGGACCTTCCTGCAGCGACACCAGAGCCGTGGCCCAGCGCTGGCAGCCGGGGCAGGGTGAGGAGGAGAGGGAGCTCTGCAGGGTGGGTTCAGGGGCAGATTCCAGGGCAAGCCCTGTGTGCTGACAGCGGTGTAACACCCCAGGCCAGAGGGGGATTTCCTCCCTGCCGGCTCCACACCTGGTGAGTTTATCCCATCAAAACTGTGAGCTGAAATTACCCATAGCAGCGGGGCTTAGCTCTGCCCTGCAGGCTGTGCAGCCCAGGACGAGTGTGTCGATGGCTCAGGACCACCAGTGGGTGGAACGGAGGTGGCAGACGCAGACCGGGCTGCCCCCTGGCAATCCGAGTGAGAACCAGCACCGGAGCATGGGGTCACTCGCTGTCCGTGGGTCGCGGTGCTCCAGGGGCGGTGGCAGTGTGGCAGTGGCTGTCTCTGTGCACGCTCGGTATGGGGACACCGGTGGTGTCCCGGGGTGTTGACGAGGGGAAGCAGGACGCGGGGTTTGGATGTGGCAGCACCCCGGATCCAAGCAGGTGCTGGCACAACCTGGGTTTTCTGGCACCGCGTGTGCGTGGCTGGATTTCCGTCCCGCCTCAGCCCCGAGCACCGCTGTGCCGGCTGCGCATCAGACAGTTTATTTTAGCCACTGAGGCAGGAGACGGCTGCAGGATCCGGGGCCGAGGCTGTGTGGGCGGCCGGGGGCCGTCAGCCCGTGCCTCCAGCGCGTGTGACACGCGTTTGGTGTCACCCGAGTGGGAGACCTGCTAGCGGGGTGAAATATGAGCTGCGGGTTCCCGGCTGCAGCTGGAGGAGCTCGTCCTGCAGCCTGGCTCGGTTCCCTCTCCGGGGCAGGAGGAGCAGGGCAGCGCAGCCGGTGCGGGGCTCGGTGGCCGCGGCCACCAACCCCGAGCGGCGCTGGACGGACACCGGGCAGCGGGACGGACACCGGGCAGCGGGATGGACACCGGGCAGCGGGACGGACACCGGGCAGCGGGACAGACATTGGGCAGCGGGACAGACACCGGGCAGTGGGGTGGACACCGGGCAGCGGGATGGACTCTGGGCAGCGGGATGGACTCTGGGCAGCGGGATGGACACCGGGCAGCGGGATGGACACCGGGCAGCGGGACAGACACTGGGCAGTGGGATGGACACTGGGCAGTGGGATGGACACCAGGCAGCGGGGCTCAGCCCTGGCCGTGCTCAGCAGCTCTGGGGGAATGCCACCCTCGGGAGCTCCTGCCAGGCTCAGGGATGTGGTCAGCAGCCGTGCAGGATGATTTTTCCTCAAGGCCCTTTTATCTCAGCTGCTCCCGAGGTGCTGGAAGGGCCAAATGTCCTCCGCCCAGCACCCGGCCTGATTCTGTGCCCTGAGCCCAGATGCTCACTGCAGGAGCAGTGAGCAGTTTATTGCTCGTCTGGGCACATCCTCATTGACACCCCCAAGCTCAGACCTGCAGCCAGGATCTCTCCAGGGTCAGGATCCCACAAAGGGCTTGGGAGCCATGGTGTGACTCCACAGGCAAAGCACAGGGCCTGCTGGAGCTGTGGCACCACCCAAACCCACCAGGTCACCGGTGTGAGGTGTGTGAGTGACACGGCCAGGAAAGTGCCCAGCTGGCAGTGCTAGGATCCCACACGGGTATTTCAGCCCTGCCTGTGTGCAAGGAGGGAGCTCTCAGGGAGGGCTCAGGATGACACTGAATATGCAACATCACACAAAGCTGGGGATTGATCTGCGTGGAATTCTGGGATGTGGGGAGGAGTGTGCAGGCACTCCCACTGCAAGGGCAGTGGGCTCTGCAGCAGGGTGCCTTGAGAGCAGCACACCAGGGCACGCAGTACCCTGCTTCAGCCTGTCCATCCCCTGAACATCACGTGGCACAGGGGGCAAAATGACCTGCCAGCCTAAAGTCTGTGTTGGGGCTGCTCCTCCTGCAATGTCAAGCCCCAGTCCTCCAGAAAAGCTCCTTCTCTGGCTGTGATCTGAACGGATGGGGAAGGACAAGCTGAAGCCTTTCCCCGGGACACTCTAAACAGAAACAAAAAATACATCAAGGAATAAAAATGCCCTTTCAGAGTCTGGGAAGCCCCAAGCCGCCATCCAAGGGAAGACACAGAAGCCTCGTGTCCCTGCTGTGGGCAGCCTGAGCAGCTCCACCACAATGCAGAATCCCAGGGCTCTGGTATTTGGGGTGTGCATGAAGCAGAGGCAGGAGCCCCATCCCACAGGGGCAGTGGCAGGGCTGGATGCAGCAGCAATGCCCTAAAACATGAAATAACTTCTTCACCCCACATGCTGCATGTCTGGGGTACAAATACTTCGCTTAGGCACCCAGCCAGCCCTAGGGACCCAGAGATGCCCTCCTGCACCAGGATGCTCCGCCCTATGGATAACTCTCACTTGGCAAAGGGAATCGGGCACCTCCCTCGGTGGTGGCACCTGCCTGTGCAGGGATAACAGGGCCGGGACAGCACCTGTTGAGGGACACCCTGGAACCAAAGCAGCTGCTCCTCTGCTGCGAGACAGGGCTATCAGCAACCTGAGGGACCCCAATTCCTCCTGGCCTCACTGCTGCCCACACCGGGGTGGGGATGGGGGCATGGGCACTGTGTATGGGGCCGGCAACGCTCTCCCCACGCTATTCTTAGGAAGGGTAAAGTTTATACAAGAAATTTAAGCTTTAAGCCCAGGCACCATAAATAGTCTATTTTTCAAGGGCTCCAAGTCAGTTGTAGGCTCAAAGCCAGAGCCGAAATTTGGCAGCTGTCTTTGTTTAGTGATTAATTAAAATGAGGTAACAAAACGAGACATATCTATTAACGAGGGTATTTGCAGCGTCAGTAGAGGATTCCAAATGGCTGATTTTTTCCCCTTTTAATCTTCAAACTTCTCGTTAGGAAAACAAGCTCTTCCTCCGGCCGCAGCCAGGTTGGGAGGGAAGGGCTGAGCCGCGGCCCCTCGCCTGGGCAGCGGGAGGGGAGCGGCAGGCAGGCAAGGCTTTATCTTTATGGTCCTCTTCCTTTAAACAAAGCAAACCTCTGCATAAAGATTTTTCCAGTTTGGAAATTTTATTAGACCTTAAAGTAAACTTCAATGGAGAGACCCTTGGCTGCGACAGAGGCAGGAGGGGGGAAGCTTTGCACATCGCTGGCCTCTCCCCAGCGGGTGCCACGTAATGGGACTAAAACGGGAGTGATGGAGGCAAAGGGGCATTTTCCAGGCTCTTTTCCACATTTGCCAGACAAATAGGACCAAACCCACGTCCCTGCCTCATCTTGGGGCAGCAGCACGCAGCATTCTGGGCACCCTGAGGAGGTGTGACCAGACAAGGTGACAGGAGGAGGGTGAGGATGGAGCCTGGGAGGCTCGTTCCCATCCGCTGTGCTCTCAGCTCATCCCTGACACTGAATGCATTTCCCAGCTCGGAAAACCAAGTGGAGCATGAAGCTGCCTTGTGTGGGAGGTGCCTGTGGTCAGAGGAGGGGGTTAAAGTGTGTGCAGGGGTCAGAGGCAGCTCTCGGGGGTGTGTGAAACAGGTTCACCCTCCCCAAGGCTCCGAAGGCTTAGCCACATGGGAAAGCACCCAAGTATGAGGAAAAGGGAAAAACATCCCAAAATAGTTTAGTCTTGTTTTCTGCACTGAGACGCCCAGACAGGGTGGGAGTTCTGGTTGTGTCTGAGCTAAAAATTACAGTAAATAGAGAAGTGGCTGCAAAGCCCCGTGTTCTGGATAAGAGGAACATGTGCAAACACCGACCATCAGGGCAAAACCACGCTGCGATGAAGGACCATAAATAAATAAATGAGGAGGGGGATGGAGTGAAACGAGCTCTCTGTCAAGGGGTGAACTGTCAGCCACCCACTGAACTGTGTCCTCTCTCCAGTTTGTTTCATGGGATGGCTGGGAGTGAGGGGAAGCAGCTTTGTACCAAGGGAGCACTCTGAGCAGAGGTGGGATCCCAGCATCCCTCTCTGAGTGGGGGTGTGGCACCACTGAGCCCACCTGGGGCTGGTTCTGCCACGACAGACCAGCTCTGGACAGTCCCGCTCTCCCTGCACCACTCTCCAGGCCCATCTCAGCTGCTGGGAAAACCCCAGCACAAATCCTGAAGTCTGATTTCTGGAGGAGGTGATAGAGTGGGTCATTGGGTCCTGAAGGGATCTGCTCTTGTGGCACACATGCCAGGTGAGGAGCGGGATGGGGAGAGGGCAGATTCAGAGAGGAGGAAAGCCCACTGCTTCTCCTTGGGGGATCACTGTCCCGGGGAGGAAAAGGGGGATACATTCCATGAATGCTCCATGGCCCACTTTAACTGTCAGGAGCTGCCCACATCAAGCACCAGCCTCAAGGCCCTGTGATGCAAGTCCTGGGATGGGTGAGCTGGAGAAAACCCAGCAGCAGCTCGGGGTCCTGGGCTGTCCAAGCTGTGTCTGCAGCTGGCCCACGGGCAAGGTGCCATCCTCAGTGGGGCAGGGTCCCATGTCCCAGATCGCTGCACTGCAGAGTTAAGGCTGCACTGGAGGGGGACAGGGCACCCCATGGGGCAGAGGCTCTGCCTGTGCAGCTGCAGGAGCTGGCTCTGCTCCAGGATTTGTGCTGGGGGTGCTAAAGGTGGCACCGAGGGCAGGTGACCGGCAGTCAGGGGATGGGAGCTCTGTGCTGCGGCATGGAGGGAGCGTCCAGGTTCTCCGGACAGGGCTGAGCCCCAAGCAGCAGCAAGTGCTGAGCAGGGACGTGGGACAGCCCGGGGGCCGCACGGAGGGGATGGGGCGGCGCAGGGGGCACAGAGAAGGACGAGGGACAGCAGGACAGCTTGGGAGGTGGCGGCGGGGCAGCCCGGGGGCAGCCCGGGGCAGCAGGGGGTGGCTGGAGGGAGGCTGCGGGGACTCGCCGGGGCTGCCCCGTCCTCATCCCCCCGCCCGGCCCCGGCGGGACGCGGCGGCGGCGGAGTCGCGGTGCCATCTAGGGCCGGCTCGGGCCGCTGCAGGGACGGGCGGGATGGGGAACGGGGCTGTGGGAATGGGCTGTGGGAAGGGGCTGTGGGAATGGGGCTATTGGGAATGGGCTGTGGGAATGGGGCTGTGGGAAGGGGGCTGGGGGGAGTGGGGCTGGGGG